>OY986438.1:62166537-62766537 GCA_963920525.1 Dichetophora obliterata | reverse complement strand
TAAATATTTTTGTATTTGAATTAATTGACCGATGCAAGAAGTTTTTACCAAAAGTAAGTAAAAAAAACTGACAAAAAGGCCGAAACTGGCCATAACCGAAACCAAAACCAAAACCGAATATTCGGTCGGAGACTAGTAGTAACAAGTGTCAAAATAAATAAATATGAAATGTGAATGCAATATGGTCATGGTTAGGTTTAGGTTAGGTAAAGGTGGCTGAGCCGACAGACGACTAGTACACTTAGGCCAGTGCAGGCCCGTTGTGATACCACATAATCTCTTTTAAACCTATTAGAGATTTCTCTCCTCAAACTAGTTAGAGCGGATAATGAATTTAAGGATATGCTTGATTTCTTAGTTATTTCCGATTAAGCAAAGAAGCGTTTTGTCATGTACTGAACGAAATAAAAAATTTTAAACAGCCAACCGCTGGAACTGTTGCTTGTTTGTATTTTATATGTTTCTATGAAAATAAATAATCTATGAATAATCCACATAACACGAATTTTCAAAACTTACGCTGCCTCCATTTCTCGCTTTTGCACAACGCCACCAGATTGTAACAAGTAATTAGCAGTTGCTGACTTTTGACAGGTTCCGCAACCAAGCCAAATAACAGTGGCTATCGATAATAACACAAAAACTTGACAAGCAACTGTGAAAGAAACGATAATAAGAATTTGGCAACCGCAACTCAACTGCGAGTAAAGTTGCCATACACAATAGGCATATTAGAAAGGGATGGCCCAGAGTTGCCATTTTCATTTTAGCTAAAGCTGAACACTTTCTACCTCCTCCTCACATCTGCAGCTTCTGCAGAAATCATTTGACTCAAGCAGTGCGTTTAAGTCCTAGGTAGGCTATGTTAGCTTAGTTATCATACATGTGTCAAGGTGCTTTCAGCGTTCTTGTGCAAGATTTAGGGATTTGATCTTGCACTGGAGTTTATAGGAGGAAATGAGTATACCAATAAAGTCCTCATTTAAGAGGGTGTTAGAGGTTGTACCCTTCCTTGCCAATTCGTCAACCAAACTATTGCTCTCGATATCCCTACGTCGCGGTACCCATATGAAGTGGATCCTGAGTAGCCCTGCCATCTCGTTAAGAGATCTGCGGCACTCAGTGAGAGTTCTTGAGTTGTCAATATTTGAGTTCAGCGCCTTCAGGGGAGCTTGGCTATCTGAAAAGATGGAAATGATCTTTCCCTTCAAGGTCTCTATGACTTATAATCTTAGCGGTTTCGTGAATAGCCATCATTTCCGCTTGGTAGACACTACAATAATTTGGAAGTTTAAAGGACGATTCGATTTCAAGATCCTTGGAGCAAACATTTCCCCCTAGTCTTTAGAGATTTAGTTTTTCCAGTCTAGCCGTGAAGGGATGAGAACTACGTAGTTTTTTTTCAAGATTTAAGCAATGCACACAGAAGTCTGTTTTGTCGGGTGCAGAGAAGTTCAGAATAATTGTGTGGCCGCAGTTATTACCTATCCAATTTCCCGATTCTCTTAGTCTGAGAGCTGCTGTGTTAGCACATTCCCTGGCAAAGATATCAAGAGGAGGAAGTTGAAGCATGACATTTAGAGCGCTGGTTGGTGTTGAAAATGCCCCAGTAATACAAAGACCTGCACTTCTTTGCACCTTTCTGAAGTGCAGTTGTCTTATCAAGGGCTCTCCACCATATCAGTGAGCCATATATAAGTATAGGGCGGACAATTACTGTATAAATCCAGAGTACTATTTTGGGAGAAAAACCCCATTTTTCACCTGTCGCTTTTTTACAAGCCTTTTTAGTACGTTCCTTATTGTTACCATTCCAAATAAGCTTCTTATCCAGAATAACTCCTATTTATTTCGTTCTGTCACTAAAGAGCAACCTCGTGCCCTTCAGACTCGGCGGTTCTAAGTTGGGGATTTTATGTTTCCTAGTGAAATGGATGAGATCTGTTTTTCCGTGTTTACACTTAAACCACACGAGGAAGCCCATCTCGAAAGGACTAAGAGTGCTCTCTCCATGAGTTGACAGAGAGCCTGGGGAAATTTTTCGCTTAAAACTATTGCGATATCAGCATAAGCAATAACCTTGTGGTCTTCCCCCTCCTCAACCAAAAAATAGCAATTATTATTCGGGATGCAACGCACAGAACAATACAGGCCTGTAGCCAGACCAAAAAGACAGAGGGGGCAGGCATGAATCTTGGGGGGGAAATTTTTTGTTTTTTCATTTAAATAAAAAAAAACAATTTTTTTAACGTGTGAAATGAATACATTACACATATTTATTAAAAAAACAGTTCATTTTATTATATTTACATGGATATGAAGATCTTTTTATACATGAGATTAATACATACAAAATAATATAAAAATTAATTCAGGACGTTGTAATAAAATTAAGGTAAAAATAAAAGATTTATTTAAAGTGGATAGAAATATAAGAAAGAGTAGCGAAATGGGCTAGTATATGTCTAAGGCATTTTTTAAGTAAAACAAATAAAAAAATTGAATTAACCCGCATCCGTCGCTTGCATCAAATTGATGCAAATTTTTTATTCAGATTTATATATTAAGAACAAACATGCATGTTTTGATTTAAATCTTTTGCTGGTTTAAATTTTTGCTAGAATGAAGATTTTCAGTTTTTTCTTATTTTAAAATTAATAAACATTCATCATGTATAAAAAAAATTTAAAAATTAAATACATATCAATGAATTATATATTCTTTTTGTATCTGCATCAAATTGGTTGTGTTTTCATTTCTAGAAAGTTCCTATGGATGCGGATTAAAAAATTATTAAAATTCAAATCTTATTTTTTGGTAGCAAATGTTGGCGACCCAGTAGAAATTTGAAATGTTTTGTTTAACAAATTTCATATACATATTCAAGTCATGAATAAGGTGAATATGTATATTTTTTGTTATTTTAAACTAAACTAATTTTAAAGCAATAAACAAATACATCTACAAAATGCATATTAATTATTCATTTAAAGTTTTTCATTGTCTGATTTGGCCAGGGGGGAAAACGGTCATAGTAGTGGGGGGCATTGCCCCATTGCCCCACCCTGGCTACAGGCCTGGAACAATAACTATCCAAACCGTAGATACTCCAATGACAATAACAACAACTGCAATAAACAAACTAACAACTACATTTCTAATCGCAGACAACAAAATAATAATAACAATTCCTATAACAATCGCAGAGTCCCAAATAACTACAACAATTTTAACAACAATTCAAACCAGCGAAACAACAACTTTAACAGGAATCAGGTATCACATAATAACTACAACAATTACAACAGACATAATGAAAACCAGCGTAATCAAAATAGAATGTACTTTACAGAAATAAATGACCAGGGAAACGAAGAACGCTCGGAGATCGTAACACAAGATCATCCGGGACAGCAAAACTAAAGATCTTCAACATCTCGGATAACACAACAAATTATATAAACATAAGATGTAAAAACGTAAAAAGATACTTAAAATTTCTTATAGACACAGGCGTGGATATATCCGTTTGCAAGCTCGAGAATATAAATCCACTAGCTTTGATGACGGAAAGACAATGCAAGCTAACAGGTATTACAGACAATGAAATAATTACAAATTGAAACTCGATTTCCAATACCGTATAGTACCCCTCATATTTCATGCAGTAGATGATAATTTTCCCATAGGAACAGACGGCATAATAGGCAGAGATTTCTTCTCAAAATACATGTGCAAAATAGACTACGAAACACAAACATTAACTAAAGTACTAGACGATATAGACGAAATAGTAAACTTACACGTCAATAAAAACGCATACGACGTCATAAGGATACCCCTAGGACAGAAATAATACACCCCATCTTTCTAGACATAAAAGAGGACAAAGTCATTTTAAACGAGGAAATTCAAAAAGGAATATTCATAGCTAACTCGATAATTCCAGCAAAAGGTAAATGTCACATTAAACTATTAAATACAACTGATGTAGAAATTAGAATAAATAAATTCACACCGAAAATGGAACCACTCTCAAATTATGAATAGCTAAAATATAACAGTAACAACAATGACAAACGATTCAAAAAACTACTTCAAGAACTAGATATAAACACTAGTCAACCTTTAACAGAAATTTTTAGAAATTACCAAAATATTTTTCACCTAGAAAATGAGCAACTAACAGTAAACAATTTTTATATACAATCACTCTCTACTACTGACAACACACCAACCTACATAAAAAACTACAGATTACCTAAGGGGTCGTCCATAAACTACGTTACTGATTTTCCGGTTTTTTACCCCCTCCCCCTGCGTTACTTTTCGTAGTGCTTTTCAAAACCCCTCCCCACATAATGTAACGTGACATAGGAAATTTATTCATTCGAATGATTATATATTTTGACTAGCTCTGACAATTTTCACTAGTATTAGTGACTAGTATGACTTGATACATTAAAGGAACAATTGGAAAAAAAATCAATAATTAATATCATCTGTAAAAGCTATACCATCTGCGATTCAAGATTCGATGCTCTCAATCACTGGGATAGAAGAAACTTGTAGCTTTGTTGAGGATTCTTCAAAATAGAATTTTTCATCGGATTCTATATCGACCCATTCAGGTGAATCCTCATTTCTTACGCAAAGAAATTCACCTGGTCTTTGACAGAGTACCCTTAAAGGCTGCACCCGAGCTGCACCAAGTTCTGTGTTTTTGTGTAAATGCTTTCTGAAAATGGATTTATTTAAATAGTATTTTTTATTCCGATTTATTGTAAACGATATAATACAAACTTATGGCAATTCATAGAAGTTTTAAAAACGAAATACAAGCCGCAGATAGGATACGACCTTGAACCAATTTCTTTTTTCTGAGAAGGACAGTACATGTCATACGGTATCTCCTTTGCTCAAGAACATTCAGGCCTTAACGTCAAAGCCTGTCGCAAAAGCAAAGACCCAAATTTTTCAGACGTGTGCTGAGATGGTGAAGGAATACCAAAAGGTTCCTGTGTCGAGGGAGACAAGGTGGTGGAAGAAATCGTTGAAACAAAAGTTAACCATCAATTTAGACGATTAAACATACACATGTAAGGTTGAAATTTTTTGAAATGATTGTGTTATTAATTAGAGGTTTTTAGTCGATTTTTTTAATTTTTGGTAACGTTACAATATCTAAACACCTCCCCCACCTACCATTACTTATCGTAGTGCATTTCAAAACCCCTCCCCCCCCCCCCTAAATTGGTAACGTAGTTTATGGACGACCCCTAAGTCATGACGAAGAAATACATAGATAGATAAAAGAACTACAAAAAAACGATCTTATGGAAAACTTAATTAGTCCTTACAATGCACCTTTATTACAAGTACCCAAAAAACCCAGCGACGACACAAAGAAATGGCGATTAGTTGTCGACTTTAGAAAATTAAATGACAAATTAGTAAACGACAAATTTTCACTAACTAGGATAGATGATGTATTAGACAAACTAGGACGAGCAAAATACTTCTCTACACTTAACATGCCAAACTATTTCCACCAAATACCGCTTGACAAAAATTCTAGACCACTGACAGCCTTTTCGACAAATGACGGGCACTACCAATTTAAAAGACTACCTTTTGGATTGAAAATATCCTCAAACAGTTTCCAACGCATGCTTAATTTAGCGTTGACAGGTTTAAGCTCAGAAGCATTCCTTTATGTTGACGACATTATAATTATCGGATGCAGTTTACAGCACCACACTAATAATCTCATTAAAGTTTTCGACAGACTTTCAAAATATAATTTAAAACTGAATGCAAGTAAATGCAAATTTCTAAGACTGGAAGTAGTCTATCTAGGACATTTGATAACACAAGAAGGTATCAACACAGACACCTCGAAGTATGGCACAATTAAAAATTACCCTATACCAAAAAACGCAGACGACGTTAGACAGAAAGCCACTATGTTTTTAACGTTGACCCCTGCCGCGAAGGCTTAATTCAACGGTGATCCAAAGCTTGGGACAAATATGAAGCGTCGGCCAACGCCCCTTCGGAATTCAAGAAAGACTACTTTGAAAGGTTCCCCTATTAACATAAAACAGAACCCAATTTTCTTTCAATGTCAGGTTGACACAATTCATGACCGTGGCACTTTCAGCTACTTGAATTTATACATGACTTGGTTATTTTAATAACCTTGGGCTATCTCAGTATCAATAACAATAATATAACCCATTATGTTTTTGCCGCAATAATCATCTACATCATATCAAGGGTCATCACTTCTTGACATGAAAGACTAAGGCGGCGTACCAGGTCTGTCATTTATGTATCAGGTTCCCCAATCTCAGTGGACACAACTTAGACTATTTAGGTTTCCCCGTCGCCTATACTCAAATTCCAAAGGTTACAGTATATTGATCCGATAGTTGCTTACCTTCCTAACATTTACTATTTGAAATTAGCGAGATTCAATCTACCATCATTCTCTAAGTAATTTAAGGGAATCACTAGCCCGAGTTCAACTTAAGTGCAACTCACACCGGCTTTTCTGGCCTAACCACAGCCAGAGCGATTTGAAAACCCCACGTGGGCCAAACCCAACGACAGTTAATACCTGGGCTCAAGGCTCCACCTGACAAGGCTCTTCAGACCAAAAGTTACAGACCAAAAGTTCTTAGAACATTTGTATTTGACTGTGACACCTTCAGCCACTAGAATTGTACATGACTAGGTTAAAAAAATAACCATTGGTTTTCCAGTAAAACCGGGTAAACCACAATTCTACTTATGCAACTTCGTTAACCTAATTAAGACTTAATAAAAAGCCTCTTTCGGAAAACTAGGAAGCATGAGCCGTTGTATACCTATTGGCTTATACAACGGTCCAAAGATTAAATGTTTCCTACATAAAACCTTTATTCTAAGATAAGGTCTGCAGAACAACGATAGATCAGGTCTCCTCATCATTGATGGATGACTGTCTCCGCTCTTCAACTTATGTTGGATTGATCGTTCATCGAAAGCATATTACAATGACGGTGTTATGATAACTTAATATCAAAACCATGCTTTCTCCAAGAATTTGGCAACCAACAACCAAGGCTCAAGGTAAACCTTTTTCTTTTACAGTTATTTTTCTTTTACAGTTAGTCGCAACATATCTACGCCCACTTTTCGAAATCAAGCTAATTCCTGAGTTGTATACGTTTTGATAGTGAAACTTTGTGTGTAGGTGTTTCAAGTGGCGGTCCACTTTAACTATGTTGGTGCTATAGGTTCAAGAGGCAGTTGCTATATAATGGGTGTTTTTCAGTTGTATGAGAACTTTAAATGATAATACAAGACGGAAATATTGTTGGAATGAACTTTTTATTATTATAATCTGGTTGTTCTGGCAAATCATTTCACGGCATTTATTTTTTAAATATGATTTCCGGCATATGTCCGCCGCAGCTACGAGTTACATAGTCCAATTTTTCACTACTTTTTCCAATAAATCTGGCTGTATGGCGTCAATGGTGGCTTGAATATTGGCTTTCAATGCTTCAAGAGTTGCTGGTCTGTCGGCATAAGCCAATGACTTAACATAGCCCTGTGGTGCTCTATTACATCACCACATAGAGTAAATCTCTACAGCCTATTTTACCTGTTCGTTACATTGATATTTACCTGTTCGTTACATTAATACTTACCTTTTGCTATATTGTACTTAATTTTAGTTACATTAATACTTACCTCTTTGTTATATTGTACTTACCTTTAGTTTCATTAATAACGTATTATACTTACACTTGCCTATAAAACACTTGTTATAAAAAAACATTTTGAATTGTATTCAGTTATTATAATTTCAGAAATTTTCATTTTGAAAATTTCAGTAATAAAAATTTGTTCAAAGAAAATTGTTCGAATAAAAAAATTATGAAATCAAAAATTGATTTTAAAATAAAAAATTAATTATAAACGAAATTCATAAACGTTCGCACTAAAACTGGCGATCCTGCCAGGAGCACCAAAACTGGCGATCCTACAAACCGCACTAAAATTGGCGCTCAACAACAGGGAGCAGTAAAATGGCTACATCAATTTAAAAACAAAGCGACACCAATTCCGCTACAGAGTCCCAAGCAAATTCTAATGGCAACAACTCATCAACAGAAATTGGCACTACATCAGCAGATGGCTTAATTAATGAGAATCGGCCAAATCAAACACGTTCCACAACAGATACGTCAACGCCCACTACACCTACGGTTGATACAGCTACAGCAGCACCAGCAACTGCTTCTGCACCAACAACAACAGCAACAGATAAACCAGCAACAGGCACAACATTATCCACAACGCCACCTTAAGTTCCTCCTCAATCGTCACTACCGCCGGTGCCAAAAAACAGCTACAACCACAGCGCTCCAACAACAAAAACAGCAGCAGACAAGGTCACTGCTAGAGAACAACAACAACAACAACAACAACAACAAAACAGCTACAACGACAGCGTTTATAACAACAACAACAACAAAGTGAGCAACAACCACAATAACAGCAGCTACAACAACAACCACAACCACAACGAAAAGAGCAACAACAACAACAACGTCAGCAGCAACAACAATTTATTTTATATGAAATTTTATATTTTGTAAAAATCTATATTTATTTTTGTTTACATTTATAAAATATTTTTTTCAGGCTGCGTATCACTTTAGCTCATCACGAGGCACACAACATAGCTTCTTAAACGAATTTTAGACGATAGGGTCGTAAGAAACCTATCGTCTCACTTTCGTAGGCACTACACTACACTAGGGACATAGGTACACTAAAAAAAAAGGGAAGAGTTAGAATTTTCAAATAGAAGCAAATCTAGAGGGAAGAATGCTACGAACACCCCCACACACACCCCTTACTCCACTCCCACCCCTTACTCCACACACCGGAGAGGGAGATAACACACCATTCATAGACTTTGAGACTAACCCTCTCACACCACCAACACAAAACACATACGAAGGGCTTAAAAAGACATTGCTCGATAGATTTTCACTGAGCGAAAACAAGCGATTAGATAAAATCCTTTCGGA
Source organism: Dichetophora obliterata (assembly GCA_963920525.1). Classification (NCBI taxonomy): domain Eukaryota; kingdom Metazoa; phylum Arthropoda; class Insecta; order Diptera; family Sciomyzidae; genus Dichetophora; species Dichetophora obliterata. The sequence goes on along the minus strand of OY986438.1, from coordinate 62,757,445 downwards.
TTCTGAGATGGGTGACCAAAGGCCATCTCAGTTCTATCGGTCACTTCTTCTACTAGCTGGATCAACAGTCAGTGGCGATTTAATTTATAAATTATGGCTACGCAAGTTGCCAAAAAGTTTAAATATCGCCTTGACCGGGTCCAGACACAGAGAACTAGAGGTCCTCTTAAAACTAGCAGATGACTTATGGGAAGCCATGACTGGTAGTGAAATTTCTACCATGTCTAAAAAACCAGCTTCCGGCTCAGAAGAAATAATGACGATTACCCAACGTTTCGCGGAGACCACATCCAAAATTTTAGAAAACTTTAATAAGTTGGCACTAGAAGTACAAGAACTGAGAAGTGAACGTTCTCGATCACAAAGCTCAAACTTCCAAAGGTACTCCAGACGTCGTTCATCTAGAAGAGAAGGGTCACAACAAACACCGGCCAACTGGGTTTGTAGGTAACACTACAAATTTGGCAGAGCGGCCAGACGATGCGAACAACCATGCGCGTATGTTCAAACGACATCCACACCAAACCACAATACACCAAACACATTAAACTAAAAAACACCATCATTGCAACGGCTAATGATGGGAGTTCTATAACACTAACACGCCGTTTATTCATATTTGACAAGGACAATAACTTAAATTTCTTAATCGACAGTGGCGCTGAAGTTTCCGTATTGCCATCCTCCAAATTCAAAATTTATAAAAAATCTGATTTGACACTCCAAGCTGCTAATGGCACAGCAATATCGACTTACGGAAAAAAATTGTTAAACGTAAATTTAAAACTCAGACGAGAATTTCCTTTCACTTTCATATTAGCAGATATCACAAGACCTATCATTGGCGCAGACTTTCTTACCAAATATGGATCTAATAGATCTAAAACACAGAAAACTCATTGACCCCCTTACAAAATTATCCGTCAATGCAATTTCGAGGTATTCTGAAACACAATTACCAAAACTATTTACACTCGACGACAAATACACACAGTTACTCAAACAATTCCCTTCACTCTTCACAGAACCAGATTACACTGCACCAATCAAACACAAGACAGTACACCACATAGTTACAGAAGGACATTTAGACGTTTAGGAGGACGTTTAGACCTATCAAAATTAAAAATCGCAAAACAAGAATTCGACTTTCTAGTCAAGTCAGGAATTTGTAGACCGTCTGACTCGAAAACTTCTTCTCCACTACACCTTGTAGCCAAACGCGAACCAAATGACTGGAGACCATGTGGGGACTACAGACGACTGAACGCTATTACTGTACCTGACCGTTACCCTTTACCACATATACACGACTTTTCCATCAATTTACACAACACAAATTTTTATTCAAAAATTGACCTGGTCAGAGCATATCACCAGATACCGATGGCTCCTAGCGACATCCACAAAACAGAAATAACAACACCTTTCGGAATGTTCGAATTTCTCCGAATGCCTTTCGGCTTGAGAAATTCAGCACAGACATTCCAAAGATTTATACACGAAGTCTTACAGGGACTAGATTTCATTTTCGTTTATTTAGACGACATACTTATAGCTAGCGAGACCGAGACAGAACACATAAAACACTTAACACAAGTTTTCCAAAGACTTTCAGAATACGGCTTAAACATTAAACCTAACAAATGCACTTTTGGAGCATCAGACATAAACTTCCTCAGTTACAACATTTCTAAACAAGGTATCCGACCTTCAGAAGAACGTACACAGTGCATACGAGACTACCCACAACCCACCACAGTCAAACAAATGCAAAAATTCATAGGCATGACAAATTTCTACCACCGTTGTATCCCAAAACTCGCACACATGCTAGGCCCAATTTATGACATGGTCACCGTAGCATCAAAAACAAAAAACAAACAGTTACACTGGACAGAGAACACACTACAGGCATTTACAACAATCAAAGATAGTTTTGCAAAGGAAACACTACTCAATCACATCAGTAGTAATGCAAAATTATCAATTGCCGTAGACGCATCAAACACAGCCATTGGCGGCGTTTTACAACAACAGAATAACGGTACACTAGAACCATTAGCCTTTTTCTCAAAAAAGTTATCAAAGTCAGAAACGAAATACAGTACATTCGACAGAGAATTACTAGCCATATACTTAAACATCAAACACTTTAAACACTACCTAGAAGGAAACAATTTTACGGTATACACAGATCACAAACTACTGATTAACGCTATACATTCACAAACAGAACGCAGTCCCAGACAAACAAGACACTTGGAATACATTGCACAATTCACACATGACATTAAACAGATTAAAGGTTCAGAAAACACTGTAGCAGATGCACTTTCACGAGCTGAAATAGAAGCTTTTGCCTGCACAGACATCAACCTGAGAACACTACATAAAGAACAGAACACAGACACAGAATTGCAAGATATACTAAATAGCCACAGATACAAGCTCGAACAGATACTCATACCGGTACTCAACATTAAAATTTGGTGCGAACAGAAAAATTCTTTAACACGACCTTACATACCACAGACTTTACGAAAACAAGTATTCGAACAACTTCACAACATAGCACATCCTGGTACACGAGCTTCACGGCGACTACTTACACAAAGATATTTCTGGCCGAATATGAATACACACGTTAACAAATGGGCACAAGAATGCGTTAGATGTCAACGCTCAAAAATACACAAACACACGAAGACAACACCACACAAAATCAGCATACCACACGGACGTTTCGAACATATCCACGTTGATATAGTCGGTCCTTTGCCAATTTCAAAAGGGTATAGATACCTACTTACCGTAGTCGACAGGAACACTCGTTGGCCAGAAGCATTTCCGCTGAAAGACACAAACACCGACACGATAGTCGACACTCTTCAAAGAGAGTATATTTCACGTTTTGGAGTTCCATTGAAGGTTACCTCTGATCGAGGAGCACAATTCACTTCCGCGACCTTTAACACATTTCTCAAAAATCTCGGTTGCCAACATATAACTACTTCGGCTTACCACCCACAAGCCAACGGCATGGTAGAGCGTTGTCACCGCCAGTTAAAGGTTTCCCTTATCGCAACAAACAACCAGACAAATTGGTTCACAGAGTTGCCACTAGTTCTTCTGGGCCTTAGATCCTCAGTCAAAGAAGACATCAAAGCGTCGCCAGCTGAGATGGTCTTTGGCCAGCCGCTCAGATTACCGAAACAAATAGTAATTCGCAACAATGAAACTTTAAACCCTTCAGAGATGCTTCCAAAAATAAAACAAGTAGTCAAAAACAAACAATCACTCATTTCACACCATAACACAAAATTCCAACAACACGTTCCTAAGGAACTCAACACTTGTAAATTTGTCTTCGTTAGAAACGACACCATACACAGCAAGCTCAAGGAACCCTATGATGGACCTTTCGAAGTAATCAACCGAAACCCAAAATACTTCACAATACTCAAAAATAACACTCATACTACAGTTAGTTTAGACCGTTTAAAACCAGCATCAATTAATACAAACACAACAACTACAACACAATCTAAAAGAAAGGTACATTTTAATTTACTCAGAAATACAACAAGATTCATTTGAGGAGGGGGAATAATGTGGTGCTCTATTACATCACCACATAGAGTAAATCTCTACAGCCTATTTTACCTGTTCGTTACATTGATATTTACCTGTTCGTTACATTAATACTTACCTTTTGTTATATTGTACTTACCTTTAGTTACATTAATACTTACCTCTTTGTTATATTGTACTTACCTTTAGTTTCATTAATAACGTATTATACTTACACTTGCCTATAAAACACTTGTTATAAAAAAACATTTTGAATTGTATTCAGTTATTATAATTTCAGAAATTTTCATTTTGAAAATTTCAGTAATAAAAATTTGTTCAAAGAAAATTGTTCGAATAAAAAAATTATGAAATCAAAAATTGGTTTTAAAATAAAAAATTAATTATAAACGAAATTCATAAACGTTCGCACTAAAGCCCCATAAAAATTAATCGAGAGGCGTTAAGTCGAACGAACGAGGAGGCCAGTTAACAGAACCACTTCTGGAAATAAAGTTGTCGACAAATTGATTTTTTGCAATAAATTGACGGTTAAGCGCGCTGCATGACAAGTTGCGCAGTCTTGATGGAACGAAATGTCTTCGTTTTAATTTTTGGAAACAAAAATCAGTCAGCATGGCTCGATAATGCTCGCCATTAACCGTAACGGCAGCTCCTTCATTTCGAAAGAAATAAGGACCGATGATGCTGCCAGCATGTACTGCACCAAACAGTAAATTTTAATGGATGTAATGGTGATTCGTTAATGGCTTGAGGATTGTCTTCGCTCCATATACGGAAATTTTCATCACTTCATCACTAACCACAATTCTTCGGTCTATGTGCTCTATGAACTTCGCGGACAGATTTATTTTTTTAAAAGTAAATTTCCATTACTTGGAAGCGTTGCTCTGGCATCAAATAATTCATTATGAATTGTCAAACCTTACTGAACAGAAATATCAACACAGTTTGGCATTCTCAACTGTCAATCCGCAGACAACAACCATCAAAACTTCTCATGCAGCTAAAAAAACACTCAAAATATAAAAGTATTACATCGCATTCAACCTATATTTGCGATATCGAATAGCATTGGAATTATAGATCGCTCAGCCTCGGAATTCCGTATTCGACCTCAATTAACAAATGCAGTTTTACTAATAACATTTTATGGGTGTTGGATAAGGGGGCGTGGCAGCAATGCGCCGGGTTTTTAGCAAGTACATTTATCATAATAGAATTAATTTTGAAATTTGGCAAATATATAGGTTGTTGCATACTTAGTTTAGACCACGCCCCTTCCGCCTCTTTTCGATAAGGGGAAATCTATCTACTGACATCCTTTTTCTATCGAACTTTCTCGTCTATTTAATTAAAAAAGAAAATATATCCACAGGTTTCTAATATATATTTTTAATATATTTAATATACAGGCTATTTATTCAAGTTTTATAAAAGAAAATCGTAATTTTATCCAAAATACAGAGAAAGATGAAGCTGAGTAAATTGAAAGACTATCGTCATTTAAAGCTGAAATAATTTATTTAAAAATTGATGCTAGTTTTGAAATGCACCTAACCATGGTTGACGGAGCGGTTTCGAATATTCTAGCGGATAATCATTCTGCAAGCATATGCTCACGGTTGCCACCTCAAATTCCCACGAAAAAAACCTTTTTCCCACAACAGCAAAAATTAATAACCACAAAAATTCCTAGGTATAAAATTGAAAAAAAATCCCATCATAATTAAAAAAAACCACAAAAAATCCCACGGACATTTATTATAACCACGAAAATCCCACGCAAATAAGAAAAACCACGAAAAATCCCATTTGTATTTAAAAAAACCACGATAAATTCCATTTGTATTAAAAAAAACCTCAAAAAATCTCGCTTCTATTAAAAAATACCACAGTAAATAATACAGACAACAAATTGTCAAAAATAACCAAAAAATTAAAAAAAAACAACTAGTATATTTTGTCGTCAGTGTTGTAATTAGTCTTTTAGTAATAATATTTAATAAAAAATATTTGTTTAATTCACCTTAGACCTGTATAAAGTTCACAAAAAGAGTTCAAAATTAGCTTTTAGTCTTTAAAAAGCATAACAGAATCACAAAATTCTTATCTTTTTAACAATTATTGGTCAGCATGCACCGTATCAAAAGCAAAATTCTATTCGACTAAAAATTCGACGAACAACGAACATTTCGACAGGGTTTGACGTTCGATGCTCGTTGTTCGATAAACAGCGAAGATTACGTCGAAAGCAACTCGTAATAAGAGCCAATCACAAATCAATTTTAAGATATACTAATTTTGTATATTGATAAAAAAAGAGAAAAAAAATTCACTGAGACATATTTTTCCAATGCATGGAATTATGTCAAAAGTGAAAGAAGTAACTCTCCAAATCAAAGTAACCGATGTCTTAAAGAATTCGTTGCGAAAATCATATAGATGGGTTGAGACGATCTTAACAATAAACAAAATATGAAAAATATACACTTTTATGTATATATTTATACATATTCTTACCAAAAAATAAAAATAAACCCTTCAAAACAAAAAAATCCCACAAAACAAAAAAAAAATCCTACGTGAATTAAAAAGAACCACACTCAATTAAAAAATCCCATGGGAATTCCCATTTCCCACGGCAATTAAAAATAACCACAAATGGGATTTTTCCCACAAAGGTGGCAACCGTGCGCATGCTATTTTTGCATTACTACTCCTTCCGCAATGAACTATTTTCATGCTTTCGAAATATCAGTACAAGAATAACATTTAAAATATGGGTTATCTACATTAGATGCGTGGATTAAAAGTTTTGAATGTATCCTGCATATTGCATACAGAATGCCGTTAAAGTACTGGCGGGTATGTAGTAAGCAATCCTCTACGGCTTTGCCTGTGATATGGAAACAATTTACTTATTTTTTCTGTTGTTGTTACAGTGAGTAACGTAAATTACAGCTTTAATTGTTTTTGAAAATTTTCAGATATTGCGATTCCATTCTAATTAAAATAATAGTGAAATGAAAGTTGCAACAACCAAAACTATAAAAAACATGACACGAAGGAAATGTCAAAAGAATAGCCCACCCCAGATTAAAAAATATATTTGTGTCGATAAGGAATAATCGCTAAGTCGACTTAAGACAGAACTGAGTTGTTAATGTAGCTGTGTTCCACACATAAATAACTATAAACAAACACAATCTGAAGTTTCTCGCATGACCTTAGTTAAAGTTATGACACAAAAACAAAACAACCTTTCATAGTACTCATATGGCATTAAAATAATTTTTTAACCTAAAACCGAAAACCAGTTGATCTCGTCTATTAGTTGGTGTCGGTTGTGATTTATCGTGTTATGTAAAAGCCTTTGTTTTATTCGTGAGTGTATTAAAATAGTTCAACATCGTAATTACTTAAATATTATATTGTACTATACTAATATTATAAATATACAACTGTTCCATTAAATAATAATTGTGCATTTAAGTTGTGTAAGTTTAATTCTTGCATATTAACTTTGTTTAACTTATTAAGTTAATGCAGTGTTGTTTTAATGTGTTTTAGTTTCTTCTTTGTGCGTCGATTTGTTTGTCTTCAGCTCAGTGAGTGTTGTTTTTATTTTTTGTTTTCTACTAAACTGTGCACAAACTGTGCACAAACCTTAAAAGCACATTTTGCATCTGCTTATTTTTTAAAAATTAAACATGGATTATTTTTCTGCAGAAAATATCGGTGCTTGTTCTTTAGACGAACTTTGCAAAAGCCAAAACATTCTGAACCCCATGTTCAGCTGTTCTGGTCCATGTGAGCAAATGTTTCATGCATCTTGTGCCGGTATTTCCAAGTCATGCCTTGACGACTTAAAGTCTCTGCGATCAGGTCTTCGCAGGTACTGTGCTTCGTGTAGGGCACTTTCCCCAGATGAACTTTATTAAAAAATTAAGCTTTTTGGGGAAAGTCTTAACTCGTTAAACAACAATTTTCGAGAAATTGTAACATTTTTTAGTGAAGTTAGGGCCGCACCCAGTACCAGCGTCTATGATGAAAATTCCATTTCGGAAAATATCCCGCTTTCTTTGTCACTGACTGTTTCTTCCGGGACACAAACAATCCTTTCATCAGAAGACCACATTATCTCAAAAAGAAAGAGAAAAAATAAAAAAAAATAATTAAAAGGGTCGAGGAAAAAAAATTTATTTATTTCACGTCTTCAGCTCGACACAACTGTTGAAAATGTATTGACTTTTATCAAACATAATAACTTGTTGAGTCAAAATGCATTTTGTTCAAGCAAAAAAATAGGTAATAAACCTTCCCATGCTTCCTTTATTCTCACAGTTCCAGCTGAAGAGTTTGCAACTGTTCTAAACTCTAATTTGTGGACTGATAATATACTCGTTATAGAGTTTCAGCCTGAGAATAAGCCTAGAGGGACGACTCAAGCCGCTCGTCAATTCCAAAAAAACTGAATAGGTTATCCCTTTACTATCGAAATGTAAGGGGATTACGCTCTAAGACGCGAGACGTATTTTTAATGTCTCAGAATTTATCTGAGGATATTATCGCACTGACTGAAACTTGGTTAAACGGAAGCATTACTGACTTAGAATTGTTTGATAACAGTTTTGAAGTTTATAGAAGAGATAGACACGCTGACAATACTTCTGCTGTCGGTGTAGGTATCTTATTAGCTGTAAGGAACTCCTTCGTTAGTTCCATTATTGTTTTTCCCTGCTCTGCTAACATCGAATTTATATGCGTAAAGGTTGTACATTGCAATTCTAATGTATATCTTATTAATGCATACGTTCCTCCTAAGAGCAGTGTAGAAGTTTATGCAAGCCTTGCGGATTGCATAGAATACGTTATAAGTATAATTGACGTTAATGACGACATTTTATTGTTAGGTGATTTTAATCTGCCTGACTTGAAATGGAAATCTTCTGACGATAATACATATTTTTGTGCATCTAATTCGAAGGCACGCCATGAGCATATATTTGTTGATAATATATGTTCTGACTTACAACAGGTGAGTTGTATTTATAATAGTCGTGAAAGACTTCTAAAAAGCGTAAAAAAGCTGACTTTTTGAAATTGAATCATTTACTTCAAAGTAAACTTCATGTCATTTTAGAATATGTTAACAATAACACTCTTGATGATTCAATTAACTTTTTTATATGGAAATCTTCGCTGTTTTCTCTGCCGTATAGCCTCAAATTTACGAAAAATTGTGCTTACCCTTGGTACACAAAGGAGTTAAAGATTCTTCGCAACAGCAGGAATAGGGCATGGAAAAAAATATGTCTGTAGCTTAGACTTGAATGACCTAGAAATCTACAAGAGTTTGTTTCTGGATTTTGAAAATTGTCGAGCTACCTTATATCAAAATTATTTAGAGAGTATTAAGCTGAGAATATTGTCTGATCCAAAGAAATTCTGGGGTTTCATAAACACCAAAAAAAAATCTGATGGATTCCCTTCATCATTTAAAACGTCTCACGGATTTACTGACAATCCCGTCGTAATTTGTGGTCTAAATTACAATTTTGTTTTTTAGCACATACTATAAATTCGCGTAAAGGGATATACTGAGGCTTGGCTTATTAAATATTTGTACAAACAATCATTAAGCTAAAGCGACACACAATTTATGCTTCAACAAACGTATTTTGGAAAATATTTAAACACTAACAAATTTTATTTTAAAAGAATTACATTCAAACAAAATAAAGGGTGGTTAAATTTTAAGGGCCGATGTTGAATGTGAACCACACCTAAACGTCAAGTTTTTTTCTGCATTTCATTTGATATTTCTCAATTTCAGGCTAAATCAATTTGAACCATGGAAAGATACACAATCGAGCAACGCGTAAAAGTTATTCAGGCTTATTATTAAAATGGACGTTCAAATCAAAATGCATATCGTGCACTTCGTGATTTTTTCGGTCAATTTAATCGTCCAAATGTGCGTACAATCGGAAAAGTCGTGCAAAAATTTGAGCAAACCGGGTCTGTAGGAGATGTGTAAACACCAGTGCATGCTCGTACAGCTCATACTGCAGAAAATATTGCTGCTGTTCGCGATAGTGTGGCTGAAGAGCCGTCCACCTCAACTCGTCGTCGTGCCCAACAATTGCACCTCTCACGCTCGTCGTTGATGAACATTATGCATAAAGACTTGCATTGACACGCTAACAAGGTGCAATTGACTCAAGAACTAAATCCTCTTGACCATTTTAAGCGTCGTCAATGGTCAGAATGGTGGCAAGAAATGGCAAAAGTGGATGATCAATTTTCGAAGAAAATCATCTTCAGTGATGAGGCACATTTTCACCTCAGTGGATTCGTCAATAAGCAGAATTGCCGTATTTGGGTGAATGATAATCCAAGAGTGATTGTCGAAAAACCAATGCACCCACAAAGAGTGACTGTTTGGTGCGCTTTATGAGCTGGGTCGGAATACGGCATCATCGGGTCGTATTTTTTCCATAATGAGGCCGGTCAAGCAGTTACTGTGAATGGTGTTTGCTATCGTGAGATGATAACGAACTTTTTATGGCCCGAATTGGAAGGTATGGATGTGGACGATATGTGGTTTCAACGGGACAGTGCCACTTGCCACTGATCATGTGATTTGACACCGTTGAACTTCTTTCTTTGGTGTTATTTGAAAGAAAAGGTGTACGTCGATAAGCCAGCAACAATTCAAGAGCTAAAGGATGAGATAATTCGGCATATTAACGGCATAGAACCTCAATTATGCCTCAGCGTCATCGAAAATTTGGACCATCGGATGAAGGTGTGTTGCCGAGGTCGCGGCGGCCATTTGGCCGATATTTTGTTCCATACATAATTGAACCATACCAATATTATCATAATAAAAAGAAATGAAAATAATTTCCTAAAGAATTTGCGTTTTATTCAAAATCAACATCGGCCCTTAAAATTTAACCACCCTTTAAAATCAATAAACCACACTAATGAATTGCAAAGACTCTATTTAAAATTTTCGAAATTTCAATAAGTCTTAAAATTGTATTTGCCAAACAAAAGATTACAATGAAAATGTCGCACTTATTATTTTGATCAATAATTGTTTTACTTCGTGGTTTGTTAAGTTAATGCAATAAAAACTACACCCTTTGTTCTCTTTTCATCTCAACACACAGCTGTTGTTGTGGTTACAAGGAAACACGCAACAACAACGAAAACAAAGCTGCAAGCAGTAACAGCAACAAAGTCAATCAACAGACGAACTGCTTGCAAGAAAATGATTTAATTTTTTATTAAAATGTCAATTTTACGACTAAACTATTGATGCATGTCACCTTAGACTTTTTTGTTTGAATCGGAAAGATCTTTCATGTTCATACATCATTTTCAGATATATTTTACTGTTTAGGCAGGAAATGGGAAAATGTGCCGAATTTTAGAAAAAAATTGAGATTTAAGCCAGTTTCTCAGTCAATAACGTGCTCGCTATTATTTATATAAAAATGTTGAGTATACATGAACCATCTATGATCAATTCTGATTCGAATAGTGAAAATTTCTCATAAATCCGTTCAGCAGTTCTTGAATTTACCGGCAGCCACATACTAAATTTTTAAAAGTTTAATTTTTATATAATAGTATAGATATAGATTAACTTAAATAATTTTAAATTATAAAACTTAGCTTTGTATTTAAAATTTTTACTAAGCTAAGAATTTGAAAAGAACTTAGATAAGAGTTGGGATTAACTGTTGATAAAGTCAAAACAGGCTATGAATGCAGTTTAGTTTACCTATTTTGTCACACCGTGTTATCGGACTCAATGTTGACCCACCGAAATGTGCACACATCATAACACTAGATGGCTCTTGGAGGAGAAATGGTGGGTTTGAAATACTTAGGCAGGCTGCTAGAGTTTCTATGAATCCGTATGAGCTAAATTTGAGTGGATTTCGCTGATTTGATCTTTTGTCCAGGTAAAAGAAATACTCCTTCTCTTCCGACCTTTGCATTTAAATCGCTGAAGAATATTTAAAAGTAGTGGGCCGGACAGTGATCATACACGTCCTCTAAACGTAAATAAGGCTAATGTAAAAGAATTTTGCCTTGATGCGTATTGTCAACAATCTTTCGTTCACATTCGTGAAACAATGCGATTGCAGTTCATTTTACGACAGATTGCCATTGACATTCGTGCTACGCAAGCCATGCCCTTCCCATCGCATTACCTGAATGTGCTGCACGTGATAGAGACATTTTCCTTATATGAAGTCCAGTGGTCACCAAAAAAATAGGGGTGGTTTTCCCGAGGCTGGTTTGGTTTTCATTGGGCTTTAACATTGTAGTAGCACTTAAACTTTACGCCTATTCCAATTTTAAGGTCTAGGAGCGAAACCTCAAGTATACTGTCTAGAGAAAACAAGGGGCTTTGAGTAAGGTACTTTAAAGGCGGCATCGACTCGCCTTGTCGTTTAAGATGTAGCGCTGTCTAATATAACGCCCTTCCACACCTTGCAGACATACAAGAAACATAATGCTTGAGTTGAGAAAGATAAATTGAAACTTGATGAACCGATAAACATTCTTCTGGTTTAAGCAAAGAACGCGTGATTTTTTCTCTCCGTGTATGAACATTTTTAAGTTCATAGCAAGTATTTATTATTTGTGAAAAGTGTATTAATAGTACATACTAGTTAAAAATAACTTAACTGCAATCATATTTAAAAAATATTTGTTTTTTTTTTGTAATTTTTAGTTCTTTTGGAGAAGAAGAAATCTAATTGCAAAGCCACTGTTGAGAGAAGCAAATATCGGAGCCATTATTCTTGAAAACCCATTTTACGGACTTAGGAAACCTGACGAACAAGTGTAAACGATATCATTTATACTTTTTATACTTTGACTATATCGCTTTGGTAATATAAACATATATTGGCTACTGTAGCAATAATCCTTTGAAATTTTCACTGTTCCATAATATCTTGACATATATAAGGTAAACTGTGGCGTATTTGATATGACCACATTAATATAATTTTAAAAATTTTTATTTCAGAAAAATCTTGTCCTTAATATCTTTCATGTCAAGTTAGGTCTGTTTTAAGTAACTTGAAGTTTATTGAAAGCGTTTCTTTACACATTTTTCAAACTCGGGAGAGAATGCAGGAAACAAGAAAAATATCACTCTCGAGCTCGAGAGGTATAAGTGCTTTATACATGGGCATTTCCACAGAAAAGTCTACATGACCAAAAAATTAAAACTTATTAAAAACTTATTATTTTACGATAATATCTAAAAGAAACATTTTAATTTTTTTAATTTAAGCAATTTATACACACATTTATTTACCATCATGATCAAATCTTCTGCGCTGTTTTACAAATGTATTTTTTCTTTTTATTAAATGTTTTGTAAATTTTTATGCTCTAGTCAAAATTGAAAGCATTGATTAAAGATAGTGAAGAAATAGTTGATGGAATTACTTAATTGCATACTTACTTAACAACCTAACTACTTAATTACTCAATTGAACAACAATGGAAATTTAAGTAACGTAACGCCACCCCAGATCATAAAGTCCATCAATAAAAAAAGACCAATTACAATTTTTTAATCTAAGTCAAAAATGACTTCTGTTTTTTGGTATCGTTACGGTAGCACTTATTTTTGCTTATATCTTTAAATCCTTAAGGTCGATTGTTGTCATTGTTTTTACTTAATATAGTGCTACTTAATTACTACTCAAATAAAAAAAAACTTTTTTAAAAATGAGACCTTTCATCTTTTTTTTAATATTTGTTCGTACAAGTCGTACGTAACGCCAGTGTGGAAATGCCCATATTTTGAATAAACTTTTTTTTTATAAGAATAAATCAACAATTTTAAGCAAAAATCAATTTTTTTTCCACCTCAAAATTTATGCATGTATGTGTGTTCTTTATTCTTATATTGCAGTTTATCGGCTTTCTTCAGTTGTAAATAAATTGTTTATATTGGGCTTTGGCCATAAAAAACATATTTTTAGAAATATTGTTTTTACAATTAAAAGTTTTCTTATATGACCTTGTTATTTATTATGTTGATTTTCTATAATTTAAATACAAATCCTAAAGGTTTCATAGTTTAAATCATTCTTGATTTTAAATAAAAATTCCTGTTGTTTGATAGCTTAAAATCGTTTACTGAGCTTTAAGTCAGGTTAGAACTGCTCTAATGAATTTTTTCCCAAAGAAAGGGCCTGATGTTTTCCTTTTCATGTTGAAAATGATATTGTTGTTTCTTCTCTAATAGATAATAATTATACAATAAATAATAATAATAGACGTCTAATCGGGTCATTAAATCGTATCTTGTTTGATATATACTCGCTATCAACAACACCGTTAATGATATCGAAGGTAAAACATGAACTAAGTGAAAACCTTTTATGAAAGGGGCATTAAATTCAGAAGGCTAGCCTATCATCATAAGGTGGCAATATATTGTACTCACGGGGGTTATACGTGTCCCTAAGCGCAAAAAGCAGAAATTGCTTTTGAATAGATTCAAGTCTCTCACTGTGTGATTACTCAATTAATGCATCCATAGCAGCATTCCAAATAATGCATCCATATTCAAGAAGAAGGTGCACTAACGCACAGTATATGCCTTCGTGACCCATACATTTTTTAACTCTTTTGCACGTCGTTTTAAAAAACCAAGTTGTTTGCTGACCCTAGATACGATTTCATCGTAATGTAAGATGAAACGCAAATTGTTGTCCAAGACTACACCAAGATCAACAATATGGTTGACTCTTTTAAGTTCTATGCTATTGAGGAGTTAACTGCCATTTGTTACTAAATTTTTACGGGTGAAGGTTATTACGCAGCATTTCTGAATATTAAGATAAATTTTATTTTGATTGCACCAGTGCTCAAGAGATGACAGTTTCGACTGTACGTAAATTACATCTGTGTCCGATTTAATAACATGGTACATTTTTAGGTCGTCTGCATACATAAGATGTGGGATATCGCAAAAATTATCAGATAGGTCTGAGATAAAAATATTAAAGAGAAGTGGATCAAAGTGACTAGTTTGTGGTACGCCGTATGCTAATTAAATCTATTTGGTAAATTTTTAATTTTATGTTTTTTTATATAAACATATATTGGCTACTGTAGCAATAATCCTTTGAAATTTTCACTGTTCCATAATATCTTGACATATATAAGGTAAACTGTGGCGTATTTGATATGACCACATTAATATAATTTTAAAAATTTTTATTTCAGAAAAATCTTGTCCTTAATATCTTTCATGTCAAGTTAGGTCTGTTTTAAGTAACTTGAAGTTTATTGAAAGCGTTTCTTTACACATTTTTCAAACTCGGGAGAGAATGCAGGAAACAAGAAAAATATCACTCTCGAGCTCGAGAGGTATAAGTGCTTTATACATGGGCATTTCCACAGAAAAGTCTACATGACCAAAAAATTAAAACTTATTAAAAACTTATTATTTTACGATAATATCTAAAAGAAACATTTTAATTTTTTTAATTTAAGCAATTTATACACACATTTATTTACCATCATGATCAAATCTTCTGCGCTGTTTTACAAATGTATTTTTTCTTTTTATTAAATGTTTTGTAAATTTTTATGCTCTAGTCAAAATTGAAAGCATTGACTAAAGATAGTGAAGAAATAGTTGATGGAATTACTTAATTGCATACTTACTTAACAACCTAACTACTTAATTACTCAATTGAACAACAATGGAAATTTAAGTAACGTAACGCCACCCCAGATCATAAAGTCCATCAATAAAAAAAGACCAATTACAATTTTTTAATCTAAGTCAAAAATGACTTCTGTTTTTTGGTATCGTAACGGTAGCACTTATTTTTGCTTATATCTTTAAATCCTTAAGGTCGATTGTTGTCATTGTTGTTACTTAATGTATAATACAAATATAAAAAAACTTTTTTAAAAATGAGACCTTTCATCTTTTTTTTAATATTTGTTCGTACAAGTCGTACGTAACGCCAGTGTGGAAATGCCCATATTTTGAATAAACTTTTTTTTTATAAGAATAAATCAACAATTTTAAGCAAAAATCAATTTTTTTCCACCTCAAAATTTATGCATGTATGTGTGTTCTTTATTCTTATATTGTAGTTTATCGGCTTTCTTCAGTTGTAAATAAATTGTTTATATTGGGCTTTGGCCATAAAAAACATATTTTTAGAAATATTGTTTTTACAATTAAAAGTTTTCTTATATGACCTTGTTATTTATTATGTTGATTTTCTATAATTTAAATACAAATCCTAAAGGTTTCATAGTTTAAATCATTCTTGATTTTAAATAAAAATTCCTGTTGTTTGATAGCTTAAAATCGTTTACTGAGCTTTAAGTCAGGTTAGAACTGCTCTAATGAATTTTTTCCCAAAGAAAGGGCCTGATGTTTTCCTTTTCATGTTGAAACTGATATTGTTGTTTCTTCTCTAATAGATAATAATTATACAATAAATAATAATAATAGACGTCTAATCGGGTCATTAAATCGTATCTTGTTTGATATATACTCGCTATCAACAACACCGTTTCAATTTGGAAGCCAGGATATCATGATCGACACGATCAAAAGCTTTCAGTGTGTATTGCCTCCACTTGATGTTCTTTTTCCATTTTACTTAAAACATCAGAGATGATACTCATGAGATTTGTTGTGGTTGATCTACCTTTACGGAAACCAAGTTGCTGTTTATTGAGTAGAGGATTTATAATAGATGTTAGTTTTGCGCATATAATATTTCGAACTAATGTTGTCGGCAATTGAAAAATTACCATTATCCGGAGACTTGAACCTCGGCAGCGTGAGTGTAAGTGCATCTGCTTATCCACTCGACCATCGCAGCTGTTAACTAATCGTCGCTTAATTTGCTTCATTAAGAATAAAGGCACAGTATAAGAAAAGTTACGCGTTTGCAATAAGCAATTAATGCAAAAACCAGAAAGAAATCACCAAAAAAAAAAGCAACAAATTAAAAAAAAAAACTAAAACAAAACTAAAAGCCATTAAGAAAAAAAATAATGTTTCTGATGGGATTTGAACTCAATACTCAAGATTCCAAAAAAATAGTGAATAAAAACTAAAGCCCTAGCCAACTGAGCCATTCACACTGTTGTGATTTTGTTGAAATAATATACTTCACAACATTGTTGCTATCAAAAGTGATTCGACGAAAACACAAAGTGTCGGCGAATATCAACAATCATGAAAATATTGAAGTTGTCCCTTAAAATTAACCGTAATATTGAATAAGCAAACATGTTATTTTTGCTAATGCATCTTACTTAGAAGTAAAGAGAAAGTTTTTAAAATTTTAAAAAATAGACTTCTTAACTTAGCATTAAAATTATAACCTGCCACATTACTTCCATCGGCAGGCCTGCTTTGTTTTTCATCTGGGTTAATCTTTTATGTGTTGGTGTATTTATTATGAATAGCAGAGATTTGCATGAGACCATTCGTCAGTTTTTGCCACTCGAGTAAAAATCGTCGTCAGCCGTAATCGCACACAAGAAAAAAATGCATATATATCGCTCGAGTTCGTAAACAACGTTGTTTAAACGAGATGTGCAAAGCACACTTTGTCACGATTGCGAATTGATGCAAAGGCAGCCTCCAGACTATGGTATAATTATATGACAAGGTAGCCGTGACAGTTTTTTGGCGATTGGCAGTTGTCAAAAATAGCTAAAGAATGTTGTAGTTTGCTGCTGTTGACTAGCTATGTGCTTATTTTTAACTTATCTTTGATTCATTAAATTTATTCGCGAAGTTGATTGAAATGTTTTTAGTTTGGTGCGGTTGACTAGCTATGCTTAATTCGTCGCTTATTTTTTCACTTTTCTTTATTTATTGCATAAACAGCTAATATTGACAACTACCCATTGCCGCTCGTGAGAAAAAAGCCAGTCTACGCAACTACCTTGTCAGTAATTATGCCATGCTCCAGACCACGAGATCATTCGGATGCTTCGCTTAAAGCTCGAGTGTCAGCTGCTGCATGAATTTTTGTTGTTTCTCTGACCTTCTCTAGCAGCGCGTTCTTCTTTGTGCTGTTTGTTTCCTTTAGTATTGCCAGTAGCAAGTTTTATGACAGTAAATTTTTAAAGTAACCTGAGCTAAAATTTGGACCAAGAGTGCATGAAAGTTAATCTTGAAAGCGACCTAAATTAGTAAACAAATTATTACTGAAAGTTTGTCGGTAAAATAACAACAACGTTTTGCTTTCAATGAACATTCTTTATCCCTTCAAGACAAGCGTAACCAAAACTCCAACACAATTAAAAAATGTTTGATGAAAACCAACACAAACTTGTCATTAATTTGTTTTTTTTTAAGAATGTGAGAAAGTGCAGATTTAGCAAATGTCACGAGCTGAGCTAAGTTGTGTAAGTTAGAAAGAGATCCTTCTGACAACTGTTGTAAAATATCGGTGTGTGCTGCAAAGTTTTATTAAACAATTTTATAGAAAAAGCCCAGAAAAATTAGTATTCAACCCAAATGTATGGAGTTTTTCAAAACGAACAGGTATTAATTAATAAAACAAATTTTGCACAACTGTTAACTTGTGGTTACATAACCTTAACAACTGTTAACAGTTGTTAAGGTTATGTTGTGTAGTCGAACTGATGAAAACACTTCAGTCTTTAATTTTGATTCATTTAATTAAATACCTTTAATTTCGGGTGTAAGAACTGCGAAATTTCTATAAGAACTTAGTGCCAGAATATGTTTAGAAAAGTTGAAGAAAGGCGTAGAATATGATTTGATCAAAATTATAGGTGTTTGTGATATATATCAAAAGCGGCGAATATGGACAATTTAAAATTATGTTACATTTAAATTAAAATCGGTTATGTTTTATAGTAGATACAGTCAAACTGAAAATAAAAATTAGTTTAATATATAAAGGAGTTTGCTTAACCCTTGATTACTAACCTATAAAAACACCCGTAAATGAAACTCACAACCATAAGGACTCAAGTGTATAAATCTTAAAAATTTTTAAATTCGAAATTGGTTAAACCTTTTTTATTAGTTATAAATAGTTTTTTATTAATTTCATTCACTAATTCTATGCTTAGAATGATTGTGAATGTAGTGCTACTAGGTGTAATCCACCCAACTTGTGAAATCACACGTATACGTTAGTTTAGTCAGATTTTGCATATCACCATCCTAAAACTAATAGAAACTTTATTCTGCAAACTTACTAAAGTTTCTTACAGCAATACGTTTTTAGTAATGTTTTATTTTTAAGGCTTTTTTTCTTTATGAAGATTCCTCAAATATTTCGATTCTAGTAATAGCCATTCGTGTGATGGAATGGTTTGAATTAGCCTCTAAAAATAAAGTTTTTTGTCAAAATATTGGTTGGTGTAAAAGTTGGTGTAAAGACATTAACTGCCAAAAATTATATGGCGGAAAAAACTCTTCCTATCTGCATCAATAATTGAAATGTATGCAATCGGATAAAAGATAATGCTTTTTTTCATACATATTTTTGATTTTATTTTGATTTTATTTCAAAATATTAATACAAAACTTACTTGATCTAAACCTCGCAATTTAATTCATGTGATTTAGGGTCAATCACACAGCAGACTAGAAACACTGTTTTGAAAAGAGCTATTCTTTTCATCTTCATTAGTCTAGAGTGATTTAGCTGTGACCAACCCTGTTTAAATTTTATATGATTTTACGCTTGTTCGAATAAACTTGTCTGAAACATATGACGTTAAAGCAAAGGGCTTTTAGGTTTATACTTATTTTATTAATAACTCGACTCTTCGTGATTTTTGATCACAGTTTGAAATTCTGAATAAGAAACATTTCCTCTCCGTTTCTATTATTTTTGCCATCACTGTATGTATTTTATTATAAATTAATTTGTTTTTTCTGAAAATGCTGGAAACTATTAACACCCTACACGGAGATGGAGATCATGTAAAATATTGAATTCTTGCATACGTTAAATTTCAAATTTAACTTGGTGAATTATTACTTATTTAATAAAAATGCACTAAACAGGCTCACATTTTAATTTAAACTAATAAATAAATTAAATTAAATAACACCCACCACCAGCCATAAAATTAAAAATAAGTATTGGATTTTATTATGCTTAAAGGTAAGCAAATCACTAATTTGAAACTCTTTGTAAAATGTTCTAAACGTCGTTAATACCTGAGTAAACTTATTGAAGGGTACAATACCGTTGTAAATAAATATAAAACAAAGTAAATAATAAAATAATTTAACTAAAGCGAACAAATAACTTAAATAAAAATCATTTCTGTAGAAGTATAAAAAATATTGTTATAATTTTGAAAGTGTGCATAACAACTATCAATATACATATATGAAAATCTATATATACATATGAGCTGTTCAGAGCACAAGAGGCGTAAGTCCATTTTTAGTAGTTTTGAGAAAATTGAACATTTAGAAAAATTCTTATAATAAATTCCAAGTATAAAGAACTCAGTTTTGCTTATAAGCTAGGTCAAGAGCATAAATGGAGCTATCCATATCGTACAAAATAAACTAAATAGAACATAAAAATGGTGCAGAATATTGCATATTTGTAAAAAAATTTGGAATTGCGCCACTGAAAATTATTTTAAATTTCTCGTTTCCGCTGTAGAAATCTAATAGGAGATATTTTTCAAAAACTTTTTGATGAGGAATGGCAGCATTTTTACCTAGAAGTTGGACAAAACCACCCCTTAGCGATTATTTGCATTATTAAGGGAGATATAAAATGAATGGACTTACGCCACTTGTCCTCTGAAAATTTTTAAAATTTCTCTTTTTCGCTGTAAAAATGTAATGGAAAATATTTTTAGAAATTTTTTGATGAGGAATAACAGCATTTTTACATAGAAGTTGGACAAAACTACCCACTAGCAATTATCTTCATTATTAAGGGAGATATGAAATGAATGGACTTACGCCACTTGTCCTCTGAAAATTTTTTAAAATTCCTCCTTTCCACTGTAAAAATGTAATGGGCAATATTTTTAAGAATTTTTGCAAAAATTTGATGAGAAATGACAGCATTTTTTTAATAGAAGTTGGACAAAACTACCCATTAGCGATTATCTTTATTATTTAGAGAGATATAAAATGAATCTTTTACCGCTCCCAAATCAATAAAAATGCTATATTTCAGTCGGTTTGGGTCGTATAAGACTAAAATTTGGTACTTAAGTTTGTGTGGTTACTTTCGGAAACTGTATTAAAAATGGGCATTATCGCTTTATAGCCACGCCCACTTATTGAGAAATCATTAAAATTGACTACTGGGTCGATTTAGCTTAAATTTTGGCTTAGTTTGTATGGTTACTGTCTGCAACTGTATTAAAAATTGGTTTTCACGCCCCTTGTTACCGCCCACAAACCAATGAAAATGTTTTATTTCAATGGTTTGGGTCGTATTAAACAAAAATTTTGTAATTTAGTTCATATGGCTACTCTCAGCAAATGCACTAAAAATAGGCATGCCCCACTTTAGCTACACTCACTTTTCGGGGGGTCAGCATGGAGTGAAGCAAAGGTCGCCAGGTTTAAGCTAAATTGAGCTTAAATTTTGGCAGTCGATTTGTTTTGAGTTCGAGATGGTTTACGGGAAATGATTTTGCCTCAACCCTTTTTACCGCTTACAAATCAACAAAAATGCTATATTTCGCACGGTTTTGGTCGTATTAAACTAAAATTTTGTAATTTAGTTCATATGGTTACTTTCGGCAGCTATACTAAAAATGTTGAATATATTTGGCATTTCTGGACATTTTCGTTTATGGCAGCAAGGCGGTCTGTGGCAGGATAACGTCTGCCGGGGAATACTAGTAGTTATATATTTTAGTGCCTCTAAAAATTAAAATTATCGATTTGTAGCTTAATTAAGTTACATATTATGTTTGATTTATTGTGAAAAAAATTTAAATACAATAAAATAAATATTTAATATTCGTTTAAAAATATGTTTTTAATTATTTTATTTAAAAAATGGTAAAAACAATACAAAAATTTCAATCACTAATTTTTTTAGAGTAGATACGTTTTTGTATATAAATATTAAATAAATTATTTCTCTGTTACACTAATAATTATGTGTACCAGATTTTATTGCTTTGTGATATTTTATTGGGAAAATATACCTGACTACTGGTTTCGCTTGTACACTGCACGAAGTAATGATAAGACCAACAAAAAAGATTCAAAAATTTATTATAATAAAGCTTAAATATGAAATTTTTGTCAAAAATTTAGTAGAATTAATATGTAATAACCTAGCTAACGTAAAGAAAACAAATTTATGTAATATCAAATATATATAAAAATAAATTAAAATGTTTTCATACGAACAAATGATAAGACTAAAGGAAAAGAATTATATCAATTATTATAATTATAACTTTTAATATTTTTTGCAGACACTGAGGCATTGAGTTTATTAATGTCTTTATAGTTGTTTGTTCAATTTTACCCCATTCGGCAGTTATTGCAGTTTTAAGGCTTTTTACACTATCAAATAGTCTGCCATCTTTGAAAACCGACTTGGATAAAATAGCCCACATATTCTCAATGGGGTTTAAGTCAGGGCTTCAAGCGGGCCAGTCCAAAACGGTCACATTCCGGTCCTTTAAAAACTTTTTAGTAGCCTTCGATGAATGAATTGCCGCATTATCTTGCTGAAAAATCCAGTTACCTTCAGCAATTTCATCCCCGAAATTCAAAAGAACTTCATCTAATAGTTCAATATACTTAAGGCTGTTCAATTTTGTTGAAATAAAACAAATGGGAGACTTTCCAATAACCCCAATTGCAGTCCACACCTCCATAGTTACGAGACATCCTTTCCTGTTTCTTTTGACGCCAATCTTGCCAGTACATTTGAGAACCATCAGGTCCATCCAAATTAAATTTTTTTTCATCAGAAAAAATAACATTGGACCACTCTTCTTCCCAAAACTGGTGCTTTTCTGCAAATGCTAATCTAGCTAGCTTATGTCGTGATGTTAACCTTGGCTTTGGGATACGTTTCGTATATTTAAGGTTGATGTCATTCATCTCTAAGAATTTTTTGCACACATCGTACAGAAACATTCAGATTAAGTATACGTACTATATCGGCGGGACTATTCGATTTATTAACCGCTTATCGCTTAATCTCGCGAATATCTCTGGCACTAAGTTTAGATGCGCTGCCACTACTTTTCTGTTTTCCATATATTTCTTTTAAATTTAGATAGTGAATAACTACAGCCTTGCTTCTTTTTAGCCTAGCTGCAATATCTCTTGTTGTCAATCCATTTTCACGATAGGCTGCTACGTTTCCTTGTTTTTTCTGTCTTAGCTGTGTTCCGCGACCCATTCTTGAAAGTTGTCCTGAGAGATTTACCAACACTATATTTTATAATTATAAAAATCTGGATAATGGCATTAATACCTTTTACTTCGATGAAAATAGTCGATTACAATTTATTTTATTCATGAAACCGCGTTACCTTCAGCAATTTCATCCCCGAAATTCAAAAGAACTTCATCTAATAGTTCAATATACTTAAGGCTGTTCAATTTTGTTGAAATAAAACTAATGGGAGACTTTCCAATAACCCCAATTGCAGCCCACACCTCCATAGTTACGAGACATCCTTTCCTGTTTCTTTTGACGCCAATCTTGCCAGTACATTTGAGAACCATCAGGTCCATCCAAATTAAATTTTTTTTCATCAGAAAAAATAACATTGGACCACTCTTCTTCCCAAAACTGGTGCTTTTCTGCAAATGCTAATCTAGCTAGCTTATGTCGTGATGTTAACCTTGGCTTTGGGATACGTTTCGTATATTTAAGGTTGATGTCATTCATCTCTAAGAATTTTTTGCACACATCGTACAGAAACATTCAGATTAAGTATACGTACTATATCGGCGGGACTATTCGATTTATTAACCGCTTATCGCTTAATCTCGCGAATATCTCTGGCACTAAGTTTAGATGCGCTGCCACTACTTTTCTGTTTTCCATATATTTCTTTTAAATTTAGATAGTGAATAACTACAGCCTTGCTTCTTTTAAGCCTAGCTGCAATATCTCTTGTTGTCAATCCATTTTCACGATAGGCTGCTACTTTTCCTTGTTCTTTCTGTCTTAGCTGTGTTCCGCGACCCATTCTTGAAAGTTGTCCTGAGAGATTTACCAACACTATATTTTATAATTATAAAAATCTGGATAATGGCATTAATACCTTTTACTTCGATGAAAATAGTCGATTACAATTTATTTTATTCATGAAACCGCGTGTGGTCTTAACATTACTTCGCTCTGCAGAAATATTAAATGTTGTAAAACATTCAAACAACATCAGAAATTGTAAACAAAGTACCGTTACCCGAATGAACTGTGGCCACTTGTTTTCAATATAAAGAGTAAACAGCATTCTTTTATTTGTACACGCAAGAAAATGTGCTTATATGTTGGTCTTATCATTAGTTCGTGCAGTGTATTGGAGGTGGGTGTGTTAATCTGTCGATTTGGTTAATTTGAATACCAACTATTTCCTGCAATAAAAAACTTTGTATTCAAAATTTTATTGCTCTGGAATAGTTTTTTGGGCAAATATATCATATTCCAGATTTTGGTTATATGGGTGGTAGGCGTGTTAGCCAACCGATTTGAATCATTTTTACACCAACTATTTTCTGTGACAGAAAAAGCATGAGTACATATATATATTGTTCTGGGGTAATTTTTTATGAAATATAGCTGATTACCGATTTCGGTTACATGAGGTGGCGATGTTAGTCAACCGATTTAGTTAATTTTTACACCAACTATTTTCTGTAACAAAAACTATATGTACAAATTTTTGTTGTTTTGTATAATCTTTTGGGGCAATATATAAGATTACCGATTTCGGTTATTCGGGAGGTGGGTATTTCATTCATTTTATTTCAACGAAATTTTATGTAAATAGTTCTTTTATCGTAGAACTTATTTTTACTAAATTTCAGGATTCTGTGGCAACTCCTTCCATTTTTGTCCACGGACTATATGGAGGCACGACAACGTGACCCTGCCTGTTTCGAATCTGCCTGCAGACTGAAAGATTTTATATATTTTTCCATTTAAAACAGTGATGGTCAAATGCACACAACTTAAACTGCTTGCATGTATGTGTAATAGAGTGGGGCGATTAGTACGGAAGGAAAAAAATGTTAACGGGAGCCTCGCGTTTCTGATTCTTGGGATTATACTGAGCAAAAAAGTCCACTAGACCATACCTCTACGGTGGAAATCGAGCTTCCAGATTTTGACTTGCAGTTTTTTCTCAGACTTTTGTCACGTTTTTTTTTTTTGATATTTTGGCTTATAACAGCCAAACCATTCAGATTTTCGATCCAATACTAAGACAAAAATGTCAATGGTTTGGCTGTTATAGGCCAAAATATCAAAAAAAAAAAGTCATTTAATATTCAGTATTTTCAGCCGCGTTTGCGAAAAAAAAATTGAGAGTGGTGTCGCAATCGCTACAAAAACGCGTAATATGAACACTGCCTACTAAGTTACGATACCATTTAATTTACCCCTGTGTCACAAAAACTTTTCACTTTATGAACACGACCTAATAAGTTTCATTTATCCTTGTTTCACAGACACTTTTCAATACGTATTCTTAAATTAAAACATTTTTTATACGAATTTTATTCGTAATTTTCAGCCACGAATAGAATTCGTAGAATGAAAGTAGTTTGCTACACATTTCGAATATTTTATTCGTGTTCTTACAAAAACAAATGTATATTGTACGAATACATTTACGAATGATTCTAATACCTAGTTACGAAAAAACCTTCTGTTCAGCTGGGGTTTGAACAGCGGTTCTTTAGCTTATGCAATCACACAATTCCTTATATT
This sequence comes from Dichetophora obliterata, assembly GCA_963920525.1. Taxonomy (NCBI): domain Eukaryota; kingdom Metazoa; phylum Arthropoda; class Insecta; order Diptera; family Sciomyzidae; genus Dichetophora; species Dichetophora obliterata. Next base: position 62,731,859 of record OY986438.1, on the reverse strand, counting down.
CGGTAATTGTTCGACAAATCAGTCTGAACGATTTCAGTTGTACATTTTTTAAACGCAACTAAAACTTCGTACCTTCTACGAATAATGAGTACGGTCAACATACGAATGAATTTTTTAGTAAATACTACGAATGTAATGAAAAAATTACGAAGTTATTCCTACGAGAAATTGACGAATGTTAAGGAATGATATTTCTTATTAGTCGAAGATCATTCTTCGTAGCAACAGATAGCAAGGAGCATTTAAGTCAATTATGGATATAAACATTGACGATAAGCAAGTTTATGTTTTATAGTCATTGTAAACAAGACAAAGTAAATAAATTTAATAAAAAAATTAACGTTTTCCAAAAAGTCGACTTGTTTTTCTACCATAAAGATGATCCAATTTTGATTTTTTTACTTTTTCCTAAACTTAATAAAATGGCAAACAATCCTGCAGCATTTAGGGAACAAAGCTTCTAATTCAAAAGTGAAAGAAAAAATTAGGAAATTTAATAAAGTAAGCCAATTTTGGATCAAGGACTGATTTTTGAAAAAATCTTATATAAAATTACAAAAAATCTTATATTAAGCAAACGATTTTACATTAGAATTTGTTAAAGTCAAAAGTTTTTTTATGACATAAACGTAAATAGGAAACTCGATTTGAAACAACCATTTTATACTTCTTAAAATTCACGTTATTAAGCGGCGCCTTCCCAGTTTCAGAATTCTCTGAAGGGAGGTTCTGGAATATGTTAAGAAAATTTATGAAACCCAAAACAAATCTAATATACATGTACCTCTTAATTTATTTATTCATACGTTTTGAAGTAAAAAACAACATTTTTAAAATCATTCAGATAATAGGTATGTTTCCGTACTCGATTGTAGGAACTTACAAGCTGCTGGAACTGATTCAAGTTGGAAAAAGGTACAAATAGATTGGTGTCAATGCGGTGTGAGACACAGTGAAAAATATCTCACTTAGCATGCGGGGAATATCTCAAGAATAGCGACAACTCTAATTTTTAATTTTTGCGATTGATACGGATTTGACCTCCTAAGTTCAAATCTGAAAAATTTCAGTCCGCTCGAAAATGGCTTAGGAGTTAAAGACTTCCAAAGTTAAAAACTGGACTAAACATTTAGTCTGAATATTTCAGTTTTCCAATAAAAAAAAAAGATGGTTTAATATTAGTAAATTTTTGTATTCTTATTTTAAAAGTTGAAAACTTGGGGGCTCAATAGTCATTAATGCAATTTCATTTAAGGATGTAGGCCTTACATTATTTCATTTATTGAGCTATTAAGAATATTTGCTTTAGCAAATAATTATTGCAATGTATCACATGAAAACAAAATTAAATAAAATTTTTAAATATTTCGGTTATGATACGAGAAAGATTTTTACACGATCTTTAAAATATATTAGATTTTCTTATGTGTGCAATCGTGTGCACACCGGTATAGTGTGCGTATCATGTTTACAAAATTAGTACCAAAAATCGTAGTAAATAGCATTATATAGGTTACATTTTGTTTATGTTCATTCTACAAATACTAGGGATACCAATGTGTGTAACGTTTAAAGATTTTCACTGAAAGAAATCAAACGTTTAAGCATTTGAAAGCTTTGTGTAGTAAAATAATAATAAATCGACAAGAACTTTAAAATTATGAAATATTAGAAAAGATTATTTTCTGTATTATAATGTTTCTTTTATATTATTATTTTTATTCAGGTCAGAATCTAAAAAAATTCTGCACTCTGTGAGGGAGAGCTGTAAGACTCAGATTTTAATGACATGTCAATTTTTTTCCGCTATAGCATAGACATTTTTTGATGGTGCAAAACCACAGTTTATATGCTCCACATTGTAATGAGGTCTATGGGATAAGGAACAAAAATAGAAGGAATAATCGTAGGTACATAAAATTTAGCATGTGTCAATATTTAATAAATATAAAATGCCACAAAAATTTTCATCAATATCGGTCACGCCCTTCGCCTACCTCCCATACAAAATTAACAATAAAAGTGGAATATCTTGAGTTGTAGAAAGTGTAAAAAACCAAGTTAACTCATTTTTTTATTGATTGAATACGCAAAATGACCATTTAAAAATTTCATCAGTATTTTCCGCACCCATTACCTACCATACAAAATTAAAAATAAAAGTGCAACATCTCGAGTTGTAAAAAGTAAGGAAAAAAGTTAAGTATTTTTTTATAAACATAACACTAGCCTCGGTTATAAGCAACTGAAGTTGGTTTCACGTTTTTTCCGCCTAATCGATAATACATGTATGGTTCCAATCAATTCTTCTACTAATCCCTTTCCTTTCAAATCAAAGACCAAACGTTGTTTGTATAAGCCGCATGCCATGGTTTTTTCATCTTCTTTTTTAAAAAAAAGAAGATATAAAAGGATCGGATGAAAACAGTAACCCACGAAATAAACCTATATTGCATAGTTCTAAAAAATTTTAACGAGATTAAATCATACCCGCACTTTTTCGAAAGTATTTATGACTAGCTTCTAAAGCAATACCATTAATATTTTTGTATATTTAAGCCTAAAACCTTCACTACAATTCTTACCTATGGGGATCTTAATGGTTGGAAATGACAGCGGAAATAAAGACTTAAATCTTTGTACAATAAAGACTTAAATTTTGGTTTTAGTTATATGTATGTAATAAAATCCTTATTTGAAAGTAGTCTGATACCAAATTTTGTGAATGTGTTAAGAAAGGCAATATTTTAATACATACTTTAAAAAAAAAAACAAAAATATTTGTATTATCTAATTGTGCTTGAAACTTTATGAAAAATTTGTTTTTTTTTATAAAAATTTGTGCATTTTCAACAAAAAATGTTCCAGGGAACAGGTCATAAAATCCTTAGTTTTTATTCTTACAAGAAAAAGAGTTTCTTTAAGTTATGCTTAAAAACCAAAAAAAAATGAAAATGTCCTTTTTGTTTAATTGAGTTTGAAACTTTATGAAAAATTTGTTATTTTTTCATATAAATTGGTGTATTTTCGTCAAAACACGCTTTAGAAAAATGGTCATAAAATCCTTATTGTAATGTAGCCTTAAACCAAATTTTGCGAATATGTTTAGAAAGGCATATTTTAAGACATACTTAAAAATAAAAGTTAAACAAAAATGTTTTTATTCTTTAAATGTATATAGAAACTAAGTTTTTTTTATTTATTTCTAGGACCTTTTTGTGTATGTAAAATTTTTTTGTTTATATTTTCAAAGTTTTTTTTTAGCATGAACTTGAAAAATATATTTTCGCTTAAGTTACTTATATGAATTATACTAAAATTTTTGGGATTTTGGAAAATATTCAGTACAAAACTATAAAAACAGAAATTTCGTAAAATTTTAAAGGCAGCATATAAAGACCATAACTACCACAAATGGAAAGATATCAAATAATCCTTTCAGATGCACATAGTTAATGCTCCTAGAAAGTGCACACATATTTTTACGAATTTGTGACTTTTTTTTCCATACCTACGTTTGTCCGCCTAATTACACTGTGTGTCGTGGTTATGCTAGCATTAAGACTGGACAGCTACTGAAAGCTTGTTGCTTTAGTTTCGTTGTTGAATTCGTGCTTTTCTTTAAGACAGATAGACTGTTTCGAAAAGCAGTCCCCTACCCTTTCATCTTCAGTAGTCTTGACTGATTAAGTTATGACCATTCCACTGTTTTGCGTTGTTCCCTAATAAAAGTCAAAAAAGCTTTGATCTAATAAAAACTGCTGCTTTAACGATACTTGTGAACAGGGTTCGCATTTGCTCATTCATGAACTGCTCATTTCTGCTTCTATTCTTTCATTTCAGAATATGAAGAAAGATCAAAGTGAACAGCTCATTTTCGTGAAGAGCTAAGCAGATTTTTTTTGTTCATGAACTGAAGAAGAGGAAACCAGTTGGTGGACAAGAATATTTTTAACTCATGCGAAGAAACTGTTGCTATTCATCTCTTTTTTTTGTAAAAGATCAAAGAACCAAGGCATGTGCCTTATACAATCAAGGTTTGGTCTTTGACCTGAAAGGAAAATTCATTGAAACCATACGGGAATTATTGATTAAGCAAAACAAACGTGAAAGACAACTTGAATTGCTTTTAACCGAGGATAGTGTTATGCCTTAACCTCGGCAAGCATTTCCAGCCCGATAAACGATATCATTTATACTTTTTATACTTTGACTATATCGCTTTGGTAATATAAACATATATTGGCTACTGTAGCAATAATCCTTTGAAATTTTCACTGTTCCATAATATCTTGACATATATAAGGTAAACTGTGGCGTATTTGATATGACCACATTAATATAATTTTAAAAATTTTTATTTCAGAAAAATCTTGTCCTTAATATCTTTCATGTCAAGTTAGGTCTGTTTTAAGTAACTTGAAGTTTATTGAAAGCGTTTCTTTACACATTTTTCAAACTCGGGAGAGAATGCAGGAAACAAGAAAAATATCACTCTCGAGCTCGAGAGGTATAAGTGCTTTATACATGGGCATTTCCACAGAAAAGTCTACATGACCAAAAAATTAAAACTTATTAAAAACTTATTATTTTACGATAATATCTAAAAGAAACATTTTAATTTTTTTAATTTAAGCAATTTATACACACATTTATTTACCATCATGATCAAATCTTCTGCGCTGTTTTACAAATGTATTTTTTCTTTTTATTAAATGTTTTGTAAATTTTTATGCTCTAGTCAAAATTGAAAGCATTGATTAAAGATAGTGAAGAAATAGTTGATGGAATTACTTAATTGCATACTTACTTAACAACCTAACTACTTAATTACTCAATTGAACAACAATGGAAATTTAAGTAACGTAACGCCACCCCAGATCATAAAGTCCATCAATAAAAAAAGACCAATTACAATTTTTTAATCTAAGTCAAAAATGACTTCTGTTTTTTGGTATCGTAACGGTAGCACTTATTTTTGCTTATATCTTTAAATCCTTAAGGTCGATTGTTGTCATTGTTTTTACTTAATATAGTGCTACTTAATTACTACTCAAATATAAAAAAACTTTTTTAAAAATGAGACCTTTCATCTTTTTTTTAATATTTGTTCGTACAAGTCGTACGTAACGCCAGTGTGGAAATGCCCATATTTTGAATAAACTTTTTTTTTATAAGAATAAATCAACAATTTTAAGCAAAAATCAATTTTTTTTCCACCTCAAAATTTATGCATGTATGTGTGTTCTTTATTCTTATATTGCAGTTTATCGGCTTTCTTCAGTTGTAAATAAATTGTTTATATTGGGCTTTGGCCATAAAAAACATATTTTTAGAAATATTGTTTTTACAATTAAAAGTTTTCTTATATGACCTTGTTATTTATTATGTTGATTTTCTATAATTTAAATACAAATCCTAAAGGTTTCATAGTTTAAATCATTCTTGATTTTAAATAAAAATTCCTGTTGTTTGATAGCTTAAAATCGTTTACTGAGCTTTAAGTCAGGTTAGAACTGCTCTAATGAATTTTTTCCCAAAGAAAGGGCCTGATGTTTTCCTTTTCATGTTGAAAATGATATTGTTGTTTCTTCTCTAATAGATAATAATTATACAATAAATAATAATAATAGACGTCTAATCGGGTCATTAAATCGTATCTTGTTTGATATATACTCGCTATCAACAACACCGTTAATGATATCGAAGGTAAAACATGAACTAAGTGAAAACCTTTTATGAAAGGGGCATTAAATTCAGAAGGCTAGCCTATCATCATAAGGTGGCAATATATTGTACTCACGGGGGTTATACGTGTCCCTAAGCGCAAAAAGCAGAAATTGCTTTTGAATAGATTCAAGTCTCTCACTGTGTGATTACTCAATTAATGCATCCATAGCAGCATTCCAAATAATGCATCCATATTCAAGAAGAAGGTGCACTAACGCACAGTATATGCCTTCGTGACCCATACATTTTTTAACTCTTTTGCACGTCGTTTTAAAAAACCAAGTTGTTTGCTGACCCTAGATACGATTTCATCGTAATGTAAGATGAAACGCAAATTGTTGTCCAAGACTACACCAAGATCAACAATATGGTTGACTCTTTTAAGTTCTATGCTATTGAGGAGTTAACTGCCATTTGTTACTAAATTTTTACGGGTGAAGGTTATTACGCAGCATTTCTGAATATTAAGATAAATTTTATTTTGATTGCACCAGTGCTCAAGAGATGACAGTTTCGACTGTACGTAAATTACATCTGTGTCCGATTTAATAACATGGTACATTTTTAGGTCGTCTGCATACATAAGATGTGGGATATCGCAAAAATTATCAGATAGGTCTGAGATAAAAATATTAAAGAGAAGTGGATCAAAGTGACTAGTTTGTGGTACGCCGTATGCTAATTAAATCTATTTGGTAAATTTTTAATTTTATGTTTTTTTATATAAACATATATTGGCTACTGTAGCAATAATCCTTTGAAATTTTCACTGTTCCATAATATCTTGACATATATAAGGTAAACTGTGGCGTATTTGATATGACCACATTAATATAATTTTAAAAATTTTTATTTCAGAAAAATCTTGTCCTTAATATCTTTCATGTCAAGTTAGGTCTGTTTTAAGTAACTTGAAGTTTATTGAAAGCGTTTCTTTACACATTTTTCAAACTCGGGAGAGAATGCAGGAAACAAGAAAAATATCACTCTCGAGCTCGAGAGGTATAAGTGCTTTATACATGGGCATTTCCACAGAAAAGTCTACATGACCAAAAAATTAAAACTTATTAAAAACTTATTATTTTACGATAATATCTAAAAGAAACATTTTAATTTTTTTAATTTAAGCAATTTATACACACATTTATTTACCATCATGATCAAATCTTCTGCGCTGTTTTACAAATGTATTTTTTCTTTTTATTAAATGTTTTGTAAATTTTTATGCTCTAGTCAAAATTGAAAGCATTGACTAAAGATAGTGAAGAAATAGTTGATGGAATTACTTAATTGCATACTTACTTAACAACCTAACTACTTAATTACTCAATTGAACAACAATGGAAATTTAAGTAACGTAACGCCACCCCAGATCATAAAGTCCATCAATAAAAAAAGACCAATTACAATTTTTTAATCTAAGTCAAAAATGACTTCTGTTTTTTGGTATCGTAACGGTAGCACTTATTTTTGCTTATATCTTTAAATCCTTAAGGTCGATTGTTGTCATTGTTGTTACTTAATGTATAATACAAATATAAAAAAACTTTTTTAAAAATGAGACCTTTCATCTTTTTTTTAATATTTGTTCGTACAAGTCGTACGTAACGCCAGTGTGGAAATGCCCATATTTTGAATAAACTTTTTTTTTATAAGAATAAATCAACAATTTTAAGCAAAAATCAATTTTTTTTCCACCTCAAAATTTATGCATGTATGTGTGTTCTTTATTCTTATATTGTAGTTTATCGGCTTTCTTCAGTTGTAAATAAATTGTTTATATTGGGCTTTGGCCATAAAAAACATATTTTTAGAAATATTGTTTTTACAATTAAAAGTTTTCTTATATGACCTTGTTATTTATTATGTTGATTTTCTATAATTTAAATACAAATCCTAAAGGTTTCATAGTTTAAATCATTCTTGATTTTAAATAAAAATTCCTGTTGTTTGATAGCTTAAAATCGTTTACTGAGCTTTAAGTCAGGTTAGAACTGCTCTAATGAATTTTTTCCCAAAGAAAGGGCCTGATGTTTTCCTTTTCATGTTGAAACTGATATTGTTGTTTCTTCTCTAATAGATAATAATTATACAATAAATAATAATAATAGACGTCTAATCGGGTCATTAAATCGTATCTTGTTTGATATATACTCGCTATCAACAACACCGTTTCAATTTGGAAGCCAGGATATCATGATCGACACGATCAAAAGCTTTCAGTGTGTATTGCCTCCACTTGATGTTCTTTTTCCATTTTACTTAAAACATCAGAGATGATACTCATGAGATTTGTTGTGGTTGATCTACCTTTACGGAAACCAAGTTGCTGTTTATTGAGTAGAGGATTTATAATAGATGTTAGTTTTGCGCATATAATATTTCGAACTAATGTTGTCGGCAATTGAAAAATTACCATTATCCGGAGACTTGAACCTCGGCAGCGTGAGTGTAAGTGCATCTGCTTATCCACTCGACCATCGCAGCTGTTAACTAATCGTCGCTTAATTTGCTTCATTAAGAATAAAGGCACAGTATAAGAAAAGTTACGCGTTTGCAATAAGCAATTAATGCAAAAACCAGAAAGAAATCACCAAAAAAAAAAGCAACAAATTAAAAAAAAAAACTAAAACAAAACTAAAAGCCATTAAGAAAAAAAATAATGTTTCTGATGGGATTTGAACTCAATACTCAAGATTCCAAAAAAATAGTGAATAAAAACTAAAGCCCTAGCCAACTGAGCCATTCACACTGTTGTGATTTTGTTGAAATAATATACTTCACAACATTGTTGCTATCAAAAGTGATTCGACGAAAACACAAAGTGTCGGCGAATATCAACAATCATGAAAATATTGAAGTTGTCCCTTAAAATTAACCGTAATATTGAATAAGCAAACATGTTATTTTTGCTAATGCATCTTACTTAGAAGTAAAGAGAAAGTTTTTAAAATTTTAAAAAATAGACTTCTTAACTTAGCATTAAAATTATAACCTGCCACATTACTTCCATCGGCAGGCCTGCTTTGTTTTTCATCTGGGTTAATCTTTTATGTGTTGGTGTATTTATTATGAATAGCAGAGATTTGCATGAGACCATTCGTCAGTTTTTGCCACTCGAGTAAAAATCGTCGTCAGCCGTAATCGCACACAAGAAAAAAATGCATATATATCGCTCGAGTTCGTAAACAACGTTGTTTAAACGAGATGTGCAAAGCACACTTTGTCACGATTGCGAATTGATGCAAAGGCAGCCTCCAGACTATGGTATAATTATATGACAAGGTAGCCGTGACAGTTTTTTGGCGATTGGCAGTTGTCAAAAATAGCTAAAGAATGTTGTAGTTTGCTGCTGTTGACTAGCTATGTGCTTATTTTTAACTTATCTTTGATTCATTAAATTTATTCGCGAAGTTGATTGAAATGTTTTTAGTTTGGTGCGGTTGACTAGCTATGCTTAATTCGTCGCTTATTTTTTCACTTTTCTTTATTTATTGCATAAACAGCTAATATTGACAACTACCCATTGCCGCTCGTGAGAAAAAAGCCAGTCTACGCAACTACCTTGTCAGTAATTATGCCATGCTCCAGACCACGAGATCATTCGGATGCTTCGCTTAAAGCTCGAGTGTCAGCTGCTGCATGAATTTTTGTTGTTTCTCTGACCTTCTCTAGCAGCGCGTTCTTCTTTGTGCTGTTTGTTTCCTTTAGTATTGCCAGTAGCAAGTTTTATGACAGTAAATTTTTAAAGTAACCTGAGCTAAAATTTGGACCAAGAGTGCATGAAAGTTAATCTTGAAAGCGACCTAAATTAGTAAACAAATTATTACTGAAAGTTTGTCGGTAAAATAACAACAACGTTTTGCTTTCAATGAACATTCTTTATCCCTTCAAGACAAGCGTAACCAAAACTCCAACACAATTAAAAAATGTTTGATGAAAACCAACACAAACTTGTCATTAATTTGTTTTTTTTTAAGAATGTGAGAAAGTGCAGATTTAGCAAATGTCACGAGCTGAGCTAAGTTGTGTAAGTTAGAAAGAGATCCTTCTGACAACTGTTGTAAAATATCGGTGTGTGCTGCAAAGTTTTATTAAACAATTTTATAGAAAAAGCCCAGAAAAATTAGTATTCAACCCAAATGTATGGAGTTTTTCAAAACGAACAGGTATTAATTAATAAAACAAATTTTGCACAACTGTTAACTTGTGGTTACATAACCTTAACAACTGTTAACAGTTGTTAAGGTTATGTTGTGTAGTCGAACTGATGAAAACACTTCAGTCTTTAATTTTGATTCATTTAATTAAATACCTTTAATTTCGGGTGTAAGAACTGCGAAATTTCTATAAGAACTTAGTGCCAGAATATGTTTAGAAAAGTTGAAGAAAGGCGTAGAATATGATTTGATCAAAATTATAGGTGTTTGTGATATATATCAAAAGCGGCGAATATGGACAATTTAAAATTATGTTACATTTAAATTAAAATCGGTTATGTTTTATAGTAGATACAGTCAAACTGAAAATAAAAATTAGTTTAATATATAAAGGAGTTTGCTTAACCCTTGATTACTAACCTATAAAAACACCCGTAAATGAAACTCACAACCATAAGGACTCAAGTGTATAAATCTTAAAAATTTTTAAATTCGAAATTGGTTAAACCTTTTTTATTAGTTATAAATAGTTTTTTATTAATTTCATTCACTAATTCTATGCTTAGAATGATTGTGAATGTAGTGCTACTAGGTGTAATCCACCCAACTTGTGAAATCACACGTATACGTTAGTTTAGTCAGATTTTGCATATCACCATCCTAAAACTAATAGAAACTTTATTCTGCAAACTTACTAAAGTTTCTTACAGCAATACGTTTTTAGTAATGTTTTATTTTTAAGGCTTTTTTTCTTTATGAAGATTCCTCAAATATTTCGATTCTAGTAATAGCCATTCGTGTGATGGAATGGTTTGAATTAGCCTCTAAAAATAAAGTTTTTTGTCAAAATATTGGTTGGTGTAAAAGTTGGTGTAAAGACATTAACTGCCAAAAATTATATGGCGGAAAAAACTCTTCCTATCTGCATCAATAATTGAAATGTATGCAATCGGATAAAAGATAATGCTTTTTTTCATACATATTTTTGATTTTATTTTGATTTTATTTCAAAATATTAATACAAAACTTACTTGATCTAAACCTCGCAATTTAATTCATGTGATTTAGGGTCAATCACACAGCAGACTAGAAACACTGTTTTGAAAAGAGCTATTCTTTTCATCTTCATTAGTCTAGAGTGATTTAGCTGTGACCAACCCTGTTTAAATTTTATATGATTTTACGCTTGTTCGAATAAACTTGTCTGAAACATATGACGTTAAAGCAAAGGGCTTTTAGGTTTATACTTATTTTATTAATAACTCGACTCTTCGTGATTTTTGATCACAGTTTGAAATTCTGAATAAGAAACATTTCCTCTCCGTTTCTATTATTTTTGCCATCACTGTATGTATTTTATTATAAATTAATTTGTTTTTTCTGAAAATGCTGGAAACTATTAACACCCTACACGGAGATGGAGATCATGTAAAATATTGAATTCTTGCATACGTTAAATTTCAAATTTAACTTGGTGAATTATTACTTATTTAATAAAAATGCACTAAACAGGCTCACATTTTAATTTAAACTAATAAATAAATTAAATTAAATAACACCCACCACCAGCCATAAAATTAAAAATAAGTATTGGATTTTATTATGCTTAAAGGTAAGCAAATCACTAATTTGAAACTCTTTGTAAAATGTTCTAAACGTCGTTAATACCTGAGTAAACTTATTGAAGGGTACAATACCGTTGTAAATAAATATAAAACAAAGTAAATAATAAAATAATTTAACTAAAGCGAACAAATAACTTAAATAAAAATCATTTCTGTAGAAGTATAAAAAATATTGTTATAATTTTGAAAGTGTGCATAACAACTATCAATATACATATATGAAAATCTATATATACATATGAGCTGTTCAGAGCACAAGAGGCGTAAGTCCATTTTTAGTAGTTTTGAGAAAATTGAACATTTAGAAAAATTCTTATAATAAATTCCAAGTATAAAGAACTCAGTTTTGCTTATAAGCTAGGTCAAGAGCATAAATGGAGCTATCCATATCGTACAAAATAAACTAAATAGAACATAAAAATGGTGCAGAATATTGCATATTTGTAAAAAAATTTGGAATTGCGCCACTGAAAATTATTTTAAATTTCTCGTTTCCGCTGTAGAAATCTAATAGGAGATATTTTTCAAAAACTTTTTGATGAGGAATGGCAGCATTTTTACCTAGAAGTTGGACAAAACCACCCCTTAGCGATTATTTGCATTATTAAGGGAGATATAAAATGAATGGACTTACGCCACTTGTCCTCTGAAAATTTTTAAAATTTCTCTTTTTCGCTGTAAAAATGTAATGGAAAATATTTTTAGAAATTTTTTGATGAGGAATAACAGCATTTTTACATAGAAGTTGGACAAAACTACCCACTAGCAATTATCTTCATTATTAAGGGAGATATGAAATGAATGGACTTACGCCACTTGTCCTCTGAAAATTTTTTAAAATTCCTCCTTTCCACTGTAAAAATGTAATGGGCAATATTTTTAAGAATTTTTGCAAAAATTTGATGAGAAATGACAGCATTTTTTTAATAGAAGTTGGACAAAACTACCCATTAGCGATTATCTTTATTATTTAGAGAGATATAAAATGAATCTTTTACCGCTCCCAAATCAATAAAAATGCTATATTTCAGTCGGTTTGGGTCGTATAAGACTAAAATTTGGTACTTAAGTTTGTGTGGTTACTTTCGGAAACTGTATTAAAAATGGGCATTATCGCTTTATAGCCACGCCCACTTATTGAGAAATCATTAAAATTGACTACTGGGTCGATTTAGCTTAAATTTTGGCTTAGTTTGTATGGTTACTGTCTGCAACTGTATTAAAAATTGGTTTTCACGCCCCTTGTTACCGCCCACAAACCAATGAAAATGTTTTATTTCAATGGTTTGGGTCGTATTAAACAAAAATTTTGTAATTTAGTTCATATGGCTACTCTCAGCAAATGCACTAAAAATAGGCATGCCCCACTTTAGCTACACTCACTTTTCGGGGGGTCAGCATGGAGTGAAGCAAAGGTCGCCAGGTTTAAGCTAAATTGAGCTTAAATTTTGGCAGTCGATTTGTTTTGAGTTCGAGATGGTTTACGGGAAATGATTTTGCCTCAACCCTTTTTACCGCTTACAAATCAACAAAAATGCTATATTTCGCACGGTTTTGGTCGTATTAAACTAAAATTTTGTAATTTAGTTCATATGGTTACTTTCGGCAGCTATACTAAAAATGTTGAATATATTTGGCATTTCTGGACATTTTCGTTTATGGCAGCAAGGCGGTCTGTGGCAGGATAACGTCTGCCGGGGAATACTAGTAGTTATATATTTTAGTGCCTCTAAAAATTAAAATTATCGATTTGTAGCTTAATTAAGTTACATATTATGTTTGATTTATTGTGAAAAAAATTTAAATACAATAAAATAAATATTTAATATTCGTTTAAAAATATGTTTTTAATTATTTTATTTAAAAAATGGTAAAAACAATACAAAAATTTCAATCACTAATTTTTTTAGAGTAGATACGTTTTTGTATATAAATATTAAATAAATTATTTCTCTGTTACACTAATAATTATGTGTACCAGATTTTATTGCTTTGTGATATTTTATTGGGAAAATATACCTGACTACTGGTTTCGCTTGTACACTGCACGAAGTAATGATAAGACCAACAAAAAAGATTCAAAAATTTATTATAATAAAGCTTAAATATGAAATTTTTGTCAAAAATTTAGTAGAATTAATATGTAATAACCTAGCTAACGTAAAGAAAACAAATTTATGTAATATCAAATATATATAAAAATAAATTAAAATGTTTTCATACGAACAAATGATAAGACTAAAGGAAAAGAATTATATCAATTATTATAATTATAACTTTTAATATTTTTTGCAGACACTGAGGCATTGAGTTTATTAATGTCTTTATAGTTGTTTGTTCAATTTTACCCCATTCGGCAGTTATTGCAGTTTTAAGGCTTTTTACACTATCAAATAGTCTGCCATCTTTGAAAACCGACTTGGATAAAATAGCCCACATATTCTCAATGGGGTTTAAGTCAGGGCTTCAAGCGGGCCAGTCCAAAACGGTCACATTCCGGTCCTTTAAAAACTTTTTAGTAGCCTTCGATGAATGAATTGCCGCATTATCTTGCTGAAAAATCCAGTTACCTTCAGCAATTTCATCCCCGAAATTCAAAAGAACTTCATCTAATAGTTCAATATACTTAAGGCTGTTCAATTTTGTTGAAATAAAACAAATGGGAGACTTTCCAATAACCCCAATTGCAGTCCACACCTCCATAGTTACGAGACATCCTTTCCTGTTTCTTTTGACGCCAATCTTGCCAGTACATTTGAGAACCATCAGGTCCATCCAAATTAAATTTTTTTTCATCAGAAAAAATAACATTGGACCACTCTTCTTCCCAAAACTGGTGCTTTTCTGCAAATGCTAATCTAGCTAGCTTATGTCGTGATGTTAACCTTGGCTTTGGGATACGTTTCGTATATTTAAGGTTGATGTCATTCATCTCTAAGAATTTTTTGCACACATCGTACAGAAACATTCAGATTAAGTATACGTACTATATCGGCGGGACTATTCGATTTATTAACCGCTTATCGCTTAATCTCGCGAATATCTCTGGCACTAAGTTTAGATGCGCTGCCACTACTTTTCTGTTTTCCATATATTTCTTTTAAATTTAGATAGTGAATAACTACAGCCTTGCTTCTTTTTAGCCTAGCTGCAATATCTCTTGTTGTCAATCCATTTTCACGATAGGCTGCTACGTTTCCTTGTTTTTTCTGTCTTAGCTGTGTTCCGCGACCCATTCTTGAAAGTTGTCCTGAGAGATTTACCAACACTATATTTTATAATTATAAAAATCTGGATAATGGCATTAATACCTTTTACTTCGATGAAAATAGTCGATTACAATTTATTTTATTCATGAAACCGCGTTACCTTCAGCAATTTCATCCCCGAAATTCAAAAGAACTTCATCTAATAGTTCAATATACTTAAGGCTGTTCAATTTTGTTGAAATAAAACTAATGGGAGACTTTCCAATAACCCCAATTGCAGCCCACACCTCCATAGTTACGAGACATCCTTTCCTGTTTCTTTTGACGCCAATCTTGCCAGTACATTTGAGAACCATCAGGTCCATCCAAATTAAATTTTTTTTCATCAGAAAAAATAACATTGGACCACTCTTCTTCCCAAAACTGGTGCTTTTCTGCAAATGCTAATCTAGCTAGCTTATGTCGTGATGTTAACCTTGGCTTTGGGATACGTTTCGTATATGTAAGGTTGATGTCATTCATCTCTAAGAATTTTTTGCACACATCGTACAGAAACATTCAGATTAAGTATACGTACTATATCGGCGGGACTATTCGATTTATTAACCGCTTATCGCTTAATCTCGCGAATATCTCTGGCACTAAGTTTAGATGCGCTGCCACTACTTTTCTGTTTTCCATATATTTCTTTTAAATTTAGATAGTGAATAACTACAGCCTTGCTTCTTTTAAGCCTAGCTGCAATATCTCTTGTTGTCAATCCATTTTCACGATAGGCTGCTACTTTTCCTTGTTCTTTCTGTCTTAGCTGTGTTCCGCGACCCATTCTTGAAAGTTGTCCTGAGAGATTTACCAACACTATATTTTATAATTATAAAAATCTGGATAATGGCATTAATACCTTTTACTTCGATGAAAATAGTCGATTACAATTTATTTTATTCATGAAACCGCGTGTGGTCTTAACATTACTTCGCTCTGCAGAAATATTAAATGTTGTAAAACATTCAAACAACATCAGAAATTGTAAACAAAGTACCGTTACCCGAATGAACTGTGGCCACTTGTTTTCAATATAAAGAGTAAACAGCATTCTTTTATTTGTACACGCAAGAAAATGTGCTTATATGTTGGTCTTATCATTAGTTCGTGCAGTGTATTGGAGGTGGGTGTGTTAATCTGTCGATTTGGTTAATTTGAATACCAACTATTTCCTGCAATAAAAAACTTTGTATTCAAAATTTTATTGCTCTGGAATAGTTTTTTGGGCAAATATATCATATTCCAGATTTTGGTTATATGGGTGGTAGGCGTGTTAGCCAACCGATTTGAATCATTTTTACACCAACTATTTTCTGTGACAGAAAAAGCATGAGTACATATATTTATTGTTCTGGGGTAATTTTTTATGAAATATAGCTGATTACCGATTTCGGTTACATGAGGTGGCGATGTTAGTCAACCGATTTAGTTAATTTTTACACCAACTATTTTCTGTAACAAAAACTATATGTACAAATTTTTGTTGTTTTGTATAATCTTTTGGGGCAATATATAAGATTACCGATTTCGGTTATTCGGGAGGTGGGTATTTCATTCATTTTATTTCAACGAAATTTTATGTAAATAGTTCTTTTATCGTAGAACTTATTTTTACTAAATTTCAGGATTCTGTGGCAACTCCTTCCATTTTTGTCCACGGACTATATGGAGGCACGACAACGTGACCCTGCCTGTTTCGAATCTGCCTGCAGACTGAAAGATTTTATATATTTTTCCATTTAAAACAGTGATGGTCAAATGCACACAACTTAAACTGCTTGCATGTATGTGTAATAGAGTGGGGCGATTAGTACGGAAGGAAAAAAATGTTAACGGGAGCCTCGCGTTTCTGATTCTTGGGATTATACTGAGCAAAAAAGTCCACTAGACCATACCTCTACGGTGGAAATCGAGCTTCCAGATTTTGACTTGCAGTTTTTTCTCAGACTTTTGTCACGTTTTTTTTTTTTGATATTTTGGCTTATAACAGCCAAACCATTCAGATTTTCGATCCAATACTAAGACAAAAATGTCAATGGTTTGGCTGTTATAGGCCAAAATATCAAAAAAAAAAAGTCATTTAATATTCAGTATTTTCAGCCGCGTTTGCGAAAAAAAAATTGAGAGTGGTGTCGCAATCGCTACAAAAACGCGTAATATGAACACTGCCTACTAAGTTACGATACCATTTAATTTACCCCTGTGTCACAAAAACTTTTCACTTTATGAACACGACCTAATAAGTTTCATTTATCCTTGTTTCACAGACACTTTTCAATACGTATTCTTAAATTAAAACATTTTTTATACGAATTTTATTCGTAATTTTCAGCCACGAATAGAATTCGTAGAATGAAAGTAGTTTGCTACACATTTCGAATATTTTATTCGTGTTCTTACAAAAACAAATGTATATTGTACGAATACATTTACGAATGATTCTAATACCTAGTTACGAAAAAACCTTCTGTTCAGCTGGGGTTTGAACAGCGGTTCTTTAGCTTATGCAATCACACAATTCCTTATATTCGGTAATTGTTCGACAAATCAGTCTGAACGATTTCAGTTGTACATTTTTTAAACGCAACTAAAACTTCGTACCTTCTACGAATAATGAGTACGGTCAACATACGAATGAATTTTTTAGTAAATACTACGAATGTAATGAAAAAATTACGAAGTTATTCCTACGAGAAATTGACGAATGTTAAGGAATGATATTTCTTATTAGTCGAAGATCATTCTTCGTAGCAACAGATAGCAAGGAGCATTTAAGTCAATTATGGATATAAACATTGACGATAAGCAAGTTTATGTTTTATAGTCATTGTAAACAAGACAAAGTAAATAAATTTAATAAAAAAATTAACGTTTTCCAAAAAGTCGACTTGTTTTTCTACCATAAAGATGATCCAATTTTGATTTTTTTACTTTTTCCTAAACTTAATAAAATGGCAAACAATCCTGCAGCATTTAGGGAACAAAGCTTCTAATTCAAAAGTGAAAGAAAAAATTAGGAAATTTAATAAAGTAAGCCAATTTTGGATCAAGGACTGATTTTTGAAAAAATCTTATATAAAATTACAAAAAATCTTATATTAAGCAAACGATTTTACATTAGAATTTGTTAAAGTCAAAAGTTTTTTTATGACATAAACGTAAATAGGAAACTCGATTTGAAACAACCATTTTATACTTCTTAAAATTCACGTTATTAAGCGGCGCCTTCCCAGTTTCAGAATTCTCTGAAGGGAGGTTCTGGAATATGTTAAGAAAATTTATGAAACCCAAAACAAATCTAATATACATGTACCTCTTAATTTATTTATTCATACGTTTTGAAGTAAAAAACAACATTTTTAAAATCATTCAGATAATAGGTATGTTTCCGTACTCGATTGTAGGAACTTACAAGCTGCTGGAACTGATTCAAGTTGGAAAAAGGTACAAATAGATTGGTGTCAATGCGGTGTGAGACACAGTGAAAAATATCTCACTTAGCATGCGGGGAATATCTCAAGAATAGCGACAACTCTAATTTTTAATTTTTGCGATTGATACGGATTTGACCTCCTAAGTTCAAATCTGAAAAATTTCAGTCCGCTCGAAAATGGCTTAGGAGTTAAAGACTTCCAAAGTTAAAAACTGGACTAAACATTTAGTCTGAATATTTCAGTTTTCCAATAAAAAAAAAAGATGGTTTAATATTAGTAAATTTTTGTATTCTTATTTTAAAAGTTGAAAACTTGGGGGCTCAATAGTCATTAATGCAATTTCATTTAAGGATGTAGGCCTTACATTATTTCATTTATTGAGCTATTAAGAATATTTGCTTTAGCAAATAATTATTGCAATGTATCACATGAAAACAAAATTAAATAAAATTTTTAAATATTTCGGTTATGATACGAGAAAGATTTTTACACGATCTTTAAAATATATTAGATTTTCTTATGTGTGCAATCGTGTGCACACCGGTATAGTGTGCGTATCATGTTTACAAAATTAGTACCAAAAATCGTAGTAAATAGCATTATATAGGTTACATTTTGTTTATGTTCATTCTACAAATACTAGGGATACCAATGTGTGTAACGTTTAAAGATTTTCACTGAAAGAAATCAAACGTTTAAGCATTTGAAAGCTTTGTGTAGTAAAATAATAATAAATCGACAAGAACTTTAAAATTATGAAATATTAGAAAAGATTATTTTCTGTATTATAATGTTTCTTTTATATTATTATTTTTATTCAGGTCAGAATCTAAAAAAATTCTGCACTCTGTGAGGGAGAGCTGTAAGACTCAGATTTTAATGACATGTCAATTTTTTTCCGCTATAGCATAGACATTTTTTGATGGTGCAAAACCACAGTTTATATGCTCCACATTGTAATGAGGTCTATGGGATAAGGAACAAAAATAGAAGGAATAATCGTAGGTACATAAAATTTAGCATGTGTCAATATTTAATAAATATAAAATGCCACAAAAATTTTCATCAATATCGGTCACGCCCTTCGCCTACCTCCCATACAAAATTAACAATAAAAGTGGAATATCTTGAGTTGTAGAAAGTGTAAAAAACCAAGTTAACTCATTTTTTTATTGATTGAATACGCAAAATGACCATTTAAAAATTTCATCAGTATTTTCCGCACCCATTACCTACCATACAAAATTAAAAATAAAAGTGCAACATCTCGAGTTGTAAAAAGTAAGGAAAAAAGTTAAGTATTTTTTTATAAACATAACACTAGCCTCGGTTATAAGCAACTGAAGTTGGTTTCACGTTTTTTCCGCCTAATCGATAATACATGTATGGTTCCAATCAATTCTTCTACTAATCCCTTTCCTTTCAAATCAAAGACCAAACGTTGTTTGTATAAGCCGCATGCCATGGTTTTTTCATCTTCTTTTTTAAAAAAAAGAAGATATAAAAGGATCGGATGAAAACAGTAACCCACGAAATAAACCTATATTGCATAGTTCTAAAAAATTTTAACGAGATTAAATCATACCCGCACTTTTTCGAAAGTATTTATGACTAGCTTCTAAAGCAATACCATTAATATTTTTGTATATTTAAGCCTAAAACCTTCACTACAATTCTTACCTATGGGGATCTTAATGGTTGGAAATGACAGCGGAAATAAAGACTTAAATCTTTGTACAATAAAGACTTAAATTTTGGTTTTAGTTATATGTATGTAATAAAATCCTTATTTGAAAGTAGTCTGATACCAAATTTTGTGAATGTGTTAAGAAAGGCAATATTTTAATACATACTTTAAAAAAAAAAACAAAAATATTTGTATTATCTAATTGTGCTTGAAACTTTATGAAAAATTTGTTTTTTTTTATAAAAATTTGTGCATTTTCAACAAAAAATGTTCCAGGGAACAGGTCATAAAATCCTTAGTTTTTATTCTTACAAGAAAAAGAGTTTCTTTAAGTTATGCTTAAAAACCAAAAAAAATTGAAAATGTCCTTTTTGTTTAATTGAGTTTGAAACTTTATGAAAAATTTGTTATTTTTTCATATAAATTGGTGTATTTTCGTCAAAACACGCTTTAGAAAAATGGTCATAAAATCCTTATTGTAATGTAGCCTTAAACCAAATTTTGCGAATATGTTTAGAAAGGCATATTTTAAGACATACTTAAAAATAAAAGTTAAACAAAAATGTTTTTATTCTTTAAATGTATATAGAAACTAAGTTTTTTTTATTTATTTCTAGGACCTTTTTGTGTATGTAAAATTTTTTTGTTTATATTTTCAAAGTTTTTTTTTAGCATGAACTTGAAAAATATATTTTCGCTTAAGTTACTTATATGAATTATACTAAAATTTTTGGGATTTTGGAAAATATTCAGTACAAAACTATAAAAACAGAAATTTCGTAAAATTTTAAAGGCAGCATATAAAGACCATAACTACCACAAATGGAAAGATATCAAATAATCCTTTCAGATGCACATAGTTAATGCTCCTAGAAAGTGCACACATATTTTTACGAATTTGTGACTTTTTTTTCCATACCTACGTTTGTCCGCCTAATTACACTGTGTGTCGTGGTTATGCTAGCATTAAGACTGGACAGCTACTGAAAGCTTGTTGCTTTAGTTTCGTTGTTGAATTCGTGCTTTTCTTTAAGACAGATAGACTGTTTCGAAAAGCAGTCCCCTACCCTTTCATCTTCAGTAGTCTTGACTGATTAAGTTATGACCATTCCACTGTTTTGCGTTGTTCCCTAATAAAAGTCAAAAAAGCTTTGATCTAATAAAAACTGCTGCTTTAACGATACTTGTGAACAGGGTTCGCATTTGCTCATTCATGAACTGCTCATTTCTGCTTCTATTCTTTCATTTCAGAATATGAAGAAAGATCAAAGTGAACAGCTCATTTTCGTGAAGAGCTAAGCAGATTTTTTTTGTTCATGAACTGAAGAAGAGGAAACCAGTTGGTGGACAAGAATATTTTTAACTCATGCGAAGAAACTGTTGCTATTCATCTCTTTTTTTTGTAAAAGATCAAAGAACCAAGGCATGTGCCTTATACAATCAAGGTTTGGTCTTTGACCTGAAAGGAAAATTCATTGAAACCATACGGGAATTATTGATTAAGCAAAACAAACGTGAAAGACAACTTGAATTGCTTTTAACCGAGGATAGTGTTATGCCTTAACCTCGGCAAGCATTTCCAGCCCTTAGTTGTTCCTGTCCTTAAATTCCACATTTTCCACAATTTAGCTGTGGATTTTTAGTTTTCCATAATTCTTAAATGTAGGAAAGAATAAAGAAACTGAAAAGAACCATGCCCGAACCCGGATTCGAACCAGGGACCTCTGGGTTGATAGTCTAGCGCACTCTCCACTAGACTACAAAGGCCGGCAATGCTTCTTCTTCACTGCTTCACTTATCGTTTGTTGGCTCTTCATTTTTTCATTAATTGTTCACGAAATCATGAAGGCAACGGAATATACTCTCGTTCGTTTTGTATGATTTTATTTTTAAATACAAACGACGCACAGTGGACTGTTTGGCCTATTTAGAGGGAATTAAATCTGTAACTCGAGTTTGAGTGCACGGAATGTTTTGAAATTTGGGATTAAGACTATTGAAGTGCATATCTTCTTTACATGTTAATTGCATAGAAATAGATCGCATGGTACCAATTTAAAAAAAGTTACAAATATTTGTATGGGAAAATTTGCCTTTTCGCTTCCCTACATCACGATTTTCTATTTTTTAATGGCATAACTCCTAAGCGAAGAACTTCACAGAAACGGTAGACCACTGTTTGTAAACGCCAATGTATGTTTATGAAATTCTTAGTACACCAAAGAATTATGAATATGTTTGAGTATTCGCTCAAATGACCAAAAACGGTAATTTTTGTCATATTCCAGGTGTAACATTATCCCTCCTTGTATGTTTTTGCATTTACTTTTGATAATTTCTTAAAGTATATTATATTTACTTAATATTTCGAAAATTTTTAGGTTTGGCAACTTTTGGCAACCTTCCCTTTCAAGTGGTTTTTGGGTCTAACCGTTTTTGTCGTTTTATGTATTTTGCTGTGCATTAATACAGCTACCACGCCTTTTTTCAGAATTTTATTGCAATGCAAACATACATTTTGTTTTCAATTACCCTGCCCTCTGTCACGCCCTTCCCTCTAAATTCACTTTAAACTTAAAAAAGCGTTTTTTTTACAAAATTTGCTAGTTTATCCACCAATACTATTTGTGACACATCTCTACTAATGTTGTATATCATTGAATTATTAGAAAGCCCAGTAAATTTTCTTTCTAAAACGCCTTTGTATAAAGCTTCACTTACAAAACTTTCGTTGCAAGAGCATTTTTAGTGAAACAACCTCCGGAAAACACAAAATTATCCCATAACTCCCCAGGGGTCCGATAGACCCCACTTCCAATACATTTTGTTGCTTGGTTTTGCATCCCCTATCGTTTAAAAACATAAAATAATTTCTTCCATCTAACTTGTATAGGACGGTACACTGTGCGACGTTTGCATGCTATTTGAATTAAAACAAGGCATAGAAATATATGCAGCGTTAGCAGCGTTAAGCAGCGTGGCAACAAAATAAAAAAAAAGCGTTCTGTAATTCTATGGAAAGTTTAATAAACAGCCACAGCTTTGTTTTTGATACGCATGCGCTCAGTGGATCATATGATGTGCAAATAAATAGGGACACATGTATCTTTATATTTAAAACTGCATGATTAATATACAAGATTCCCCAGATATAGCATTAATACCCTCAGGTGGCGATTCTCCTTGATTAGGCGAGTCATACATAAAACTTTATGTATGAAACTCATACCTCCCCCTCTTCAGAGTTAGAAAGTGAAAACTTGAAAATATGTGTCACTACGTCTTACTCTATATTTTATTTATCTCTTAACAGATCTCCAAATTCAATAGTATCTTGAAAAAGAGACTATAATCCAATGATACAAAACCGTTCTCTAATCGTACCACACTTAAGCTAACTCTGTTACGTGTGGTGATTTAAAATGAAAAAGTAGTTGTGTTTGCATTGAGTACTCAAGTACTATGGCAAGATCAAAAACCAAACCAATAGAAAACTTTATCATTAAAAAAAATTACATCATAAAAATATTCAAAAAATTTATTTCAGGGACCGTAACGGTTGTGATTTTTTTCAAAAAAATTAACAAATAATTTTTTAACTGATTTTCGTTTTTCGATCAAATATATAAGCTAAAATTTGACTTACTTTTTTTACCAAAAATAAGAGGTAAAATATGACTTTTATTTTTTCGATCAAAAATAAAAGTTAAAATTTGGCTTTTATTTTTTTTATCAAAATTTTATCAAAATAGAATAATATCTGTATCTAATTCTACACGCGAAACTAAGTATAGACTCAACACTAACACATACATGCCATAACGAGTTTGTTGAATGTGTTAGTTGAACATAATTGTTGAATGTCAAATTTTCACGTCAATTAAATGTACGGGCATATAAAAGACATCGAAATTTTGAAACAACTCTCCAATCATGGTTGTGAACTTGGCTGCATTGAACAAATTTTTCGGCTCAACAGCGTACTATCTAACGAAAAAAATTTCGCAACATTTTCGCAAAATTTTCGCTGTCAAAAACACAATGCATTTCTTACGAAAGATTTCTTTTCGCTTCTACAGCATACTAAGTTTCAGCAAGAATTGTATTATTGTACATTTTCTGCAAATAATAATCATATTCATATTTCGATTTCATTTTGTACAGTAGATAAGCTGATCAAGCGGCGTAAACCTCTTCGTTTGAAGTCTCAGTGCCAACTGAATAACTGCATTATTCTGTATCGTTAAGAAACACACAAACGATGAGAAAGACATGAGAAGCAACACTTTCTTCCATACAAAATTGTATTGCTTCTCGTATCTTTCTTATCGTTGGTGTGCGTCTTCGTGATACAGACCCAATAAACATTTACCTTGGAGATCGGCTTGACCTCAAGTTGAGCTCCAGTTCGTTTCTCCAATCTCCAGTGCTGGATATCAACTTGACCTCCACTTGAGATCCAATCCATTCTCCAGGGAAATGGGCCTTCGATCTCCAGTTGAGATAAGCCTGGATCTCCACTTGATCTCCAAGGTCTTTCTCTATCCGATCTCCAACCCAAAATGAAAAAAGAAATAGTTTTTTAAGAGAAAGCTTTTCCAACTATTTTTTTATTGCAATCAATGAAAATAGTTTGAAACCTAATATTACACATTTTCATAAAATTATTTAAAATAAATTATATTATTATTCAAATACTCAATTGAGGAGTTTTGGTTGCATACATTAATTATGCTCCTTAAAAGAGGACTTGCTTACACATTTTTATAAATTAATAAAAATATTTAATTTGATTTTTTCGCTTATTTTAAAAATAATATAAAATTATGTTGATTTTATATGATTTAAATACAAATTCTAAAATGTTTGAGAGTTTAAGTGATTTTTTTCCTTTTCATATTGAAAAAACGTTGTTGTTGTTTCTTTGGAAAGATTATTTAGAACAATTAATTGTTCCAACTTTGACCTAAAGCTCAATAAACGGTTTTAACCCTCCGTTACTAACGCTTTTCGGAGTAACATCATTATCAGTTCTGCTGTTATTAATTTCGTATATTTTATTATTCTATTAAACATAAAATTCGTCCAGTTTAATTAATATTTCATTTAATTAAAAATATATCAAAATAACGTTAATTAGAGAACTAAAAAAAAAATATCATAATGGTTTGAACAATTTCACATTCCGAGGTCAAATTATTTGCCACGTTTTTCGAGAGGGTCAAGTTGAAAAGCTAAAACATGTATGAAAAAAAATTATCTATAAAATTTTTTTTTAGCAATGAAAATTTTTTAAAATAATGACCTCTAATTATTCGTTATAATTGAAACATTAGCCTCTCATGGTACAGAAGCGCAAGCATCGTAGATAAGCGGCTAGCACATAGAATAAATGTCGATTATGCAAAACTTATTCACATAGTCAAAATAAAACAATCAAAGGAATTCTTGGTTAAAGAATTATACAATTTCACATTTGTTTTGCCAAATCGTCAAATGCATTGAAGAATACTCTGAAATCAAAATTAAATAGAACTTCTATGTTTATCTATTTAGAGATGCATTTCTGTTTTTATCCATGCATTGCCATGTTGTGCATAATCAGATACACGTAAATCTCTTTACACAGTTTTCTGTGTTACACTTGTTAAGCCATGTCTAATTGGACCACTACAAAAGTAATTGAATGATGCAATAATTGCATATTATGACAGAAACCCTGTTCAAATTTTTTGTCAAATGACTAGTCAAATACAATATAACAATATTGAATGTTCCGTTAAAATTACAGCGAGCATTTCCACTGGTCTAATCTAAATTAACAGTGTTGAGAAAGATGAGATGAGATCTTGCAAGCACAAATACGACCGCATTCTTAAAAATTTTTTCTATTGATTAACATAACGTGATGAAATCGTCGAAGCTGTTTAAGTCGAGCAAAGGTTTAAATCTTTAATTTCAATTTTCTGTGTTGCTCAGGAGAGGTTTTTTATTTAAAACCTTTTATATTTTACTTGAGAAACAAATCACACGTTTATAGTAAATAATATAACATGATTACTAACGTGGGTGTAAAACACCCAGGCACTTTTTGAAATTAGTAATTTTTATAATTTAGTTTAAAAAACAGTACTAAAATTTGTTTTATAATATAGCAAAATATACAAAAAGAGATTACATTTGATATAATGTTCGGACTATTAAACTATCAATAAATTTTTTCAGGGTGTAATCCACCCTGCGTTAGTAACGGAGGGTTAAAGTATCAAACAACTAAAATTTGTATTTAAAATCAAGTATGATTTAAACTATCAAAAATTTTAGAATTCGTATTTAAATCATATAAAATCAACATAATAAATAACAAGGTTATTTAGAAAAAATTTTAACAATATAAAATAAATAAATGTATTGCAGGTCCACTTCTTCCTTCCGCTGAATGCAGCCATTGTTTATTTTCGGCTTTATTCCACCAACTTCATATTTTGCACTGAATTTTGAAACTTTCGCGAATATTATCTCCTAAGCCATTCGAAGCCGACATTTTATTTTTGTATTATTGGACCCAAGAGTCCAAACTTAATTTGATAAAAATTTGAAAAAAATAATTTACGCGTGGGCCATAAACTGCACTTATGCGGTATGCAGTTTCTACTTACTTTACTCACTTTACTTTTATTATTTTGCTGCAATTCACCAATTTACTTTTCTACTATTTCCAACAAGAAACACAATAACCAAAACAACCTGACACTTCAACAGTATTGCCATTTTGAAAACTAATGCATCTAAAGCCAATTTCCAGCTCAACTCCTAGATGTTGGAGTTGACTTGCAGAAATAAGTTGGAGATCAAGTGGAGGTTGAAGACTTTTTTCCAAGCTTGGAGAAAAATATTTTTCTTGCTTGTTGGGGAATAATGCAGTAAGAGAACTTCATGCGTGTGATCGTGTCGGTGTAATGTTCGAATTCGAACAAAAATAAAGACCACTGTTCTAAGCTAAAAATCATCATAGGTTGAAATTAATTATAATAATTTTTGTATATTAATATATTTTAGTTTTATAGGGCATTGTAGATTTTTATGAATTTTACAATGTTTTGTTTATTTTTGTATGTTTTAAGGGCTTCAAAATAAATGCCCTGCTTATATGCATTAAGCTTAGTCAAATCAATTACCCTTATTCTAGTTGTCAACATCGTCTCAAATCGACGTTGACTAGTGTTAAACTAAAATCGGCGTTTCGTTTTCGATAACTATTCCAAAGATATTTTTATTTATATATTGTCGTCGTAGCCACGTCAGTGTTAGGCGACACAAATTTAACAATAATTAATTGTCTACGTCGACTCAAAAATGAACGACGACGACAACTAGAATAATGGTGAATAAATATATTTGCAAGATCATTGCAATAATTGATAACAATATCACACTTTTTTAAATTTAAAAATTATATTTAATCTTGTTTATTATTTCGTTCAAGGAGATCGAATTTACATAATGTGTCTGACATTTTTGTGATGGGAGGATGCCTGATTTTAGAATGTTTGGTCTTATTTCATTGGTGCGAAAGGAATGGATATGGACCCTTGGGTGTGACTGGTTTATCAATGGGTGGACATGTAAGTAAACGGAGCACTTATCTTCAGGTTAAAACTTTTACAATACTACCATCATAAGAAAGATTGTGGCATATACATACATTGGCAAAGGTGATCGTCGCTTGGCTTTTGCACCACTTGAATAATCCATGCCCAGAAAATATTTGCAAAATAAAATTTATAATTTTTTTATTAATAAATCAATGCATTGATATATTTTTAAAATAAAAAAATTAGGCTCAAGCTTACTTGTTAAAAAAAATATTTTAAATTTATTTTCCTCGCAGTATTTTTATGTGGACAAAAGTGTTCGTCAAATTAATGGCATTGAAAATGTTTATAAAATTTTTGCGGAAATGGCAACTCCAAAAATTGTTTACTACCGATTAATTAATTTTATTAAGAAGTTGGTGACCTTCGGTGCTATCGGTGCGCGAGAAACGCTAAGTCATAAAAACTAGTATCGCCCGTGGTCGAAGTTCGACCATATCAAAATCGATTTGTCTTTTGTTTTTTTTTTTTAATTTTTATTGAAAAACGTTTATCAAAGTTAAAAACATTACATTGATAAATACTTTTGGCTAATACATATCCACAACTCATTTTGCGTATTCTGTACTCGCTGTTATCAGAAACAGAATTTGAAACAAATTTTGATGTATCGATTGCGCTGATTATTGTCTATGTTTGCTTTTCATATTGTTTCGATGTTCATTTTGCCGTTTCTTAAATTTTCACGGAATTTTCGCGTCCCTTTTTTTTAAAAAAAAATGAGCAGTGGACGTTAGTTGTTTTTTTCATTTACTAAAATACTAATAGCGAAATTTTTGTGAAGTGGACACATTTTAACAAATAAAATAATATATTTTAAAATCTTAATTGATTTGAGGTCATTTGGCGCAAAATATTTTTTTCAGTACAAACTTTTGGTTCTTGAAAATCCTTGAAGGACATGAAAATATCAAAGTTTTGGCTTTGAATATATTTTCAGATCATATAAAGTCCATTTACTGCAAAATTCTTAGTGGCTTAGCGTCAGGTCTGAAAGGGATAAAGGACGAACAAACAAATAGTGTTGTCCTTTAACAGCCTTTGAAAGTAGTCATGGCAACTTTTTTTAAACAGCACTAATATACCAAATTTATTACATTTATACATTTTTGGCTAATACGACTAAAACTGTCTGAAATATGGCATTTCTCTTAATTTTTGGATGTCATGTCATGAGTAAGGGTTTCGTTAAAGTAAAGATTTTCCTCTTCACAAAATTACTAAACGCGCCTGAAGAAGTTTTCACTTAAAATATAATTGGTTACGTTATGTGTCTATTTACCACTGGGTTTATTGAATGAAATTACTTTATTCTGTTCAGGTTATCAGTTAAAGAGAGTAATTAAGAAACAGCAACAACAATAATGCCACACAGCTCTGTTGAAGTGTTATGAGTCACTCTCTTCTCTCTCGTGTATGCTACAGCAACGATGTTCAACAGAGCTGTGTTGCTATTGGTTTGCACTGTCCCATTGGGAAAAAAGGTTTTTACATTTCCTTAGTTTTACCTATCTTAATGACAACTTATTCAAATAAAAATTATATTCTGCTAATGTACTCGAAAATACCTTTCCAACGATGCAAGATTTATGTGAATATGGTGATGTTAACACAGGTAAAATGAAACCACAATTTTTTGTTTGCGTAATAATACACTCTGTCCCAATATTATAACCGCACCTGTAATTTGCTTATATCTCTCGTGGAATGAAAGAAAAAAAGTTCTTACTACTACCATTAGTTATGTCTATTAGAAAGTAAATAAATGCAGTGCATAACAATAACAACAACAACTCTGAAATGAGAAAGAGCACAATAATTTAAAAAATGCTGTCTCATAATTATAACCGCGTTAATAAAAATTTTGGTTTTTTTGCAAAAATAGTATTTATTTAAAATTTTTAGTAATGCGTTATGCTTCCTCGTTTTTCAATAAGTTCAAAAAGCCTATTTCCCATCGAGTCGTACAAATTTAAAATTTGTTGTTGGCTTAAAACGTGCCGATTGCGTAAAATTGACTGCCGCAACTCTTTATGTTGGAATATTGTGTGTTGCCACCATAAACTGCACGAACCAAAGCTGCCCAGATATTTTCCATAATGTTGAGGTCTGGTGATAATGATGCTTATTCCAAAACCATGACGTTTTGTTGTGCAAACCACTCTCGAGTTTGTCGAGACGCATGACATGCAGCGTTATCTTGTTGAAAAATAAGATTTTCACTACTCCTTTCTTCCAAAAATGGCAAGAGTTTATCTTGCAGAATACCATTGTACTCTTCTGAGTTCATACGGGTAGAAGAGAAGTGCAGGTTAGGTTTCCCTTGTGCACTAACTGCTCCCCATACCCACCGCCAAAATTCCGTTTAGAGAAATACCTTGGTTCGAGACGCAAATCTCTCCAATATCTCTTGAATCCATCTGGACCATCCATCTTTTCATCGGATGACCTTGAAAGGACAAAATTAAAAAAAAACATTTTATGAATAAAATAATAATTTTTGAAATCAAGTTCCTGGTTCCAATTACGGCCCAAATTATTTCGAGCAAATTCCATCCTTTTATTTTTGTGGATTTGGGTGAGTCGTGGTTTTGGTTTCATCTTGGAAAACTTTGCAGTGCCCGATCTCTTTACACGGTGAATTCGCTTCGTCCTTCTTTCCTTCCAATTTCCCGCAAAGTCAAATTTTTCGCAAAAAGTTAAAATTTTTCCTTTTTTCAAGTCCGAAAGTTGCTTTCCCCGTGGCATTTTGCGACAAAATAAAAAATTATAAACCTGTTCAATCGCTTAACCGAAAAATTCTGATAACTTAAACTTCGGTTATAATTATGAGACAGCATTTTTTTAAATTATTGTGCTCTTTCTCATTTCAGAGTTATTAGCTGCGTTCCTTTCGCCTTAATATAATCGCGATAACAAATTTTCTCAAAGGAACGGCAAGAAAAACGACTCGTAGAGGGCACTACCGTTGTAGTCAAAATTAAATTCAAGCAAGCAATCATGATACAATATCTATTAGGTGTCATGAGAACGTGTGTAGTTCAAAACTGTTGTAAACTGTTATGGTAGCGATACCTTAGTAAACGATGTTTTTCTCTGAATGTGTTTTACTCTAAACGTCAGAAAAATTGTAAATTATTTAATTTAATTGTTACTATTATGCAATTATATAAATAATTTAAGTGCAATTGTTGGATCCGCTGAATGCGTCCAATGTGTGTGACACACGCGGTTTGTTTTGTTTTATTTTGTTTAACATTCGATGGTCGCAGATCGTGAGAAAATAGGTAGCTGTCATGGCTACCTAATAGTCATTGTATCAAACAAACAAATAATTAAAAAAATGAAATGACAGCTCATAAAAATATACAGGTGCGGCACCTGTGTTTCAAATTTTGTAAAGGCTACACCACAAGTTTATATGGATAGCAAAAATAATCCTATTTGTTATAGGATTATTATTTTTGTTTTTGCTTTGCATGTAAAAAAAGAATAATCTGGATTATTTTGAAGCGAATGGAACGCAGCTATTGTTGTTATTGTTATGCACTGCATTTATTTACTTTCTAACAGACATGACTTACGGTAGTAGTAAGAACTTTTTTCTTTCATTCAACGAGAGATATAAGCAAATTACAGGTGCGGTTATGATATTGGGACAGAGTGTATATAGATAATAAAAAAAGAACCAAAAACCCCACCATCAGAAATAGCAGAAGTAGTGAAGGAGGCAACCGGAACTGCTGTTCACTCTTGTACTGTTCGTAGAGTGCTTATTTTTGCAGGTTATAACGCAGGTTATAAAGGTTTGCAGAAAAAACCCTTGTTAAGCAAGGTCAATCAAACGAAGAGGCTTTGCTTTGCTAAACAGCATATAAGCATGACAAATGAATTTTGGGACAAAGTACTCTTCACAGACGAGAGTAAATTCTGCGTGTATTGTTCAGATTGTCGTGCTTTGGTCTGGAGACAAGAGGGAACTGCAACAAGAAAAACACATTCAGACAACTGTCAAACACGGTGGTGCTGGAGTCATGGTGTGGGGGTGTATATCGGCTGCTGGTGTCAGCGAACTTGTTTTTATTGAAAATATCTGTAAATATTGGGGGTTGGAATTAATTTTAAAGGTTTTTTTTCGGTTTTTGAGCATTTATTTAGAAACAACGGTACAATGCCTATTATTCAAAGTATTGTCCATCGTTAGCTACAACATTTTCCCATCTTTCTGGCAGCATATGGATTCCGCGCCGGAAGAACGATTCGTCTTTTGAGGCAATCCACGAATCGACCCATTTTTTGGTATCCTCGTAAGAAGTGAAGCGCTGCTCAGCCAAGCCATGCGTCATCGATCTGAATAGGTGGTAGTCGGAAGGGGCTATGTCTGGGCTATAAGGCGGGTGGGGTAGCACATCCCAATTCAGCGCCTCCAACGTTTCCTTGACGGTTCTTGCAACATGTGGCCGTGCGTTGTCATGTTGAAAAACCACTTTGTCGTGTCATTTGGCATATTCCGGCCGTTTAACCTTTAATGCTCTGCTCAATTGCATCAATTGTTGTTGGTAGCGTTCCCCAGTGATGGTTTCGTTAGGTTTTAGCAGCTCATAGCACACGACACCCTTCTGATCCCACCAAATACACAGCATAAGCTTGGCGCCATGAATATTCGGCTTGGCCCTCGATGTTGATGCATTTTTTTCGCTTAGGATTATCGTAATGGATCCACTTTTCATCGCCAGTGACAATACGATGCAAAAAACTCTTCCTTTTATGCCGTTGAAGCAGTTGTTCGCACATGCAAAATCGCCGTTCAACGTCTCTCGGCTTCAACTGGTACGGCACCCAATTTCCTTGCTTTTGAATCATTCCCATGGCCTTCAAGCGTTTGCCGACCGTTGATAAGTCGACTCCCAATGATTCTGACAATTCTTGAAGGGTTTGACACGGGTCTTCATCGAGCAAAGCCTCCAATTCCTCATCTTCAAACTTTTTCGGCTGGCCCGGACGCTCTTTGTCTTCCGTATCAAAATCACCACTTTTAAACCGACGGAACCAGTACTCACAAGTAGAAATCGATGGAACATAGTCCCCGTAAGCCTCAGTAAGCGTGCGTTGTGCTTCAACCACTTTTTTCTTCAAATGGAAGCACAAAAGTAAACCTTCCCGCAAATTGCGTTTTGTTGGAACGAAAGTCGACATGTTCACAGAGAAAAAAATATATGTTGTTTACACTTCAGTGGAATGACACATACTGAAAAATGAAGCTTACACAATGTGCTTTGAAATGAATATAGTCACAGGTATGCCCGATGCGATCTATTGATAGTTACGCCATCTCTTAGAAAACCTTTAAAACTAATTCCAACCCCCAATATATTTATTAAAATATTTTAAAAGAAAACTTATCAAAAAATGCAGAAAAGCTGGGCTCTCATCACGTAACTTTTAAAACGACTATAGTTTGAACGATACTATCCGACGATATCGTTTTTAGTTTGCTTCATATAAGTCCATCGCTATCGTCTCGTCTATCGTTGAGTTTTCTACTGTTTGAAAGAATCTGTAAAACATATATGCAGTGCCAAAAGTGAGATTAGCTTTATGTTTAATTTGTTTTTGGATTTGTTTGCTTTAAAAGTGAAAATTTGAGGAAAACTGTAAGCATATTTAATTAGTTATTTTGATGATAATGTTTTGAAAATATATTGTTCGGCAGCGACACCTAAGTAAATGGAAATATTGCCACACTTTATTGATGAACATCCGCAGCTGAGCCACAATTACGTCGCAAACATAGTGTAGGAACGACATTCCATCTATTTGCTAAGGACCACTTTAACAAACAAGTGCCCAAAACATTATAAAATTATTTTTATTATTTCCAACCAGAAAAATAGCCAAACGATAACAAATTAGCTATCGCGCCAAGCAATCGTTTCGACGATACTATTTGACAGTTGTTTGCCATACATGAAGCAAGCAAAACGATATCGTTTAGACGATACATAAAATTAAAGGTTACGTGATGTTAAAGTATCGTTGAAACGATGTCATCAACCGATTCTCGTCATACGTGATGAGAGCCCTGGGCATTGAATCCAATTACTATTTTCAACAGGACAATGACCTCAAGCATACAGCCGAAATTGTACGCTTATGGTTACTGTATAATACATCTTACACAATAAAAACACCACCTCAATCGCCGGATCTCAATCCCATTGAACATTTGTGGGATTATTTGGATAAAAAAATCAGAGAACACCACATCACATCAAAAAACAGGCCAAAAAAAGTGTTAATCGACGAATGGTCAAAAATTGGATCCGATGTAACAAAAAAGCTAGTGCATTCAACGCCGAACCGAGAAGTTATTAAGTCCAAAGGAAAACACTCAAGTTATTATCAACTGTAATTTTATACTTTTATTTTATGTTATTGTTCGTGACGAACACTTTTGTCCACATAAAATTAAAAACATATTTTTTTTATTAATTTTTCTACGCAAGTAAACGACTTAGAGTAATTTATCAAAAATGCAATGATTAGGGTTTGGATGGTTATAAATATTTGGTTTTTCAGGATAGTGAAATCCAGTTTGCTTTCAATATTAATGATATTTTTTCTGATTTTATTAAAAATGCAGAAACTGTGGAACAAATACTGTAGCTGCCGCTTTTTTGATTGTTTGTTCTATAAATTTAAATTATCACAAACAGCATAAAAATAAAGAAGTAAATACATTTTAAAAAGCGTTAACTATAAATACAAAGGGAAAACGCAGTGTCTGCCTGTAGATACCGCTTTTTTATCTTTGTTTATGTAGATACTGCGTTTTTGCTTGAATAACACAGTGCAGCACATTTTTCTAACGGAAAAGCAGACAACACAGGATGATAGTACTGGTGCATAGTAAGAAAACCCTAAAAGGGTATTGCAAACTTAGCTCGATTTTAAAAGATATAGGCATTGAAAGTTTGCCTCTTGCAGAGTTATTTTTAAAAATGAAGTGCTCATTAAATCTTATTTAATCGAATTAAATTTTTTTCGAATTTTGCATTCTAAGAGGTCTCAAAAGTTGCATAGGGTGGTCAAGATCTACCAAAAAAAAATTTAAGAAAAAAGGATGTCTTCCTCTCGCGCAAGGACAAAGTTGTTTTTTGAGAAAAACAGTAAAAACTAACGACCTAAAAATGCTTTAATTTTTGTAAGAAAAACTACATATGTCTTAAAGCAAAAGTAAATATAGGATTTAACTAAGAATATCTCGCCAACCAAAATTCCACTTTCGATTTTTACCCTGAGTGTTCTGTGTGAAGGATATTCGAATCTAAAGGTACACTCGAAATAGCACAGAACTTTTGATTGTTATCTGCTTGTCTAAACTTTGGTGGTATTGATTAAAGTGCTTACGATTTTCTTAAACTTGTCGAATTAAAAATTTGCATATTTTTATCGAATAGTCTCTTGTTTTGCTGGGAGGTCGAACGACTTTAAAGCAGGAATGATTTCTCCAACATGCCACATTTCTTTTTTTTTGACTGAAGCCATATTCCTGCTTTAAAAAAATCTGTATGAGTATTTTAATTGACTAAAAGCCCGTTCATGCTGGGGGAAAAAGCAGCTTTTTTGTAAAACGCAACTAAACGCAACATAAAAGCAGGTTTTTCAATACAAATAACACTAGAAAAAAAGCAACTTAATACAACTTTTATTCTGCTTTTTTGTATGTGTCACCCTGTGTTTCGTCGATACTTCTGAAATTCGAAGTTAATTTTTTGTCATATGTCAATAACATAGGCTTGGGAATTTTAGTTCACTAAAAAGATCGCTCTTTTTAGTTCAGTTGAGTTTAATGTACTAGTTCGTTCATAAAGTTCTTTTAGTTCTTTTAGTTCAATTGAACTAGTTCGTTCGTGAACTACCCAAGCCTACAATAACAATTATAATCAACAAAGTCAATAAGGAAGAGATTGTAAGTATTTCCATATACAGAGCCTCCAACGAATAATCGGACAAAAATTTTAGTTTTATTAAATATATAATATATTAAGAAGTAGCTGGAATAAAAAAAAATTCAAAGAATAAAAAAAAAATAAAAGAATCCACCGGAAAAGATGTTTGCGTGAACACGATCCGCAATTGCTTGAACAGACACAACTTTAACGGAAGAATCGCGAGGAAAAAGCCATTTATTGCTCTAAAAATTAGCATCAACTTCGCATCAAATTTGCTAAAGAATATTTGCTCTAAACAAACGCATTTTGGAAAACGGAAATAGCCGGATTAAAAGATCAATAATGATATTATTTTAATTGTTTGCTTTATTTTAAAGGTTCTTTATACAGATGAGAGCAAATTTAACCTACACGGATCAGACGGGAAGCCGCATGTGTGGCGTCAAACAAATGCCGAATTCGAACCAAGAAACACGCGTGCTACAGTTAAGCACGGTGGTGGTTCTGTATAATTTAGGGTTGTATATCCATAGCTGGGGTAGGCATTTTATAGATGGCAAAATAGACAGGTTTGTCTATCTCAGCATTCTGATGGAGAATGTCAAACAAAGCGCAGAGAAATTAGGCATTCTTGACATTCTACCAGGACAACGATCCCAAACGCACTTCAGGAGTTGCGAAGCTTTAGTTGATCCACAATTTTCTCAAACTTTTGCAGACTCCACATCAGTCCCCGGACTTAAACGTCATTGAGCATTTGTGGGAAAAACTAGGGAGTAGAGTTTACACGCGCCCATACAACTCCATAAATGCGTTTAAAGAGGCCCTATTGGAAGCTTGGACTGCAGTACCACCTGAGGTCTGCAGTAATTTAGTTGATTCAATGCCGAAGCGACTTCAAGCAGTACTCCAAGCCAAAGGATATGCCACAAAATATTAAAAATTTTTCAATGTTCCTTTTCTTCAATTTCCTTTATTGAATTTTAATTTTGTCCGATTATTTGTTGAGTAGCAGACATTAAGTATGTTCCTTAAAATGTTAATTTGTTTTAGTTACAAGAGTTGTTTTTTTTTGCATATTGTAATAAAGTCTAACCAAAAATAAAATGACATACCCATTTTTTTTTTATTGCAGCTACTTAGTTATAAACTCCATATTTAATAAAACTAAAATGTTTGTCCGATTATTCGTTGGAGGCACTGTATTAAGTTATAATATAGCAATTACAGTCATTTACACTTTTTTATTCCAGAAAATAGCAAAAGAAAAGCGATTAGCCTGGACTGCTATAGCACACAAATGTCAAAATAAAAGTAAATGTTAATAAAATCCAGCATGAACGCAGTTCGAAAAAGCATGTTCGAATATGCAGAAAGCAGCTTTTTTTATGAGCATGAACTAAAACTTAAAGAAGCAAGCTTATTTTGTAACAAGATGCTTATTTAAATTTATCAGAATTTTAAATGATGAAAAACTAATCGACTACTTTAGCTAAAAGTAAAATCAAATATACACATGTGGTTGAGTACGGCTGCAAAAAAAGAGTTAAAAAAGAATAAAATTTCATAAATATATTAACGTTTTGCAATTGTTTTTGGCTTCAAATTAACTTTTTCTCCTCGTGATACATGGCTACACTCATACCAAGGACTTGATAACTGTTATTTATGAAATCGTTGCTCGTACTAATAAATCGACCGAAAAAAGACATGTATTCAAAACTTTTAATGTTTATCTTTTACTTACTTAAGATTGAATGTTGTTTAAGACTGCATACTAAGATTTTATATAAAGAGCGAAAATTTTTAGAAATTTAAGGTTAAAACAAAAAACAGCAATACTTAAAAAAACTTCCTTTTCTGACCAAAAAAACAGTTGGAACCCCTCTTTCAAGCCTTATTTTTACATTTTTATTTCCAAATAAGATCGGTGGAACGTTATATTTTTCAGTTAAGCACTCATTCTGGGTAGAAAGCACATGTATTATTTTCAAGAACGAAATAGTTGCAGTTTACGGCCCACGCGTAAATAATTTTTTTCTTATTTTTATTAAACGTATGATAATGATCTACGTCTTGAGTCCAAAAATCTAAAAATAAAATGTCGGTCTCTAATGGTTTAGGAGATAAAATTCGTGAAAAATTGAAAAATTAAAATTTCAAGCTTGGATTTAATACTCCGTACAAGGGCAAATAATTTTATCTGTTTAATTCCAAATTTAATGAAAAAAACCAACTGTATGCAGTTTTCTCTTTTTAATAGGCGGCCTTCGGCCGCTGCTTAGGGATTACAACCCTCAATAAGTCCAACACCGGCTTCGCTGTCTACAGTATTTCTGCATAAAATTCTCTTTTATATAGTAGGATTTCGTATTTATCATATTTTTTTTATTTTTGGGCTATATTTAATTTTTTATTTTGGGCTTTGCTCCGCACACTTCATAATTTGCACTGAATTTTTAAACTTTCGCTAATTTTATCTCCTAAGCCATTCGAGACCGACATTTTATTTTTGAACTTTTACGAGGCTAAAATACGTTTAATAAAAACAAGAGAAAAATTATTTACGCGTTGGCTGTAAACTGCACTTATGCCTGAAGAACTATTTTTTCAAAAAACAACCCTGAGCGAACTCTAAACCTTTTTCAAAAAATCTGAAAAATTCTCAAAATTTTTTTTGAGTCGAACTTTTCAATTCCGCTTATGCCCCCCAAAATTTACGCCCTAATATACATATATTTAACCTTACACTCGTGCATGGTGATTTCAACATATTTTCGTGAATCTGGGTCAAATCGACCCTTACGGTAATTTATCTGTAAACCACATACTTTTCATCAAATATAATGAACAGACACATTGTATTTCGTGAAATGACGATTATATTTGTGTTTTTTTATTTTTATTGTAAAGTTTTTTTTTTTTTTTTAAATCATGTCTTGGTTACATATGCTTTCATAAAAAGATATTTTAAAAAAATATATGACGGACATTAATCGTTTCTGGCGTTTCGATGCGTTGGATGTTGAATGTCCGACTTCCTCTTCATCATAATCATCATCATTATCGTCATTTTCTTCTTCACTACTTTCATCGACTGTATCAGGATTTGTGTAATTTTGCAAATAACATGATTCGCATGAACGAATGTAATGCAATGGACATGTTGGCTTCAAACAATGATCGCACACGCCAGTTGTTTTGTTGTCTTTAGATTGAGTACCCTTACAGTGGTCGCATCTACGTCGTTTACTGTTTACATGAATTTCAGGCATCGAACGTTTTATGGTACAATTTGTCGGCTTTTATCCAAGTAAATCCATGGCCAACTTTATGGATGATATGAAGGGAGCATTGTAGCGTTTTTCCAAATGATTTGCCGCTAATTCCGTAGTCAACTCTTTCAAAAATAACTTTCGCTTATCCTGTTTACTCACATTCCATGCAGGATGGCTTAATTCGTAGATGCGATAGGCTGCAAGTGCTGCAACTTCGAGCATGTTATAAAAAACTACCATTGGCCACCGATTTGTTTTTCTTTTGCATGTAAAGCTTCTAAGCATTTTATCGAAAGTGTCGACTCCACTTTTATAAGCATTGTAGTCATGAATCACCAAGGGTTTTCCGGTGTCTGAATTTATTTCTTCGGTTGCATGAGCTGTTGATAACAAACATACGTTGTTTTCGTTTTTGTTGAATAGCTAACAAGTTCACATGACTTTGAGAAACAGAAAACCAAACGGTTCGCGCCTCTCTTTCGTGCTTCTTCGATTGATGAAAATTCTTTCGGCAGCTCAAGGTTCTTTTATAAGGTTGTGGCACTTGAGAGAAATGCACTCTTTTTCGGCCTTTGCTTGAACTGTCACTGTGCTTTTCTTTGTGCTATGCATTAATTTTCTTGCTTTGTTTTCATCCAGTCTGCCAGTTCGACCGAGCTCGCTCTCAAGTGTTACAACCTTATAAATGAGCCTTGCGGCAGCTCACGTTTATTCCGTTTGATCGTGCCGACGATAGATGTTTTCTTTTCGATCAAATCATTTGCTAATTGATAGATAGTGAAAAAATTGTCCATTGTAATGTTTGCATTCATAAACATGCAATCTTTAGAGAGACGCATCACCAAATCATGAGCGTCACCTCTTGAACGATTTTCATTCGGTTGTGCCGGTATGAACTTCAGCTCGCAGCGGATAGTTATTTTTGGCATCAACAAGCCAAAAAATTTTGATGCTATATTTGCCTATGAAATTGGATAAAATATTATGAAAAGTGCTCACAAAAAAAACTTTACAAAAAAAGATACACTTACCAGGTTTGAATGGAATGTACTGGCGAAAGCTACATCTGTTTCTGGTAACCAGCAACTGCTCATCGATGCATAGTTCAAAAGATGGCAAATAATCCATTGTCAAATTTTTCAAAAATTGGGTCCAAACATGATCGATTGGGGCCAGCTTTTTCTCACGTAATCGATCCATTCGCGTTCGTGAGTCGTCAAATCGCAAAAAACGTGTAAGTTGCTCGAACCGAAACAAGCTCATCATGGCCCTGTAAAATGGCCTGACTTATGAAATACATCCTTAGCATAAACATCATTTGCCTTTTCGGCACCAGCGTATAATAAAATTGCGATGTATGCATAAATTTCGTCAGCATCTGTGTCTTTCCAATGTCCCATTTTTAACGGGCGATTTTCGTGTCTGTTTGCTTCATATGCTCTCTCTGCTTTTCGGTTTGTTTCGATCACTCCTTTTTTCATTGAAATTTTGTTTCAAATAAATATATAATTAAAATTATAATGAATTCTATTAAACCTTAATATATACGAATAAAACAAAATTCTACGAAATAAAAAATATATGCATACGAATTATAAATTTTCAAACCAAATAGTTGGTTTTTTAAGAGTGTACATAAAATTTCCAATAGAGGTCTCCACAGCATCACCGTCAGCGGACGACTGAATAATATTCTCTCCGTTTTGAGTTTTATGTACATGTGTAAAGTTACGTTCAGAGAGCGCTCAATGAGCTATGGGGCGCCCAACGCTGAATTAAATATATAATTTTGAAATGTGTGTATTTCATTGTGAAATTTGTGTTGGGTTGATTTGACCCAATGCACGAGTCTAAGGTTAAGTGCAAATTTTGGATGGTTTGTTAATAATTGAGGTAGCAATGTGCGCTGCTCGTTATTAAATTGTACAAATGCCATGGTAGAGCAAGCATATATATAAGACGTGTTCTTCGTTGCATGGATATTTTTCAAAATGCGTTCTAGATGTTTCGATTGGACCAGATGTTTTCCTTTCCATCTAAAACTTACCTGTAGAAAATTTTAAGACAGTTGGATAATAAGTCAAAGCGGAAATTGGTTGAAAGTTGTAAAAACAGCAAAAATTCGCATTTTATTAAAAAAATAAAAATTATGATAAAAAACATGATTTTTTTTTGGTAAAGTGACAAATTTGTCTGTCTCTAAATTAAATAACCTTTCCAATAAGATATAAAAAGCTTAATACAGTTTTAAAATTGCCGAGTTATAGCGTTTTCTATATATATAACTATGTTTGTTATTAAGCATTCTCTTACATTCTAAATCTATATAAAGGGTCCGCCAAATAACTTTTTTTTTTTTTGAAAATCCTATTAAAAAAAACTACTGGATATTTTCTCAAATTTATTTTTTTATTTTAAATTAATTATTCCGGTTAACAATTTGAAATAATTTTATTCAAATGGCTGCCTCGGCTGGCCATGCAGTAGCCTACACGATCGGTCCAATTTTTAAGCACGTTATCGATTGTGTGCAGCTGTATTTCACCAATAGCTTCACGAATATTGTCCTTTAAAGCGTCAATTGTCTCTGGTTTGTCGGCGTAACACTTATCTTTGAGGGCACCCCACAAATAATAGTCCAACGGTGTCAAATCGCAACTTCGAGGTGGCCAAACGACATCAGCTCTGCGGCTGATAATGCGATCTTCAAAAACGGCGCAAAACATCAAGTGTAGCTTCGGCTGTGTGGCACGTAGCGTCGTCCTGTTGAAACCAAATGTTGCCAATATCCTCCTTTTCAGTTTTTGTGAACAAAAATTCGTTCAACATGGCCTGATAACGATCGCCATTGACTGTAACGGCCACTCCTTGCTCATTTTCCAAACCAAAATCCGAACCAAACAGTGACGCGTTTTGGGTGCAGCGGCTTTTTAATGTATGCGTGCGGGTTTTCTGTGCCCCAAATGCGACAATTTTGCTTGTTTACATAACCGCCAAGATCAAAATGAGCTTCATCTGAAAAGATGATTTTTTTGGCAAAATCGGCATCTTCTGTAAGTCGATCGCAGGCCCACTTAGCGAAGCGAAAACGCATTGGATGGTCAGTTGGCTTCAACTCCTGAACCAATTAGACTTTGTATGGCGTCATACCAAGGCTTTATGCAAAATTCGTCTCAATGATGTCTCCAAAATGTTCAATTGTTGAGAACGACGGTGAATTGATGTTGATGGCGCTTCACGCACACTTTCTGCCACAGCAGCAATATTGTCGGGTGTACGCACTGCTTTTGGCTTTTCACGCTTTGGTTTATCGATGAGGATGCCAGTTTCTTTCACTTTTTTCACAAGATAACGAACATACGGAGCTGATAGTGCTTCTCTTCTTCCAAAATCCGTACGCAATTTTCGCACACATTCTGCAACATTACCATAATTTTCAAAGTAATGTCGCAATATTTCCCAGTGTTTTTCAAGCGTATACACAATCATATTCGTTCAGCGGAAAGATAAAACTAATTATCTGTCAAATCAGACATGAGCTAAGTGTTACCATTCACGAAATAAGCACTAGTTGAAAAAAAAGTTAGATGGCGGACCCTGTATATATAAAAATGGATGTATGTATGTGGGTATGTGGCTATATCACGTATAGTCTCCAAAACCGCTAAACCGATCTTTATGGAATTTTCAGGGAAGCTGAAGCCACATCTTGAGAGTGTTCCTGTGAGGTTTGGTAACGTTTGGACGAGGGGGCGTGGTACCTACCATACCAGCCAAATTTGCGCTATCGACCACAAACCAAATAAAGGATATATATCAAACGGTTTCAATCATAAAAATCTAAGATATAGTAATTTTGTTCAGATGGTTACTGTCAGTAACTGTACAAAAAATGGGGGTGGTCGCAATATATATACGCCCACTTTTTCAAAATCATGACAATTCCGGAGTTCTACACATTTTTATTGTGAAACTTGCTGTGTAGGTGCTCCAAGAGACAGTCACGATACATAAATGTTTTCACGCCCACTTTTACCGCCCACAAATCAATATCTGTATATATAAAAATGAATCGTGATTTGTACGGATGCTTAAAACTTGAAAACGACTGGACCAAATTGGATACTTCCTTCTACGGGTTTGTTCGTAACTGCACCCACAAATCAATAAAAATGCTATATTTTAGACGGTTTTGGTCGTATTAAGTTAAAATTTGGTAAATAAATTCGTATGATAACCGTCATTAACTTAATAAAAACGAGAGTGTTACACTTCATCTACGCCTACTTTTAAGAAAATATCAAAATACTTCGAAACTATTGGTCAGATTGAGCTCAAATTTTGTAAGTGGCTTTGCTTTGAGTAC
Source organism: Dichetophora obliterata (assembly GCA_963920525.1). Taxonomy (NCBI): domain Eukaryota; kingdom Metazoa; phylum Arthropoda; class Insecta; order Diptera; family Sciomyzidae; genus Dichetophora; species Dichetophora obliterata. The sequence goes on along the minus strand of OY986438.1, from coordinate 62,688,718 downwards.
GAAATAGCCTCAGAAGAATTGGCACACCCCGTTTTACCTCCCACAAATATATTAAAAATTTGTGTTATCGACTAGCTTTAAAGTTATGGGTCGTACAGCTTAGAAATTCGGTATTCGACCACAATTTAGAAGTACCGTTTCAGTGATGAAATTTTATGGGAGTTAGACAAGGGGGAGGGGCACCTCCCATACAACCCAAATTTGCGATTTCGAATAGCTTTGAAGTTATAGGCCGCACAGCTTTGGAATTCAGTTTTTGACCTCAATTTACACCTGCAGTTTCAATGATTTTATTTTATGGGTTTTGGAGAGGGGGCGTGACCCCCTTACAACCCAAATTTGCGATATCGTATTGCTTTGAAGTTATAGGTTGACAGCGTAAGAATTCGGTATTCGACCTAAATTTGCACATGCACTTTCAATACTTACATTTCGTCGGCGTAGGGCAAAGGGGAGTGGCACTTCCCATGCAACCCAACTTTGTGCTATCAAATAGTTTTGGAGTTATAGGTCGCACAACGCCAGAATTCAGTATTCGACCTCAATGTACACATGCAGTTTCATTGATTTAATTTTATGTTCATTGGTAAGGGGGGCGTGGCACCGCCCATTTAACGTACATTTGCGATATCGAATATCATTGAAGTTAAAGGTCGCAAAGCGTCAGAATTCAGTACTCGACCTCAATTTATATATGCAGTTTCATTAATTACATTTTATGGGCGTATGACAAGTGGACGTGAAACCTCCTATTTAACCCAAATTAGAGATATCAAATAGCTTTAGGGTTTATAATGTACACATGCAGTTTCATCGATTGCATTTTATGAGCGTTGATCAAGGGGGAGTGGCACCTCCCATACAACGAAAATTTGTGATGTCGAATAGATGTGGAGTTCAAGGTCGCACAGCGTCGGAATTCAGTATTCGACCAAAATTTACGCATGCAGATTTACTGATAAAATTTTTTTAGAGTTTGTCGTCGGGGCGTGACACCTCCAATTTAACCCAAATTTGCGATATCGAATAGCTTTGGAGTTATAGGTAACTCAGCCTCGGAATTCAGTATTCGACCTCAATTTACACATGCAGTTTCATTGGTAAAATTTTATGGGCGTAGGTAAAAGGGCAGTGGCACCTCCCATACAACCCTAATTTGTGCTATCGAATACTTTTAGAGTTATATGTCGCACAGTTTTGGAATTTGGTAATAGACCTCCATGTACACATGCAGTTTAATTGATTACATTCCATGAGCGGTGATCAAGAGGGCGTGGCACTTCCCATACAACCCAAATTTGTTGTATCGAATAGCTTTGTAGATATAGTTCGCAGTCTCGGAATTCAGTATTCGACCTCAATTTAGATATGCTGTTTAACTGATAACATTTTATGGGCGTTTGACAAGGGAGAGTGGCAGCAAAGCGGCGGGTTTCAGCTAGTAAATCATAAAATTAGTTTTAGACCAAAAATTTTCTTTGAAAATATGGCTTGTGTCTGTTAGTTAATACATAGTTATATCTAAATTAAGCAAGTTTTTGTATTTATTGGGAATTTGTTCTGTATGATTCTACAATTTGTAGTAAGTACTGCTTCTCTTCTTCGTAAGAATATTGTTAAAATCTTTTATAAACTGCGAACGCCTCTATCAGCAGTGTCATTTATTACGAATATCTCGCGGCAAAAAGTACGACCCTTTTGAAAATGTTCATTGGATTCCCATGATGAATGATGATGTTCCAAAAATTCTGAGGATATATTTAAGCTGGCGAAGAATTCATGTGTCTTTTTCGACAAGAAATTTTTAACATTTGTCTCAGTTGATTTTATGCATTCAGTCATTTTTTTTTTTTTACATGGATAGGAACATGTTAGTCAAAAAATGACAAAGCTATTGTTTTTTTCGGACAAATATCAAAGATATTGTTAAATTTTTCTTAAAAATTCATCAAAAACGAAAAATTAATTTTTGCGTAAGTTTGGAGCTTAAATTGCATTTGAACATCTAAGCCAAGCTTTTGTGTAGAGTTGCACAAGAAAAATACAAACGTTTCTTAAACCAATTAATTCTGTTTTGGATGAATTAAACCGTCTTTAGACATAAACGTTTTTAATGAGTATATTCCTTTGTACATCTAACGCGCGTGTTTGACTCCTAAGTTTGACTCCATTACCATAAAGGAAATTAATAATGTGTTGCAAGAACTTTTGATAGTCCGCTCCGCTATGATTAATTTTTAATTGTAAATTGCAAAAATATTTAGTTTGAGTTTAGTTTAATGTAAGAGCGGATAAAATCATCGTCTGATTGACAAACCGCTCGCACATAGGATCCTCAGGGGCACTAGTTGCTTTGAAATCTAAATCAAATACACTCCGCACGCATATCTCAAAGATGTAATGGCGACATGGTAGATTAACCGTAATGTGTTAAGAATTCGTTGCAAGTGAACATATTACTTGCGGTTGTGTCCAAATCCATGACATTTACTCGATCCTGCTTCATCTATATTTGCTCTACTGGACGATATAAGTTTTGGAGCTCATAGAAACTTCGAACTTCCATTGTAACTTACGAGAGCGGCAATACGTTAGACTTTTGTGTTGTCTATAAGTTCTTGAAGCAATTTTCCATTCCAATGGACGACCATAGCTTGTATATTTATTACTCAACTAAATTTGAAGAAATACTTGAGTAGTGACTTAAGTAGAAAATCATATTTTACATACACACAAAAAACAAAATTCCATCAATTTGAATACCATTAACAGTTGTCAAAAGGCTAACCATTTGGTACTTTTTTTTTGCTCTTCAATATTATGAAAATTGTCCTATAAGCTTATGAGTCAATCAAAAATATTATGATAAAGTTCTTCACTATTACAAAACTTTTGTAACTTCAGTGAACTTTGGTGAAGAAATTTATAACATTGATGTACAGATTCATAATATATATGTAAAGTTTTTTGTTTGTATGAAGATTAGTAGATAGTAAAAAGTATTAAATATATAAAAAATCTATGATTTCTGCATGATGATTACTGCCTTCTTTATTAAACTTTATAGAAAAACACAAAAATGCGCGAAATAATTGGCGCCACTTATTTTTAATATAACAAGATGTAATCTCTCTCTCTTACTTTTTAACCGTACATCTTAAAGATGTAGAATTTAAAGAGTTCATGATAGTATCTAATTAACCGAACTAGTGCATCCGATTAGGTGCATCTAAAAAAACTGAAAACTTTTTTGCAAATGAGATTATTATACTTTTTCAGGAAACAATGGAAATGATGCGAATGTTTTTACTGGTCTCCTCGCAATGGAGTAAGGAATAAAACTCGCTCATCATAACCAACTTGGAAAGCAGTGTGCAATGCAAATTTAATTATTCTATGACGTGCATAGAATTTTACAACTGTATTAAAACGCAAATGCATGTTCTTCTGAAAGACACATTTTTAACTGGAACTCATACAGTATTTGAAAAGTGTGGTCTTTTTTGGATTTTTACTATTTTTATGCAAGTACCTTTCATATTAGTGGGGGACTTATCAGAAACACTGTAGTAAAATCCATATAAATTTGAATGTATCTAATGCATACACATTAAATTAAAAAAAAAAATTAGAAAAAGACAAGAAACTAATTTTGTGCAAATGCGTGTAAATGAATGAAAAATGGAAGATTTTTTATTTAAATACTCAATTAAAAGAGCGAAAACAGTTTGTTTAAAATAGTACAATTTTTGTTCGATATTTCAGGAAACAACGGAAATGGAGCGAATATGTTTTTTTTATAAGATTTATAAATTTTGTATGTATTACCTGCGCATTATTTTGATTTATGTTTTTTTTTAATTAACGGCAATTTGTCATGTTAAAGTTGTGTAATTGTTTTTTGGTGAAATAATATAAAAAAAAATTTGCAAAGTTGTCCCGGTGAAGTGCTGTAGACTTATTACAGCTGTAGATTAGAAAGATTTTGAAGAACAATAAATGTTCATAGAGTTGTATTGTGTATTTTTTTACGAGGATTGCCGTTTAAATTTTTTAATGCGTCGAACCATTCTTAATGAATTTTATTGACAAAGCAAAAAATTTTGGTAAAAAAATAAAATCTTATTTAATTTTGTTCATAAAACTTAAAGAAATAGTTTTTTACGCAATAATGTATTCGATTCTTCATTATTATTCTATGGTATATCCAATGAGACCAAAATCAAAGATATGGGTGCTAATGTGTTAAAGCTATGATCTATTATATCATACTACTTTTTAACAAACAGCGTACCGTTTGGCTTAAGAAATTGTTGTTTTTATGTATCGACAAAAACAAAAATAAGTCAAAGTCTACAGTACTATCAACAAAAGAGAACTAGTTTTTTTTAGAATAACAAAATTTTAATCTGAACTAGTAGTCATCTTTACCTTAACGACTATCGTGTCAGTCACATCGTCCGATTTCAGGAGGGCATCCTCTAAGGAGGACAACCCGAAAGTCTCGCCAGTTCCATCATGGAGCTTGCGCCCTTAGGGTCTGGTACAGGGGGGCAGGTTTGAGCAGAAGAGTCATCTTTAATTGCGTCGGAAGCCTGCTATACCTCCAATAATGGCCAGGGACTCCTAATTGATCACAAAAGTTAGCGATCTAAAGTCCCTCTTTGGCTCTTCAACCCGTGTCATCTTCCAGTTAGTTGTTGGCCGGCCGTGGTTTCCCAATCTGATCGTCTCCAGGATTGTTTGAGAATCAGAGTATATGGCAGGAACATGGGCACGCGCTCTCGGTCTTTTCGGGATCTGGTCCCTATCAACGACCGTGAGCACTTCCAGCGCGATGCGATCCTGTGCTCTCAACCAGGGCCATAGACAAGGGGGTTTTGGGAGTTTAAACCTCCCCCAGAGGTCCGACATATTAATAAAAATTTAAGCATTAATTATGCATTTAAGCAATTTTTTCATTGAATTACTTTAATATGTTCTAAAAAACTTAACAAGTCATATACTGAAGTTGCGTTTACGTGTTAAAGTAGGAAGTCAGGAAGCAATTTTCAATAAATACCACTTTCATCCGCGTTGAAAATTGCATCGTGGGAAAGATCATTCTTTTTTATTACGCCTTTTAGCTTCTGCTCAAATGGCTCCTCACAATCTGCATAAGATGACAGTTTTTCCCCGGAATTTTTAAGAAGTCGTATTCCGAAATATTTTTTTAATTTTGTCATCCAACCATCACTGGCAGTAAAATCGCCTTTGTAAAACTTTGAAACTCTTTCGCCATTGTCTTTAAAATGGCACCACTAATGCTAACGTGATTTCGACGTTGAGTTATAAACCACTTGTAGAGGAGAGCCTGCTTCATTTTAGGGAATTCACTTTCTTTAAGGGATCTGCGTGTTTTTGTTTGATGCTTTTTCTGAACGTTCTCTTCTATTTTGGATCTCATTCCTTTTATTGTACAGACCAATGATTTATGAACTCTGCCAACAACTAACTGGAAGATGACACGGGTTGAAGAGCCAAAGAGGGACTTTAGATCGCTAACTTTTGTGATCAATTAGGAGTCCCTGGCCTTCTTATCATCCAAACGGTTCGCAGTAGATTTTGGAATCTCATCTATCGTACTGAGGATCTATAAGAAAGATGAGGCATTATTGGAGGTATAGCAGGCTTCCGACGCAATTAAAGATGACTCTTCTGCTCAAACCTGCCCCCCTGTACCAGACCCTAAGGGCGCAAGCTCCATATTCCGCGGAAATCCCTTTGACTTAAAGCCCCTTGCTGCAATCGTCCACAATTTTTAGTTTATTTTGCACAAATAAACGTTTTCTATTTGCCTTTTCACTTTCAATGGAAAAGCACAGCCGATTGACCTAAAAATTCGAATGCGTTACCATTTGTGAATTGATTGTAACTGCATGTGTACATATTTTATGCAAACATGCGTACAAATGCGTAACAAAAATATTTTATGCAAACAATAACAAATATACCTGTTTTGCAATTAATAAACCAATGAGTGGACTGTAATTCTGATACTTAAAATCAATTTATTTTGCAGCTAAGGCTTACGAAGTCAAGAAAACGAATGAATCAAACAAAGCATAAGAACTTATACATAACTGAGAAAAACAGAATGTCAAAAAAGTAAGCAATACAAATAAACAGTGTTGGAAAGCAATTTATTTAACTTCAAAATAAATATAAGAAAATGATGCGAAAACCAAATAAATAAGTAATTTAAATACAAAACCTTCAGGCCCACCCTGAAACAGCGTTTCAGAGTATCAGACATCTAGATCACTAGTTTCAGGAAGTTGGAAGCAGTGCAATTTTGGTAATTGGTCTTGTATAGCTGCTCTTTGCCGTCTTGACTGTGACTACTCGAATGTGGCCATCTCGTCCTGGGTGTGTTGCTGTAATTCGCCCAAGTATCCATTTAGATTGTGGTAAATTTGGCTCCTTTAGCACAACCAAATCTCCGATCGAAAAATTCCTTTGAAGCTGTTGCCACTTTGATCTTTGTTGAAGTGATGTGAGGTAATCAGCGGACCATCGTTTCCAAAACCCTTGTACCATTTTTTGTAAAAGAATCCAGTGGTTGACTCTCGAAATCTGGTTCGATACAATGGTTGGCTCGGGAATAGATGTATGAGGCTCGCCTATAAGAAAATGAGACGGTGTTAATGGATCCAAATCAGTGTCAGAGATGCTACACAAAGGCCTGCTATTGAGTATAGCTTCGATTTGTGCGAGTAAGGTGCTCATTTCCTCGAATGATAAAATTGTTTCTCCGACAACACAGCAAAGATGTGACTTAACTGCTTTCACGCCGGACTCCCATAGACTAACTCTAAATGTAATGTCTTTGTTGGCATACAAACAAATAGACAAATGTATGTCTTACAAATTCATGGTCTCTTGCACGTTGTCATTTTGATAGTAAGTGCTCCAGCAAAATCACATCCAGAATTTAAAAATGGTCTCGTAGGTTGAATACGCATGGAAGATAAATTGCCCATTAATTGAAATGATGTTTGTCGTCGTAACATAAAACAACGTTTACACCGAAAAACAACAGAACGCACTAAATTTCGAGCTCCCAGTACCCAATATGTTTGGCGAAGAATCACGAACAACTCAGAAGCTCCAACATGTAGGTAAGTTTCATGTAGATCCCTTGCGATCAACTCTGCGACGTGATTTCTAGGGAGTATAATAGGATGCTTTATATTAAATGAAACATTTGACCTTTGAATTCTGTCACCCACACGTAATAAGCCACATGAATCCAAAAACGGTGCAAGTTTTTCAAGTTGATTATTCTTCTTCAATGGATGCTTAGACAATAGCTTATCTATTGTACATGCAAAAGATTCCTGTTGGATTCTTAAAAGCAAATGGTTTCGCGCATCCTGTAAATCCTTGTATGATACCACGCTACTAGACATATCACGATGTCGACGCAAGATTGATATAAATCGAAAAACATTTGTAATTATGCGCAGTAATCTTGTCCATGACGAGAACTTCTCCGAAAGATCCAGAAGAACTGAACGTGCAGCTTCAGTAACAGCAGCACATAATTTAAAGGATTTCTTTTCCGAGCTGACATCTGGCTCCTCCTCACTTATAGTAAAATTTGTTTTCGGCCATGCATAGCTTGGATATTTTAACCACAAAGGTCCTGTCCACCACAAATGATGCTGTGTTAATTCTTGAGGGCTTAATCCCCGCGAAGCGCAATCAGCTGGGTTATCGTGGGTGCTTACAAAATCCCAAGAAGTTCAAGGCACCATGCTCCAATTTCGAGGTGGTGAAGAAAGCCAATGCAAGACTACTTGAGAATCTGTCCAAGCAAAAATCTTAAAACCAGTAATTGTGAGAGCTCCAATGACTGATCCAATTAATCGACTTAATAAAAGTGCTGCGCATCGACTTAATAAACCTTAAGAGGCGCAACGCGTGTTTTCGCAGAAACGATATTTACTTTGGTTGAAACTGCAATAAATTACTATTGAGTAAGCTGAAATTGGCGCATCACAAAAACAATGAAATTCTATTTCAGAATGCTTAGCGTAAATGGTTCGTGGAATGTTTATTTGCTCAAAATGATGGAGTGAATTTCGTATATCTAACCATTCGTTCATAATATGCGTGGGCAACTTTTCATCCCATGACAGCTTAAGTAGCCAAAGCTTCTGAAAGAGCATTTTCATTAAAATAGCCGAAATTCGAAATAGCCGAATTTTCATTAAATAGCAGTTTTATAACGTTGTCTGTTATCTTCATGTGGGTCGATGGTTGCATTTCGCAGTCTTCAATAGGTATCTCAGCTAGGAATTCAAACGCATTTGAGCTCCACTTACGAAGTTTAAAGCCTCCAGTTTCTAACAGTTCAACTTCTTCTGACTTAAGGCTTTGCAGCTCTTCAACCGATTCAGCACCAACCATTATATCATCCACGTAGACATTGTTCAAAATAACCTTTGCTGCACGAGGAAATTGTTGTTGATTATCGTTAGCTAGTTGTTGCAGAACACGTACAGATAGAAATGGCGCAGAGGCAATACCATAAGTCACCGTACACAAACGATAATGTTCAACTGGATCTGTAGGATTATTTCGCCATACAATTCTTTGAAAGTCCTTATGAGCTTCAGCGATCCAAATTAGTCGAAACATCTTTACAATATCAGCACTAAAGACGAAAGAAAATTCGCGGAAGCGAATCGAAACTCCAAATAGATCTCGTTGAATTGACGGTCCAATCATAAGGGTATCGTTTAGGGACCTGCCAAATGAATCCTTAAAAGAACCGTCGAAAACAACCCTCATTTTCGTTGAACTGCTCTCTGGTTTGTACGCAGCGTGATGTGGCAGATAGTAATGTGGATAAAATTTGATTTCGTCAGGTGGTATTTGCTTCATATGACCTAGGTTTTTGTATTCTTCCATGAACCTTAAATATTGCCTCTTAAGCTGGGGATCATTTACGAATTTTTTTCTAATCGAATCAGACGAGAAATAGCTCCAGTCTTAGTATCTGCAAATGTAGGATGATCTGTGTTAAAAGGGAGCTCAACAATATATTTCCGCTACCGTCTTCGGAGCGTGAATGTGTGCTGCGAAAATGTTATTCAGCCAAATCTTCATAGTCTGGGTAAGCTTTCATTGGTTGACACTCTTCAAGCTCCCAAAATTTTTGTAATAAATTGTCCACATCAACTGAAATATGAAATGATATCACATTTGGTAACTGCGACGAACCTTCAAACTGCCCAGATACAATCCATCCGAAAATTGAGTTAAGTGCAGTGAGAGATGGTGTATTCAAAGTAATTTTTCCGTCAACTAGAATTGACCAAACAACATCAGCACCCAAAAGTAAATCAATTGGCCCAGGGATATTAAATCTAGGGTCAGCCAAACGTAAGTTCTCAAAGGCGTTAACATTGTCAATTACCAACGTATTCTTTGGAATTTCAGCTGTAATGTGATTCAATATATAAGCTCGAACAACTATTTCTCTTTCGTTGGTGCAGGAACTAATGACGATCTCAACCTGGCCTCTAGTTATTCCAGCCTTAGTGGATCCTATTCCGGAAACTGACAAACGCGCATTAGATCGCGAAATACCAATTCTTTGAGCCAATGATTCTGTAATCAATGATATTTGCGAGCCAGAATCAATCAAGGCGCGACATTCTACATACTGTCCTAATCGATCTTTTACCTGAACAATAGCTGTTGGTAATACAACTGCAGATGCTGGATTAACCTGAGTTGTCGTAGATGCAATATTTGTTGTTATTGAAATTGAATTATTGACACAATGGTATGTCGATAAATCATCTGAAATAGTAGAGTTTGCAGAAGTATCTTCGGTGACATTCCCAGATATAATATTCGACACCGACGGTGGAGAATGCACCAATGTATGATGGCGAGAGCTGCAAACTCTGCATCGAAAATTTGAGTTACATTTCGCAACAGGATGACCCTGTTTTAAACAATTGAAACAAAGAGATTTATTCTTTGCGAATTCTCTACGCAAATCTATGCTGAGCGACTGGAATTCGAGGCATTGAAAAATCATGTGTTGAGATTTACACTTTAAGCATGATTGCAAATTAGATTGAAAAATTTGAGCTCGACCTTGGGCTCCTCTACTTGACGATGAAGCATTTATTAACTCATTCGATTCAAGATAGGTAAAACGTCTATCGAGAAAGCTAAGAAAGCCTTCAATAGTTGAGTCAAAACGGGATCCTACTTCTTCTGACCAAGCTTGACGAGTAGCTTCATCTACTTTTGCTTATAGCAGATATATAAGCCATGGATCTCTACTATTTATTTCCATAGCACTTAAGCCACGCAAACACTCATCAGCTACGTCTATAATTTTTCTGAGTGATTTCGAATTCGACGCTGATATAGACGAAATTTTAAAAAAAACTTTTATGTATGAGCATGCTACGAGGTGTGGGCTCGTGCGATCGTATTTTTTTTCTAATTTTTCCCATGCATCAATATAGTTGTCATCAGATATCGGAATATTTTTTATTAAGTCAGCGGCTTCACCACGTACGAACGACACCAGATAGTAAAATTTTTGTGTCTTTGATAAATTCACTTTATTATCGACAGAACCAAGAAAAATGTTTCGAAACGAACGCCATTTATCATATTCGCCAGAAAACTGTGGAATAGCAATTTTCGGCAGAGATACTTCGTTGTTGTTCGGCTCTGATGATCCTAAGCTTTGAAAAAACTTGGTTTGTTGTCTACCATCCAATTTTTGTGACGTTGACATCTCGCGCGTGCGAATTAACCTTATCAATGACGACCGCACCGAAATATAAAGAGCTTCGTAATGTTCAAACGAATGTGTTTCCAAGGAAAGAACATTATCAATACCAGCAGATGCAGCGTTTTCATTGCTCTCAGCTGCCAAGTCCATTTCTCCCAGCTCGTCTTCAACTGACCCATATTGATTCCAAGATTCCTCCAGCAACTTAAGACGGGATTCAACCTCCTCCAGGAGCGTCGTGTCGTCAATAGAATTCATGTAAGACTTAGCACGAGTTAGGCTTGCACGAAGTCGACCACGTTTTGCAATTAATTGCTTTTGAGATGGCATTTAAGTTAGCAACAACTTTAAATAAAAATTTTAATCTTTGGCGTAGAAGGACCAAAAAATGTTTTGCAATTAATAAACCAATGAGTGGACTGTAATTCTGATACTTAAAATCAATTTATTTTGCAACTAACGCTTACGAAGTCAAGAAAACGAATGAATCAAACAAAGCATAAGAACTTATACATAACTGAGAAAAACAGAATGTCAAAAAAAGTAAGCAATACAAATAAACAGTGTTGGAAAGCAATTAATTTAACTTCAAAATAAATATAAGAAAATGATGCGAAAACCAAATAAATAAGTAATTTAAATACAAAACAATACCGTTGGCTTAACGAAACATTTGTTTTTGCAAAGAAAGGAATCTTTAAAACATAAAAAAAGCAGCGTTCGTTATATCGGATACTAAAGTTAATATACGTTCGTTATTACGAACCATCTAGAACCATAATTTTTTTTCTTTTTTTCATTTATATTTACAATCTATCCATAGGATAATAAGTAAATGTCATAATCTATTATAAACAATTTACACATATAGATTTTTACTCCATTGAGTAAAATCACTATTATAATTATTTAATAAGAATAAGTTATGTATTTATTTATTATATTTAAGAGTACTTTTAAGTATTCATTTCCTGTATGGTATTGAGATAATTTTGCCGGTTCGTTAAATCGAAAATTCGTTATACCGAAAGTTCGTTATATTGGACATCCACGGTACTGAAAAAACCTTTCTAATTCGAAAGATTTTAAAGTATACTTCAGCCACCAAATGATTTTAATTTTCCCTCGAGCGGTTCTCGAAAATTTACATTTCAGCACCCATGGCTTTGTCGCTGGAGTTTGTTGGCTTACTCCAAATAACCAAATGGATCCTATTGTAAGTTCTGTGTTTTCTTTTAGCCCCTTTATTGGGACTATTTTATAGCCAAGACTTTTTCCAATTAACTTTCGAATTAAAGATGTGAGTCTTAACCTGGTTTAATTTTTAAGGAATGTGTTAAGTTATTCATGAATTTTTCAAAGTTGATTTTTCAGAATTCTGACCCGATGGAAAGTTTTAACTCAGTCGTTGAAGTAATTTTTTTTTAGTTTTATGATCTATAAAGTTTGTGTAATATCTTTTTAATATATTTGAGAGAAATAAAATATAGTTCTCATCTCTAAAGTTCCTTAAAACATACATCTGTAATTCAATGGGCGAGAACCGTTAGCATACACAATGATCGCACAGAAACAGAGCAGGACGTGCTGGAAGAATTTGCAAAAATAAAGAAGACTAAATTTAAATCTCTAGCAAATAACTTTTAAAATGTTTAACAATGTAAACAAAGATAACTTAAAATATTTATTAATACATATAAAAATGTAACTAAAAATGCATAACATTAGGGTGCCTTGAAAAAAGTTCCATTTGTATAAATTTAAAAATGAACCTTTTTCTATTTTATAACGATTCCCAAAATATGTTGGCTATAAAGCCAGTGAGCTAAATTATTTTGCAAAAACCTCCAAAAATCATGTTTTTCGTTTTTCTATTGGCTGATGTAATAGTGGTAAAAGTAAACAGTCAGAAATTATAGGCTGGAAAAAGTTCTTCAAATCTACATCAAAAAATTTTAAATTTTTTTAATCGGATTAAGTTTTTGTATAATGCTGTTTTTCATGCATATTTTTTAAAATTTTTTTTTATTTTATTTCCTTACCAAAACTTTTAATAACAGCAACAGTATCTTCAATCTTATTTTAAAACTTTTAATTTTTTTATGAAGATTGGAAAAGGTTTTCCCGGCCGTTAACTTCTGGCAGTTTAGTGTTCTTACAAATTTTACACCAGCTAAAATATTTAAGAAATTATGATTTTTTTTGAGGTTTTTGTAAAATGGCTTAGAGCTCACTGGCGGTTATCGTAACAGCCAAAATATTTTAAGAATCATTATAAAATAGACCAAGGTTGATTTTTAGAGAGGTACAAATGAAACTATCCCCCACCAGTCGAGGCACCTTAATATACATATGTAATACATAAAAAACTTGACTTTAAAACGAAATGAAACAAATACTTGTATATTTTAATTTTTTAATTTAAAAATATATCATCAAAACCCCCCAGGGGTAAATCCTGGCTACGGCCCTGCTCTAAACGCTGCTTTCCGAGCAACATTGCCCGTTTTTTTGGTTTGAGGCGTTCTTTTAGCCGAAGCCTTCTTGCAACTTCCATTGGTGCCTGGCTTGGTGGCGACTACACCAGTATCTATCGCGGGTTGAGAATTACAGGCTGCGTGTCTGTAAGCCGTTGGCCAGGTGTAGCTGAAGGCTTCACCTGGTTGGCATTTAAAGACTTCCCGTTTGTATTTTGTTTCATATTTTTAGCTGAACTCATCTTGGTCGTACGACCACCCCCTCCCCATGAAGGAGTAGAGAGTTAAATCGACAGGCTCTGAGACCTTTACTTGAGCGGGATATTTCAAATAAGTTGTACTACGATTTGCAGCTATTGAGAGAGTAAAAATCACAAAAGTTTTGGCAATTAGTATATTTGTATTCAAACACAAAGGGTGTCAAAATACACCTTATGGTCATGGTAGAAATAGTAGGTTAGGTTAGATTAAGCTGGCGATCGGTCAAAGACTGGCCTACATAGAGCAGATATTTGGTCCATTGTGATACCGCAAGGGATCTACTCCTCCCTGCCTGCTCTCCTAGGCATTTTCGTGAAACCAACCTGTACTTATAATAAATAGTAGTAAACGCTTAATGTCTACCTCAAGATCCCTGAGATCATCAAAAAAGAGGCTACCTAGATGATTATGTCTCCTGCGAGATAGAGCGGGGCATGAACATAGGAGATGCGATACCGCCTCCTCCTCATCCTTGCAACTCCTACAGAAGTCATTTGCATGAACCCCCATTCTTAAGGCATGCCTACCTATAAAACAGTGCCCTGTTAACAGAATGGAGAGATCTTTCCTCGCCATTTAAGTAAGCTTTGTTGTTCGTTTTTCAATAAAACTAGGCCACATCTGTCTAGCTGTGTTAGAGGTGGTGCTTTGCTTCCACTTGAAATTAGCCATTTCTGTGGCATGTTGCCTTAGAGCCAGCTTGCAAAACGCAAGTGGCATGTCTAATGTTTCCATGTCAGGCAGCAGCGTTATCGTTGTACCTTCTCTAGCGAGCTCATTCGCTCTACAATTTCTGGAATGTTCCTATGCCCTATTACCCAGAGAAGATGAATGTCGAACTTATCGGCCATCTCATTAAGAGACGAGCGAAATTTAAGAGCTGTTGGTGATAAGAACACACTTCCAAGGGATTTTATCGCTACTTGACTGTCCGTAAAAATGTTGATATCTCTTGTTAATATCTCTATGAGGCATAGTGCCTCAGCAATTCCATAGCTCTATAAATGACCATTATTTCAGCTTGGAAGACGCTGCAATAATCTGGAAGTATAAGTGAGGTTCTGATGTCCAAATCCTTAGAAAAGACGCCTTCGCCGACTTTGTTGACAAGTTTTGAGCCATCAGTAAAAATATGCGCGCCAATTTGGTTCAGCTTCGGTAACCCGTCCCATTCTACTCTGGTAGGGATTGTTGTGTGGAAGCCATTCTCAAATGAGGGAGTGGCAATAGTGCAGTTGAAGTTGCTAGGAATTGATCCTACAAGATCAATAATAGAGATGTGGCCTGTACGAGTGTTAGCCCACTGCGACATTGCTCTAAGGCAGATTTCTGTTTCCTGTGCCATCCTTTTGCTCATAATATCGGGGGGTATTAAGTGAAGAATTGCATTTAGCGTCTCAGATTAAGTGGACCTAAGCGCTCCGCTAATACATACGACCGCAGTTCTTTGGACCTTCCCTAGCGATTTGCAATTTGACTGTGTATTTAGTGATGTCCACACATACACCGTATAGCAAGATTGGCCTTACTATAGCTATATAAATCCAACGTGCATGTTTTACCTATAACTTTCTTACAGGCATATAAAGCTACATTGACTTTCCTAGTTCGCTCAAGAATATTCGGTTTCCAGCTTTACTTTACATTCAAAATAACTCCCAAGTATTTTGCCTCTTCCACAAAGTGTAGCTGAGTGCCATCAAGACGCGGAGGAATTATGAGCGGAATTTCGTATTTTCTCGTAAAAAGGACCCGTTCAGTTTTTTGGGGATTTACACCCAGCCCACAGCTTTTGGCCCAAATATTAAGAACGGAGAGCGCTGATCCAAGCAGCTCCGAGAGAGTGTTAGGAAACTTTCCCTGTGCAGAAATAGCTACGTGATCTGCATAGGCAATCACCTTGCAGTCCACCTTTTCTATTTTCCTCAGTAGTTCATTGACTACCAAGTTCCATAATAAATATGATAGAACACCCCTCTGAGAAGTGCCCCTTCTCACAAATCTTTTGGCCTTTGAGTCACCTAGAGATGCACTGACGACTCTGCTGGTCAGCAGGTTGTTTATCAGTGCACAGAGTGACTTATCCACCCGAAGCTTCATGAAAGGCGCCATTGATTGTCCCTCGAAAGAACATTGTTAAAGGCACCTTCGATATCTATAAAAGCTACCATTTTGTATTCCTTGTGAAGAAAGAAATTTTCTATAAAGTCTACTAGGAATTGCAGGGCCATTTATACAGCCCATTTGATCCTGTTCTCTGATATGTTTTGAAGGATTGCTCATCGCCAGAGCCCTCTCACACCTACTGTGAGTAGGGTCCACAGAGCAATCCGGGAGTGGGTACTCAGAAGAAAGACCTAGGGTCTCCTCGCTAGAATATGTCCAAGTATTTGTAAGCAGCTTGAATAGCAAGGATTAGAAGCGAGGATCTAACGGAGTCTTGATGCTTCGGAAAAGTCCTCTTTATTATCGCAGAAAAGCCTCCAGGATTTGCGCTGAGCCTTTCGAAGTGCTTTTCTTAAAAATTTTTTGAACTGAATTTATGCGACCTTAGATTACCAATTTCCCTTGACCGCTAGCAATTTATAACCGTCCGCCTTTAAGCCACACACCTTGCCTCCATAAGTCCAAGGCTCCTGAATTAGGACTTCATCTCCTCCGCCCATACTAAGATGGATTAATAATGCTACTCTGACCGCCTTTGAATGGTATAGATTGATCTGCAGGAATCTTAACATTTTGGAGTTTACTCTTCTCGATCTTTATTATGGTACTGTCTCCAATATCCGAATCAGACTCAAAAAGCTGCTTCTCTGAATCCTCAACGAATATGGTGGCAAAACCATACTCCGATTATCCTACTGACATCCGGTCAGGATCTTCTTTTCCGCACCCTCCGTCAAAGGAGTGCTTGTCGATGCCCGGTCAGCATCTACCGTCGTGTTAACCGCTGACTCTTCTGTCGCACCCTCCTTTGGAGAAGTCCTTTTCTCCACGCTTACGTTATCCGGTAGCTTATATTTTTTTGTGTATCTTCACAAGCACCCTCGTGACCCCGAAGCAAACCCACCTATCGAATTAACCTAAAGAACCCAGAGATGCCTCGTCCAGAGTTATGACAGCCTGACTTGCGCCATCTCTGGGATACTCAACTTTGGGAAGCTCTTAAAGTTTACAGAGTTTTGTCTGCCTCTGCGGGTTCCAGAGGTAGCCTGACTAGGAATATCTGCTAGGAATTTCCTCATTTGAGACCGCTTCGATACGTGCGCCTGGCCACACTTCACCTACCTTGGTGATAGCAGCTTTGTAGAATGTGACAGATCTAGCATCGGCGCACTGTACCATACTTACACCCCATTGCCAGCCTTTCGCAAAACAGTCGAGAGGAGGACCTGAAATCTCAACCATGAGCAGAAGATAATCGGCGGCAAGCTTAGCTTCCATCAACCTCCAGTTCGTGGTCAAGATCCCGAAATTCTCGCCCCCCCTGTTCAGAAGGATCGCTGAAGAGTCGTTCAGAAAAGTCACAGCCTTCAGCTTTTTCACCTTGTTGGCTGATTTCCGATCTTCCGACCCTTGTCCGACAGACCTTTACCGGCTCCAGACGATGCCTCTTATGACGCCTAATGCCCATTCAAGGCTCTTAAGGTGCTTGTGCGATAGCACAGACAGACTGCAGCGAGCTCCTTATCTTAATGCACGAGAAGCCTAGTCGCTGTGCGCAACTCCCTAACGCGACTAGACGATCTCTTTTGAGCAGAAGAAGGCTTTTTGCCTGGAATTGAGCTAACTCTACAGCTCTTATCTGGCTTGGCCGGATTCTGAGCCGCAGCAGCAACTGCACTCCGGTTTCTCCAGATTTTTGTTTTTGCGGTATATAACAGGACCCACGAGTAGCGGAGAGGGGATGTCCGTCTATGCAGAGATCCGCAAACACAGATAAGGCTAAATACATCCGGAGGTAGCTACGTATCCAGATGGCTCCGTGAAGGACTGAGCTAGTTTTTTTAAATGGGCCTCCAGCCTGGTCAATCCTCGGTACGGGTCGTATGACATCTTGATTCAGCCCATTTCTCCACACCGGTGGAAAGGACCCGCCCATTTTCTGCTATTTCCTGGTATTTTCAGTTCCCGTATCCAAAAAAATCGCAAAAGAGAGCGAAAATGAGTAATCTAGTCCTTGTCAAATATTGCTATTTTCTACTACACAAATTTGGAGAAGCAGAAATTCGTAAGCTGTCATATTTTGACCGGCTAATGCCAATTAGAGTACCAGCCATTAAAACAACACAAAAAAATGTCGAGAAATGTGCAAATTAATTGATCGCAAGTCACATTTAGTAGAATGTAATTAACTGAAACAGGGGAGTCAATTTATTTTTTTGATCTGACATTTGCCCAATTTTTAAAAATTTTACAAAAGAAATAAACATGTTTTTGAATTTTCTTCAAAAGTTGTAACTTTTTTGCGAAAAACCTGTTCCCGTACTTTTTGCAATTACTGCTACAAAAGTACGGGAACAGACCCAGTGTGAATGTACCTTCATCTTCTTTTATTTCAATGTTAAATGCTCTGTGTTATATTTTTGTACTTTCAATGATTTTTTTGTAATAACGACCTATAATAATAATTTTATAAAAAATTGTTCTTGTCTATTTTAAGAAAAACTGATGTCAATGCGTTTTCTCTAATAAAATATTCAATTCCTTAGATGGCTTCATTAGCGGCAACGAACTGGCCGAAGCCCATTGTGGTTGTACCTTGCCTCTCGTGGTCTTCAGCAGCTGCAGTTTTTACGACGGTAAGAAAATAATCACATAAACATTGGTTTATTGACAAACAATTTTAGTGTTTTTTATATCTCACAAAGTTTTCAAGAATCTACTTGCAATCCAATTGCAATGCAGTGAATAGTTATTTTGTCACGTCTTTCACGTGTAAATATAGGTCTGTTCCCGTACTTTTCACGTTCTAAATTTGCAAAATATCCTGTCAGAAAGATAATAAAATGTTTTAAAGTAAAAAATAAAAAAACTTTTGAAAATCGTGCTATTGCTCAAAAGATATCTACAATCACTGGAAATTTTTATGTTGTAAACCGTAAAAGAATTTGCCAATTTGCACTATTTATTTTAATTGTTTATATCCAAAAACAAAAAATAACTCAAAAACAAACTATGCGATCGAACAAAGCAAATTTTTAATGTACTGACACTGACGTTTGAAATTCATTTGCTGGTTCTTACCAAAATTTATTTGATAAAATATATAGTAAAAAAATGTATTATTTTTAATGGAGGTTCATTATCAAAATTATCAAAATAATGAAAACTTTTAAAACTATTTGAGAACATACCTTGTATGATGTTAGCGTTTAATCTTTAGGCCTAACCGAAATAAATTAAACGGAAGCAATTTCATGAGCGTCTACGCGTCTAACGCTTCTTTAACATTTAATTTAAAATGAAATGTTACTGTACTCGTTTAAAGGCCTGACCAAAAAAGACACGACGCTATGTAACGAGTAAAAACAAAACTGTTTAGTTAAATACATTTTGATGCTGTTACCACAAATGATAATTGTTATTGTTACCACAAATTTAATGTTGTTCGGATAAAACTTACCTTAAGAACTGAACTTATAGTTCTATTTTGTTTAAGCCTTAAAATTGATTTTTACGGAACAATACATCTTGTCAAAACGTTTCGTTCAATTTACCTGTGTTTGTTTATTTTGGGTGATTACGTAAAATGTATTTAAGAATCAGTCGCAGAAACATAAGCAAACATGTACTCGTACCGTGTGACATTGCACGTTTGAAAAAAAAAAAATAAGAAACTCGATTAAAAACAATTATTGTGACAAGACTGTAAGAATCCATACATTTTTTTTTAATGCATCTTCATCTTGCTAGGTGGCGTCAAAAAGTAGTCGTTTTCAGCCAGGGGCAAGATAATTTGGTCCCAATTAATCAGCAATAAAAAAATTCAGTAGAATTATCAAGTTTAGTTACAATTTTCCCCCACTATGGGGAAAAAGTCGACTTGAATTTTTAGAACTGCGCCAAATTCTAGCAAATGTTGTAGCGGCAAGTATTATATGCACAAATTTAAAAGCAGTTGGCGCACAGTACTTTGAGCAGTGGGAATAAATCATAAATTTTTTTTTAACAAAACCTAACGAAATGCATATCGTAAGTATGCTTTAACTAAAAAGAATCCAAATTTTCATTGCGAAAGAAGTAGTTTTTTGAAAACTATATCTCTTTAATGCCAA
Organism: Dichetophora obliterata; assembly: GCA_963920525.1. Taxonomy (NCBI): domain Eukaryota; kingdom Metazoa; phylum Arthropoda; class Insecta; order Diptera; family Sciomyzidae; genus Dichetophora; species Dichetophora obliterata. Next base: position 62,668,889 of record OY986438.1, on the reverse strand, counting down.
CGCTTTTGACGTAGAATTACGTCTTACAGCCTAGTTTGTGTGGAGGTCATTTTCACAAATTTTTTCAAGCATATTTAAGGATTTTAGTTGACACTTTAAGGTGTACCTTAAGCCTTTAATATTCATTGTACAAAAAAAAATATATGCCAAAATATCAGTTAAAGTACGAATAAAACTAATATCAAACTTTGGGTTTTGTCAATTCTTTAATGTAGCATTAGTTGCAACACTCAGCAGTTTAGCTTCATAATTGTACTCGTCATTTTGGCTTCGTTTCATTTGACTTTCCTCATTAAGTGAATAATGTTGTGCGTTGAGCTCTCGTCAAAGTGATTCTCACTTTAACCGACGCTCGCCCGTTCCCCTTTGACTCTCACTCAATTGTTTGCCGCTAACGTTTAAGTGTATGTGTATTTTCTAAGTATATCAACAACAATGTTGTAGTCTCTTAGTGGTCACTCTTTCTTATGTTTGTATGACGAGGTTAAGCAATAAAAAATAAAGACGGCGAACGGCATTCAGTTCGTAACGCGCAAACAAAAAGGTTTATGTTATTATTTCGTTGCCTACAAACTAATCAGAAGTGGGATATGAACTAAAAATATTCAAAGCGAAAAAGAAAAAGAAAGAATAGAAATAAAACTGAAGATTTAAAAAAAGGAAAAAGAACTGCAAAAGAGTGAAAAACATTTGTCCCAGAACAGAAAAAGAGTGTATCAAAAACAAAAGAAAGAACAAAATAAAGTTGAATTTTTTTAGCCAAAAAAAAAAAAAAAAAAAGAAAGAAAATATATACTGTTAACTTTAAAACCAAAAACTGAAAGTGAAAGTTGAAAACTGAAAACTGAAGAAAGAAAACTTAACTAAAGTTCTTATTAAAAATAATGGAAATAAACGGTACTGATTTTACCGTTGTTCAGTTGCGTGAGTGGCTGCATAGGCTTCAGTTGCCAACCGCTGGCACAAAAATTGCCTTAGTAACCAGGCTGAATGAAGTACCGTACGAGCAGCGTGGCGAGTGCCCTCGTGAAAACAACGACGCAAGCGAAGATTGGCAGCATCAAGCACCAGACGAGGCTGGCGCAGAACAAGCAGCGGCATATGACGACATAAGTGTCCATAGCGTCGACGTCAATTACTTCAAAAGAGAGTGTGAAATGCTTCGTCGTGAAAGGGACTTGCTGCGCAGAGAAAATGAATTTTTTAAAAAGGAGACTCTAGCGCAGAGCGGTGCAGAGAGCGCAGCGCACTTCAGTGGTGAGCTGTCGAGCGGTAAGGCATGCTTTTCTTTCAATGTGCTAAAAGACTTGCTACCTGAGTACGACGGCGGCACGAATCTCGATGTATGGGTGAAGCAACTCAAAAGTTTAGGCGTTGCCTACGCAGCTGGCGAAAACATGCTGCGTGCACTCATGTTTAGCAAACTGAAGGGAAGAGCGTTGGCGTGGTTGCACTCAAAACCGAGCTTCGTTACTGAAGTGCTCGATGAACTCATCCAGCAGTTACGTGATATGTTTGGGTCGACTGTGAGCAGAATGTTGCAGAGGCGCAAGTTTGAAGTGAGAGTCTGGCGCTATGATGAAAGTTTTTCTGAGTACTTCAACGATAAAGTAATACTGGCTAACAATTTAGAGGTTGGAGAAGACGAGTTAGTCGACTCAATAATAGAGGGAGTTCCAGACCAGCAGCTTAAGACTCAAGCACATATCCAATGTTTCACGAGCAAAGCACAGCTACTTCAAGCGTTTTCCAAAGTACAGCTGAGCAAAAAATTACCAACAGGGATGCAACCGGCAACTAGAGGCGCCACTAAATTTACAAAAGATCGAAACACAAATGAACGAGTTCGTTGTTTTAACTGCAATTCGATGGGGCATTACGCTGCTGACTGCAGAAAACCGAGGCGTGCTTTTGGTGCTTGCTTCGTATGCGGAAGTTTGTTTCATCAGGCTGCAAAGTGCCCTGAGCGGAAGGACCCTGTTCATCTGGTAGAGAATTATGTAAGATATTTTAAGTTTTTTATAAAGGGTGACCCTAGGTTTAATTTGAATTTAGGATGCTTAATGGATTCGGGAAGTCCCATAAGTTTTGTACGTGCGTGCTGCATTCCGGACGGCGTTCAATATGAACAAAATAATAATGAAATTTTTTTTGGTATAAATTACAGCCCCCTGAATGTTTTGGGCATTTTACGTTGTCAAATTTATTTTGAAAATAAAATAATAAATATAACTTTTAAAGTCGTTCATGACAAAACAACAAGTTTTGATGCTGTGTTAGGAAGAGATTTCTTGGATATTTGCAAGTTTCGATTAGTATCTGAATTTAATGAAATTGTAATTGAAGAAAGCAAACAAAAACTAACGAGTGAGAGCCAAAGGGAAATTGCAAGCGAAGGTAATGTATTAGATGCAAATGATAGAAATTTTAAGACAACCGAGATAGTTCAAAATATGATCGAGGAACAGAGGGTTCCGCCAAACAGCTGCGATGATAATGATGATAGAGACCTGAGTACGACAAATGAAGTTCACGAAGAACATTTTGATAAATTATTAATGTCTATCGATTGCGGTGGTTCTCCTGAAGAGGTTGACGTTGAGCTAGGGTCGGATATGGGGTTAGTAAATAAAAATCAGTTTTATAGTATCCTCAATCACGAGTATTTACTAGCTGAACGCCCAGATGAACCTAAGCTCAGATTCGAGATGAAATTGGTTCTGAATGACCAAAAACCTTTTCATTGTTCGCCAAGACGCTTGTCTTATGCAGAGAAAAATAATCTCCAAAAAATATTGGATGAATATATAGCTAGTGGGTGTGTTAGACCAAGTGATTCAGGGTACGCCTCTCCTATAGTCCTTGTGAAGAAAAAAACCGGAGATCTTCGTTTATGCATAGACTACCGTACCCTGAACAAAGTTACAAGCAAAGACAATTACCCAATCCCTTTAATTGATGATCTGTTAGACAGGTTAGCTGACAAAAGGTTGTTTACGAAGCTTGATTTAAAAAACGGGTTTTTTCATGTGTTTATGGACCAAGAGTCCATTAAATTTACGTCGTTTGTAACACCTTTAGGCCAGTTCGAGTTCACTAGAATGACTTTCGGCCTTAAAAATGCACCATCAACATTCCAAAAATTTATTAACAGAATTTTCGATGATATGATTAGGGACGAACGACTTATTGTGTACTTAGATGATATAATGATCGCGACAGAAACTTACGATGAACATTTCCAAACGTTAACAGAAGTTTTTAAGCGTCTAGTTGAAAATAAGTTAGAACTGAGGTTAGATAAATGCGAGTTTTTGAAGCCAGAAGTAAAATATTTGGGATACAATATTTCACGACAGGGTATAAAAGCTGATGATAGAGGAGTACAAGCGATTAGAGATTTTCCGGTGCTACAATCTGTTCGTTCAGTGCAAAGTTTTCTGGGGATGAGCTCTTATTTTCGGAGATTTGTTAAAAATTTTTCTATTATTGCAAAACCATTACATGATGTAACAAAAAAAGATCTAAAGTTTACGTTTGGGCCTGAACAGTTAAAAGCATTTGAAACACTTAAAGAAAAGTTAGTAGAAACCCCCATTCTCGCACTTTACGATTTCAATGATGACACCGAACTTCACTGCTATGCAAGCTCAATCGGTTTTGGGGCAATATTGCTACAAAAAAAGAAAGACAACCTTATGCACCCGGTATTTTATTTTTCGAAACGCACTACTGAGACAGAATCAAAGTATCACAGTTTCGAACTGGAGACTTTGGCTATAATTTATGCGTTGAGGCGTTTTCGAATATACCTTCAGGGCAGACCGTTCAAAATAATAACTGATTGTAACTCTTTAACTCTAACTTTGAATAAGAAGGAAATGAATCCGAGAATAGCAAGATGGGCACTAGAATTGATGGATTACGATTCCGTGCTGGAACATAGGGAGGGCACACGCATGCAACATGTTGACGCGCTTAGCAGGTCAACTGCTGTCCTGGTGGTAGAGCCTAACACGTTCGAAGAAAATTTAGTAATATGTCAGGGAAGAGATAAGTATATTAGTGAGATTCGTAGTCAGTTAGAAGTAAGAGAAATGCCATTACACGAAATGCGCAATGGGGTTGTTTTTCGTAAAGACGAAGGAAACAAAGTCCGATTTTATGTCCCTCAAGATATGGAAAGTCGTGTTTTATGCAAATACCATGATGAGATGGGTCATGTAGGTTTAGACAAGGTTTGTGAGTTAGTAGGAACCAGTTATTGGTTTCCAAAATTAAGGGAAAAAGCAGGAAATCATATAAAAAATTGTTTAAAATGTATATTTTTTTCAGCTAAAAGTGGACGCGAAGAAGGATTTTTAAATAACATTCCTAAGGGTAGCAGCCCTTTTGACACAGTACATGTGGATCACTATGGGCCAGTTGATCGTTCAAGATCAAAATACAAACATATATTTGTAGTTATAGACGGTTTTACTAAGTTTGTTAGGTTGTACGCTACAAAAACTACAAATACAAAAGAAGTAATTAAAGCCCTTTCAAATTATTTTCAAGCGTATAGCAGACCCAAGCGTTTAGTTTCGGATAGGGGCAGTTGTTTTACGTCAGTAGAATTCGATCAGTTCTTAAGAGAAAACAACATACAACACGTTAAAGTAGCTACGGGCACACCGAGAGCAAACGGACAGGTAGAAAGAGTGAACAGATCACTAGGTCCGATGATTGCCAAACTTGTAAAACCCGAGGAAAGAATTTACTGGGATTCGGTGCTAGACACTGTTGAACACGCGCTCAATAATACTGTACATAGGTCCCTCAAAAAGAGTCCAAGTTTAATGCTTTTCGGAACCGAACAGAGAGGTAAAGTAGTTGACTTTTTAAAGGAACATCTAAATGAAAAAGATGGAGTAGCAAGTGGTGTAGAACACGAGGTTATTCGAAAAGAAGCTGCAGAAAATCAAAAGAAATTACAAGATTATAACAAACGTCGTTTTGACGGAAAACGCAAGAAACCAACAAATTACGTGGTAGGTGACTATGTAGTAGTCAAAAATTTTGATTCGCACCCTGGTGCGTCAAAAAAACTTATACCGAAGTTCAAAGGGCCTTATCGTGTTAAAAAAGTATTACGTTATGACAGATATGTACTAGAAGACGTTGAAGGATTTCAACTGTCACGAACCCCATACGTTGGGGTGTGGGCAGTATGCAATATCCGACCCTGGCTCAAAGAACGACACGGAGATCAGGATGATCTCTAATGTCAGGATGACCGAGTTGTAGCATTAGTTGCAACACTCAGCAGTTTAGCTTCATAATTGTACTCGTCATTTTGGCTTCGTTTCATTTGCCTTTCCTCATTAAGTGAATAATGTTGTGCGTTGAGCTCTCGTTAAAGTGATTCTCACTTTAACCGACGCTCGCCCGTTCCCCTTTGACTCTCACTCAATTGTTTGCCGCTAACGTTTAAGTGTATGTGTATTTTCTAAGTATATCAACAACAATGTTGTAGTCTCTTAGTGGTCACTCTTTCTTATGTTTATATCACGAGGTTAAGCAATAAAAAATAAAGACGGCGAACGGCATTCAGTTCGTAACGCGCAAACAAAAAGGTTTATGTTATTATTTCGTTGCCTACATTAATAAAGTCACAAAATAGCAAAACCCAAAAATAAGAAATTAATATATTCGTATAAAAAAATTTGTACACAAGCTTCTTCAGTAGCTGCTTATGCTTTGTTGTGGTTGGTTTGGCTATGGTTGTGGCTGTTGTTGTTGTGGTTGTTGGTTTGGTTTGCAATCGTGTCGTTTGTTATTGTGCTGCTTTTGTTGTTGTTATTAATATGTATGAAAAATGTACATGTATATAAACACATCAGTTGCTTTTGTTTTTTCGTTTGTTATTGGTTTTATTTATTTTCAGCAAGATAAAAACAATAGAGAATATATGCGCGTGTTTCTACAGAGCCAGTATGTATTGCTACTACACAGGTTTGAGCATGCGTTATTAAGCATGCGTTGTGCTTTGAAAACTCTATTTATGAAATATCATAATAATTTCGAATTATTTATGTATGCATTATATTTTTTCCATATTAGAAATATATTTTGTTAACTAAAATTTAAATTTTAAATTACTTCTAAAATATACATATATGTATTTCTGAAATATTTTTTTCCGTTTATTAAACATAACTTTGAAATACATTTTAGTTTAATCAACATAAAAAAGAACAAGAACCACAAATTCATTACTAAAACTTATTATACAAAACAAATTTGATTTTAAATAATTTTTGTTTAGAAGATGAAATGCTTAGAATAGTTTTGAAAAATATAAATGAAATCTGTGTACAAAAATGGTCTATTAATGTACAAAAAGAAATTATGCGTCTATACTTACGATACTATCGAAACTGTATCCTTTTTATTGTTATGGACTGGACTTTTCGTGTTTCGCTTCAACCAAAGACAAAATGCTGTAAGTACAATTTTTACACTGTTGGACTGATTTTTTTATTATTTTTAAAGGAATAATGTGCAAAAAATAAGGTTTGTAATATATTTGAAATAAAATTAAAAATAGTTAATCAAAATTATGTTGAAATCATCCAAAAATTTAAAAAATATTTTTTAAAATTGGCTGTTTCAATTGGTAAAAAAATATCTCAAATCACCTCTTTCATTTTCGTATATTTTATTATTTGCTTATTATGCTTTCAGAATCTTAAATATCTCAACCAATTCAGTCCAGTTATTCCGTTTTTAAAAAAGGTCCAAAAAATTTTTTTCAAAAATTTCCAACATGTTTTTAGTGCATTGATACACATAAAAAGTAAACAAACATAGTTTTGGTACTCTATACCTAACAGTTGGGCATATTAGTTTATAAAAGTTCAACTTTTACTGAGAATAATAAAATTGCATGTTGTTAGTGATAGTTACCAATTCTCATATATATTTATATAAATTTCTTTTAATAGAATGTTGAATTGAATTTAATAATAAAATTATTATTAATATTCCTTAAAATTTATTTATTAATTGTAAAATGTAGGGTGCTTGAGAGCTAACTATTCCACCCAAACTATTTCCACCCTTTTTCTACTTACCGTACTCACTGTTATCATCGAATAGAAATATTAAATTAAATAATAAATTTATTAAGGAAGACCCGTACATAATCTTCTATATTGAAAGCGAGAGAAATGAAGATCTGTAATACATTTCATATTGTTTTGTTTAATGACTAAAAAAATTGTTTAAACAATATCAATAAATATTTGTTTGCAAAATCACATTCTTTTTTAAAGTGTACAAACCTATATGTATATCTTTTAAACGAAAAAAAATATTTTCAAACGGTTCAGTTTGAAAATTAAATCATCGAGCATATGTTAATCATCGTGCAAAATTTCATAAAAATCGATCGACTCCTTGTATTTTTTCTTTCTTTTGTATGGGCTCATTTGCAAACATCATAAACAACAGTGGTCATAAAAATGGACACTGAAAGACGCCATGTGATCAGGACCGTAGGCAGGTTGGGACTAGGGCATGCTTAGCCTGCCTTTAAATCCATATAGCATGACCTAGCCAAATTTAGAACACCACAAGCATGTAAGAAGAGGTTATTCGTCGGACACATCGCCAAGGAGGTAAATCCGGATAAAACTATTCATAACAATAGAGTTCAGCTACTACAGCTTTTTCGCACTTTCTCCGCATTAGATCATCTTAAGAACCAGCCCAAATAACATTAAAACATCTCAATAAGGCCATTCACAGTTCGAATACGCTGGTCTGCCATTTGTTCGATTTGCTATTTGTACGCCAATTTACGAAAGCTTATTTTGCTTTGTTGTTGTTTTGCATACAAATGCAAATACGCAGGCACGCGGAAATAAAAGCAGCCCTTGGACGTGTTTTTTGTACCTCGTATTTTTATGCTCTGTCTACAGCCGCATAATCACATACATCACAGGCTTGCACAATCTTTTTATACGACAGTCACATGGCGAGGTGCTCAAAGTTTGAACAATAACAAATGCTATAAATACGATTTGTTAAAAGTACGCTCAAACCGTGAATAGCCCTAATGATATCGATAAGAGTGGTCCAAAACAATCCAAAGTGAGAAAAATTTACCCACCATAATATGGGTTGGGCTCAAGGACAACACAAGACATAACAACTAACCATGCGTTTACATAGATCTAATCATACATTAGTTTTCAATCTACTTTTGAGTTGACCTTTCGATAAGTTAACATTAAAAAAGCTACAGTTGTTAACAAAGGTACTCATGCGATGTAAAGAGCAGTAGCCATATAATTTGTTCTACTAAAAGGTAAGTAAATTAAATTGTTAGCATTTCTACTGCTTCTACGGTTAGTGTTAAAATTTATAAGAGTTAGGAGTTCTGGTGAATCGAATACACCAGTTATGAGTTGGTGTAAATAGACGATATCTGCAGAATTCCTTCTCTCATTCAAAGATTGCATTTTTAATAGTTTTAAACAATCCTCATAAGGAGGAAGGTTTAAAGTGTCAGTTGCACTTAAGCCCCTTAGAGCAAACCGAACAAAACGTTTACATTGTAAATTGGGGACCAAACTTGACTTGCATACTCTAAGTGAGGTCGCACAATTGCATAATACAGCGTTGTAGTTGTGATCATACTATTAAAATCTTTGGCCCAGCGTTTCATAAACCCGAGCATAGAAGATGCTTTTTACAAATGTAATCAATATGAACGTTAAACGATAGCTTAGAATCCATGCATATACCCAGATCATTGACAGCATCTACACGACTTAATGCAGTATCTTTTATCTTATAATCAAAAATTATATTATTCCTTTTTCGCGAAAAGGTCATAGTTTGGCATTTATCTGGATTTAGAAACATATTGTTTTTAGAACACCAAATTTCAAAGGATTTCAAATCAGACTGGAGCAGATCTGAATTGTCTTTAGCATCTATTGTTCTGTATATTTTCATGTCATCTGCATAGATAAGTAGATGAGAGTGTTTGATGATGTGGGTTACATCATTAATGGCTAAAATAAACAGAAGTGGACCAAGGTGGCTACCTTGAGGAACACCTGATTCAGCAATAAATTCAGCTGACAATACGCCTCGAAATCGTATTTGATAAGATCGCTCTGTCAGATACGATTGAATCCAGCTTACAAAAAATTGTGGAAAACCCACTAACTTTAGTTTAAATAGAATTAAGTTGTGTGGCAGTTTATCAAATGCTTTACTAAAATCAGTGTAAATACAGTCGACCTGGTTACCTGAATAAAATGAATTTAAGCAAAACGTTATAAAATCGAGGAGATTAGACACAGTGGATCTGCCAGTAACAAATCCATGCTGACGAGTTGTCATGACCTTCCCACAGTGAATTTTCACACGATCATACACGAGGCGCTCAAAAAGTTTTGGAATTGACGAGAGTTTCGCGATAGGCCTGTAGTTGTTTATATCGTTCTTACAACCTTTTTTATAGATAGGACCTATAAAAGATTTTTTTCAAAAAAGGAACCACATCGTGTTAACACTGCGGCAGGAATTCCGTCAGGTCCAGCATTAAAATCCTCATCGATCAATCCAATATACTTTAAAATATCCTCTGAAGCAAAGGATATAGAATCCAACGAAACCCTGGGTGTAGAGTTCATATATTCAAAGTACTCTTCATCAGGATTAAAAGAGTCTGAACAAAATGACTCTTTAAAGAGATTGGCAAATAAACCACAAATTACGACAGGATCGTCAGTAAATCCGTCAGAGGTTTTAAATGATGAAGGGAATCCATCAGATTTTTTTTTGGTGTTTATGAAACCCCAGAATTTCTTGGGATCAGACAATATTCTCAGCTTAGTACTGTCTAAATAATTTTGATATAAGGTAACTGAGCAATTTTCAAAGTCCAGAAACAAACTCTTGTAGATTTCTAGGTCATTCAAGTCTAAGCTACAGACATATTTTTTCCATGCCCTATTCCTGCTGTTGCGAAGAATCTATATGCACGGACAGAGAAAACATAGCAAAGATTCCATATAAAAAAAATGAATTGAATCATCAAGAGTGTTTTTGTTAACATATTCTAAAATAACATGAAGTTTACTTTGAAGCAAATGATTCAACTTCAAAAAGTCAGCTTTTTTAAAATTGAATTCATAAACTTTATCTATTGAGTTAGACTTTACTATATTATCCCTGTCTGATTTGTACCATATGCTCAATGGTGGATGGTATTCATCAACAGCAGTCAAAACATGAGGGGCCCTCTCAACAATCACATTGTTACTATCTGTAGTTAAGACCAGGTCAAGAAGTCTTTCACGACTATTATAAATACAACTCACTTGTTGTAAGTCAGAACATATATTATCAACAAATATATGCTCTTGGCGAGTCTTCGAATTAGATGCACAAAAATATGTATCATCGTCAGAAGATTCCCATTTCAAGTCAGGCAGATTAAAATCACCTAACAATAAAATGTCGTCATTAACGTCAATTATGCTTATGACATATTCTATGCAATCCGCAAGGCTTGCATAAACTTCTACACTGCTCTTAGGAGGAACGTATGCATTAATAAGATAAACATTAGAATTGCAATGTACAACCTTGACGCATATAAGTTCGATGTTAGCAGAGCAGGGAATAACAATAATGGAACTAACGAAGGAGTTCCTTACAGCTAATAAGACACTTCCACCGACAGCAGAAGTATTGTCAGCATGTCTATCTCTTCTATAAACTTCAAAACTGTTATCAACCAATTCTAAGTCAGTAATGCTTCCGTTTAACCAAGTTTCAGTCAGTGCGATAATATCCTCAGATAAATTCTGAGACATTAAAAATACGTCTCGCGTCTTAGAGCGTAATCCCCTTACATTTCGATAGTAAAGGGATAACCTATTCAGTTTTTTTGGAATTGACGAGCGGCTTGAGTCGTCCCTCTAGGCTTATTCTTAGGCTGAAACTCTGTAACGAGTATATTATCAGTCCACAAATTAGAGTTTAGAACAGTTGCAAACTCTTCAGCTGGAACTGTGAGAATAAAGGAAGCATGGGAAGGTTTATTACCTATTTTTTTGCATGAGCAATATGCATTTTGAATCAACAATTTATTATGTTTGATAAAAGTCAATACATTTTCAACAGTTGTGTCGGGCTGAAGACGTGAAATAAATAAAGTTTTTTCCTCGACACTGCCCTTAAGCTTGATAGATTTCTAGGCTCAATAGGAGTCAAAACTGAACTATTAGTCAAAGAAGGAATGTTAGAAGGTGACGAGGAAGTAACTGGAGTGTTCCTGTTCAAAAGCGGTGCTGAGGGCTGCTTGGCCTGAGAAGTAGATCCAGATGATTTTCGCTTCTTATTAGTTTTTTTATTTTTTCTCTTTCTTTTTGAGATAATATGGTCTTCTGATGAAAGGATTGTTTGTGTCCCGGAAGAAACAGTCTGTGACAAAGCAAACGGGATATTTTCCGAAATGGAATTTTCATCATAGACGCTGGTACTAGGTGCGGCCCTAACTTCACTAAAAAATGTTACAATTTCTCGAAAATTGTTGTTTTACGAGTTAAGACTTTCCCCAAAAAGCTTAATTTTTGAATAAAGTTCATCTGGGGAAAGTGCCCTACACGAAGCACAGTACCAGCGAAGACCTGATCGCAGAGATTTTAAGTCGTCAAGGCATGACTTGGAAATACCGGCACAAGATGCATGAAACATTTGCTCACATGGACCAGAACAGCTGAACATGGGGTTCAGAATGTTTTGGCTTTTGCAAAGTTCGTCTAAAGAACAAGCAACGATATTTTCTGATGCAAAAGCAGATACAAAATATGCTTTTAGGGTTATTATATTCAGGCAGTTTGTGCACAGTTTAGTAGAAAACTAGAAAACAAAAACAACACTCACTGAGCTGAAGATAAATAAATTACCGCACAAAGAAGAAACTTAAACACAGTAAGCATGCAAAAACAACAACACTGCATTAACTAACAAGTTAAACAAAGTTAATATGCAAGAATTAAACTTACACAACTTAAATGCACAATTATTATTTAATGGAATAGTTGTATATTAATGATATTAGTAAATACAATATAATATTTAATTAATTACGATATTGAAACTGTTTTAATACACTCACGAATATAACAAACAAAGGCTTTTACATAACACGATAAAACACAACCGACACCAACTAATATAAGAGATCAACTGAATGGATGAAAATCTTATTGTTGACGACCCTGTATAACGAAAAAAGGACAACAAATTTCGGATCTGCAAGTGGAATGCTTGGACCCTGAACAGCGGAGGCACTCCATTGTACGAATTGTACTTCATTTTCGTTCCGATATATGAGGTGTAAATCAAATATTATCATTCCAACGAAGATCAGATTGGATCGATATGCTCTGAATGTCAAGAGCGGCTGATTTAACAAGATCAATACCATTCATATTAAGGGGAGCTAAGGGGCAATCCATTCGCTTGTGGGTTAACAGGCAGCACTGGGTCGTACATGCGTTGAACTCTACTTTATTAGCAAGACCCCACCCGGAAGTTTTTTTTATGCTTGGGAGTTTTTTGAATGAATATTAATGACAAATGCTGCTGTCGTCCGCAAACGAATGTATTGGGTTATGCGTCACAGACAGAAGGTCATTGATAAAAACCAGAAACAAGGTTGGCTATAGAACTGAACCCTTCGGTACTCCTGCGTTGATGGCGTGCTCCTCAGACGAAATACCGTCAACTACTACACGAATCGATCTGAGAAAATACGTGATCCACCGAGCAAAGCTCCCACGAAAATCATATGCAACAAGTTTTGACACGAGCGCTTTATGCCACACTCGGTCAAACGCTTTTGAAATACCTAGAGCAAAAACCCTGCTCTCGCCGAAAAAGTGAACGCATTGATTCCATTCTTCGGTTAAGAACGCCATAAGATCACCAGTAAAGCGAGCCCTACGGAAACCATATTGAAATCGTTGAAGTTCGCCATTTTTAGGTACCGACTGGACATTTGCCACCTTTCAACAAGATGAAAATACTCCTGTTCTGTAGGAGATGTTGTAGATCTCCTGCATTGCAGAAGATTCACCCCCAATAAAGGGCAGTGGCTGATTGCTATCCGAGAGAGTGGAATTTCGTGCAAACAATCTAGCCAGTTGGATCGCTTTAGCAGCCTAGTCAGTGAAGATTTGGTCATATTTTAAAAGAGTTAGAATCGATGATGATGTCTGATTCTTCACTCTTTTAACAAATGACCAAAAATGTTTGCTCCCTTTGGGGCAGAGAAGAACCTGTTCGCGAATGCGAGCTTCGTGCAGAAACTGCGTTTTAAAATTGCATTTCAGCGATTCCTTGCCTCAATGCGAAGTCTTTTTGTATTAGTATTCTTGCTATATCGCCAATTCTGAAAGGCTTCCTCTTTGGACCTGACTGCGATCCTGCAAGTCTCATTAAACCATAAGTGATCTTTTGGTTTAATGCTTCTCATCTTATTGGGAATGAAAGACCCTATAAAATAATTTCTTGTACCATGACAGCCGCGGCATTTATATCAGCGAAACATAATTTCCAATTAAAGTTGCGATCAAAATTATTTAACGCAGTCCAATTTGCCCTTCCATAAAACCATGCAGTCCTCTTCGGGGCTTTAGGCGTAGAAGTGCAGGGGTTAAAATATGGAAAAGCAGCGGAGATGGTACAATGGTCCGAGTTACCAAGAGGTGCGTTGACACTCATATCATATTTTTCATGATGCGAAGTCAGAAAAAGGTCAAAGATATTATGGCTATGCATATCACTTTGAGGGAAAAAAAGTGGGTTCCTTCCTTCACCAGTTGAATCAATTGGTTCCAGTCAGCAAATAGCTCAACATATTGCCCAACAGGCGTCAATTTACCCTAGTGACGTTACCAAGTAGGCATTGAAATCGCCTGCTAAAACGATCTCACTGTCAAGAAACAACCTTAAAATATGCGTAATCGAATCAGAGAGAGAGAGAGAGTCCAGTTTGTTAAAAGTAGGCTCCCTCCCTAGATTCTGACTTCTAAAAATAAAGCAGAAATGTAGCAAGTGCGAGCGAAGCCTGAGCCAAACCCACTTTGAGCTAAACTCTGGATCGGTCACGTTCAGACTCCTCTCACACCGGTACGCTACATCCGTTCTTATAAAAAGGGCGATGCCTCTGCAAAGAAAATAATGGTAGTAAGCGGTACCCAGGTATATTATAATCCAGTGGATCTACATCCTTGGCTACCTGGGTCTCGTCTAGTGCCATTATTTGAGGCCTATGTAGAGTACAATGAACATAGACCGAGAAAAAATTCGCTATCAGTCCACGAATATTGCAGAAATCTATGCGAAAATGACTCGACATTTGCGCACCATGCAAAAATCAAACTATTTAGCCCACTGTGCAACCCTACTTACAAACGTAACTAATGTGAGAGGATAGTGAAGAAAACGGACCAAAAATATAACAATAATAACTTACACTGCGAGGAGAATAGAAAAGCCCCTCGCGTGGTCAGCAAAAAAACTCAAATGCTGTCCAGCGATGCTGATGCTGCAGCTGGCGGCTCTCTGCATAACAGTTTTACTTTTGTTTTATTCATTCTTTTGAACTTTCTTTTGAATTTAGTTATTTTAGTTAGTAAGTTAGTATAACATCATAGTTTAGAGACAAAAACAACATTTTGAACACTTGACGGAGATTGAAACAAATAACACACGACAGAATGTTTTCAATTATTATGGAAATTTTTTAATGAAATTATTGTCTTTTAATATCTCAAATAGCAAACGTGTATTATATAGATGTAATGTCATCGATATTTCTTGCTAATAATACATCAATAGTTGTCCCTGATCGTGTTGTACAAATATTTGGATCGCTTATCGTTCATAAATTGTATTTATCAAAACGGCATTGTTTTAGGCTTAGAATATTTATGAAATTGATTTTTTTTTATATTTCAAAAGTATAGTCTTTCTGACGTTATTTTCACTTCTACAGCGGTTTTAATAGGTGTCGAGCCACAGTGTTTCATCTACATTCATTCTCTGTATACTTATTTATTTCGAAACTACTTTTTTCGCCATTGTGCTGTAGAAAAAACAAAAACTCTTCAGCCGAATCATCTGAAATTTGAATATGCTAGTCACAACATCAGTGGCTGAACAACTAGAATCAAAGTTTCATTTTAAAAACATCGTATATTTAACACTTAATAACCGGTAGAACACAAGCTATTTCAAGAACTTTATTTTCAAAAGCACGTCATTCTGTCAATTTTGAATATTTTTTCTAGTGCCAGCCATAGCTGCACTCATAGTAATTAATAACAATCTTGGTTTTTATTTTTCAGATAAATCGAAAAGTCAAAATCTAAAACACCGCCCATGCCCCTTTTCTTTGAGAGCGTCTCATTGAGCGCCATTTTGAACATGATCAACAATTTTTTAAATTAAAAAATAATTTATTTTTTATGATGAATGAGTGTTAAAAGCATCGTTGTTCAATATTTTAACTTTTTCAAAAAGTTAAAGCCACCGGGCTTGTCTTAAGTGCCTGTGAACATTCATGTCTAAATTTGTGATAATTTTCACACAGTTCAATTGAACCTTGCTACTTTTGATGTTTGGATAGTCAATACACAAAAATTTGAATAGATTATTATGATATGCTGCATCATAGCGTCACGCATTCACATGTAGGATAGCTAACATGGAAGTGCCCTCCCCCCTCAGGCAGTAAAATTATTTGGTACATCTTCATATTAAATCAAAAAATCCGTAAGTTTAAATTAAAAAATTTTAAGAGAGAGAGAAGCAAAAAACTTTCTAAATTTTAAGTTGCGCTTTAATTTAGGGCTTTGAGAACTTTTTTAATAAAAACGTCGTTTTTGTTGTAGAAGTGAAAAATTTGGCGAAACACGTATTTTGATAAGGTGCATCATAATCAATCAAAAAGTCGATTTTGAATTTTTTGTAACTTACGGCGTTAATATCATATGGCGGTATGTTCATTATGTATTTAACCCGCTTGTAAAAAATTATCGATGTTTACATTGTAATGCAGAATTGTAAGCGGAAACAAAATCTTGTTTGTGCTCACTTATTTTCTTCTCATTGTTCAAACAACAGTTTGACTTTATTCGTCTGTGTACCAACATCGTGTTTTCTAACAGGTAGTTTTGCTGTGAAGTGTGTTTTCAAAATTATTAATCTTTATATTTGAACTGGAAAAAATAAATGGTATTCAACATAAATTCTGAAATGTTCGATAAAAAGCAATAAATTCGTTCATCAAATTGTAAAAATTATTGTGAAGAAATTATTGAAAAATTTGTGGGGTCATTTGCCTTTGTTTGCTTTATTCGATGTGTTCTCTTCGTTTTTGTTGTATTTTTTGCGTAGAGACGATTTTCGTTCAATTGTTTTTGTTCTCTCAAATTTTGTGCGTCATTTTTTGTTCTTTCTTTTCCTGTGCATACCTACTCCCATCGTCGCTTACTGTGTAAGGTAGAATCCATCAGTGTGTTAGAGACCATGTCTGAACAAATGTAATTGAGAATTGTAAACAAGCTTTGGAGGCCTCGCAGCTACATTGTATTTAAGAAATAACTGTTTATGTCATGTGTCCACTTGCCACTGGGGATTATATTTTGAAGAGAATACAAAAATTCTTTTTTATGTTAGTTATAAATAAAGTTGAGCTAGAACATTCATTTTAAATAGTATGTTGTACCCGATGCTGTAAGGCCTTGTTCATATTACGCGATTTTTTCCCAGAAGCGGCTGAAAAATACTGAATTTTGCATGTATTGAAATACATTTATTTATTTAGTATTCAGCTTTTTTCAGCCGCGTTTGTGAAAAAAAAAATATTGAAAGCGGTGTTGCAATCGCGTCAAAAACACGAAATATGAACACGGCCTAATAAGTTACGATACCATTTCATTTACCCTTGTTTCACAAACACTTTTTAATACGTATGTATTCTTAAATTAAAAAATTTTTCTTCGAATTATATTCTTAATTTTCAGCCACGAATAGAATTCGTGGAATGGACGTGGTTTGGAACACATTTGGAATATTTTTTTCGTATTCTTACAAATACAAATTATATTGTTTTACGAATGACCCTAATACTTAGTTACCAAAAGAAGCCTTCTGTTCAGCTGGGGTTTGAACCGAAGTTCCTTATAGGCCACGTACTCTTCCAGTAGGCTGCGGCCACCTTGCAATCACTCATTTCCTTACATTCGGTAATTGTTCGACAAACCAGTCTGAACGATTTCAGTTGTAAATTTTTTTAACTCAACTAAAACATCGTACCTTCTACGAATAATGAGTACGGTCAATATACGAATGAATTTTTTAATAAATACTACGAATGTAATGAAAGAAATTGCGAAGTTATTCTTACGAGAAATGGACGAATGTTAAGGAATAATAGCCCTTATTAGTCGAAGATCATTCTTCGTAGCAACAGATAGCAAGGGCATTTAATTCAGTAACTGATATAAACTTTTACGATAAGCAAATTTATGTTTGAAAGTCATTGTAAACAAGCAGAAGACAAAGTAAATAAATTTAATAAAAAATTTAATTTTTTTCCAAAAAGTCGGGTTGTTTTTCTATCATAAAGATTATATAAAGATTAATATATCCCAAACTTAATGATATCCCAAAATGACAAACAATCCCGCAGCATTTAAATTTAAGAAAGTTGCAGCGATTTAAGGACTAATTTTTGAAAAAATCTTATGTCATATGTTATGTGACCAACCGTACTCCTTTTGGGAGTTTTATACTTCTTTTTTGCTCGCTTTAGTTCTTGTATCGAAGTAAGCTAAAAGTACTTCTTTTTACTTTTTGTACTTCTTTTTGACATCTTTTTGACATCTTTTTGACAATTTTTTCATAAATCAATTCAAAATACACATCTCTACCTACTTCAGAAAATTATTTTAGGTCTGTTTCCGTACGCGATTCAAGTAACTTTAAATTAATATGTGTTTATATATATTTAATATTGTTTCTTTATTTTATTTTTGAGTTTAAATTAAAACGGTTTTTCACGAAATTTATTTATATTGAGGTAGTAGCCCAGTGTGACGCCCGAAATTTGACTGTTTTCATAAATTTTTTATATAAAAAAATAATAGCCCTATCATGATTTACAACCAAACTGAGTTGGGTTGTCTACAACTCAATTCAACTTTGCACACCACGGAAATATTTGTTGTTATTATGGCTTACAACCATTCTAATTTGTGTTGTATGGAATGTTTTCAAAAATTGTAATAGAATTTAATGGAATTTTGACAGCCGAATATATACAAAAACAGATTTTTTCATTTTCACTGTTTTATCTATTGGTGCAATTGAAAGTTAAAAGAGTTTAAAGAAGACGTTTCAAAGAAATTTGAAAAATTTTTTTAAAATTTCTGTTTAGTTCTTTGTTTGTGTCTTAATAGCACTGAGACGTTCTTCTTCAATGCTGTTTACTTTGGTAAATCGCCTACGGCTGGGATTTGGAACAGTTTGGCTAGGTTGTGAAGATTGGTTAGGATGAACAGGCGATCGGCGAGGCTGTAGAGATAGACTTGGATGTGTAGGAGAACGGCTAAGATGTGCAGGAGATCGGCTAGGATGCGCAGGAGATCAGCTAGGATGCACAGGAGATTGGCTGGGAAGAAGTGGAGATCGGCTTGTGGTTTGGGCACATTGATTGGGCAGTTGGCAGTTCATTTGAGGATAGAAATGTGAATGGTCTGCCTGGCGGTGTTAAAGTATTGTAGAGTTTAGTCAAAGTTTTGACTATTTTTCACTGTCGTGGTGAATTTACGACAACGATTCTATATTCCGCGTTTGCGTCGCCTGCTCAGCAAAATTAAACAAAATTGCCTTCTCTGTCGCATCATCTGTGCCAGGCCCCAGGTACCTCAAATGTCTCCGTTGCCAGCAGCTCGGCTGGCTAGCTATTACCCGCCTTTCACCTTTACTGGGGTTGATCTGATCGGACCTTTGAGCGTCACTGTTCGACGCCGACCTGAAAAAAGATGGGAGATCTAAGCGTTCGTTGTATTCACTTAGAGCTGACATCAACACTTTCTACAGATGGATTTTTGCTATGTTTGCGTAAATTTTCCAACCGGCGAGGACAGCCTAGAGAAATATACTGCGACAAAGGCACAAATTTCATTGGTGCAGAGAGGCTCCTACGGCAACAAATACGGGAAGTGGACTTTGATCGCATAGCTGAGGAGACTACAAAGCCTACAATGCAATTAAAATTTAGCCTTCCATCAGGTCCACATATGGGAAGAGCATGGGAGCGGCTCATATGCTCCATCCTCTTCGTCATGATACCTCCATACCGAAATCCATCACCTGAAGTATTGCAAAGTGCTCTCATAGAAGTGGAAAACATCACAAACTCATGTCTGCTCACATATGTACCAGTTGATAGCGTGGAAGCAGATCCTCTCACTCCAAATATGTTGCTGTTGGGAAGCACGCATACCGTAAAAGCGCTAGGCAACCCTACTGATGACGCAACTGCACTGAAACTCCAATGGAAAGCCACTCAACAGATAGCACAACGGTTTTGGAGAAAATGGATAAGAGAGTATCTTCTTACGCTAACGCGGAGGTCTAAGTGGTTCGAACCTTGTAAACAATTGAAAATGGGAGATTTGGCTATAGTAATTGACGAGAACCGTAAGCAGCGACAATGGCCTAAGGGTCGAACCTTGGAAATCATCCCATCGAAAGACGACCATAGACGTAAGGCTATTGTACAAACCACGCAAGGTTTTCTCGAGCGGCCAGCAGCAAAACTGGCAATAATAGACTTTGCAATTCCAGTGGTTGACAGTGGTCAACGTGGGGGGGGGGGTGTAAAAATAACTGTCAACGCCTCTTCATTTGTCTCGTTGCGTCAAAACGCAACAAATAAAAGCAACGAAGAATAGAGATGGGTCGTTCCGAACCTGTAAAGTTCACGGAACTATGTTCACAGTCGGACATAGTTCCAATCATTCCTTCGATTTATTTGTTGCATGTCCAAACAGTTCCGGTTGCAATGATTTTTTTTTAATTAAGCAATATTAAACCACATCTCTTTCGCACATACTACGGCTTATACGAATTTATGTGATCGACTAGAAATGCAAAGATGATGTTTGTGAGCAAACGAAAGAACTGATACAGGGTTGTCAATATTCGAAGCGCCCATCTGGTAACACTGCAACTTTCCGCCAAATCGACTAATGACATACCGCGTTTGAAGCAAAATTCCAAGCAAATGTTTACAATGGAACAGTACACGCCACGCGAACGCTCTAAAATTGTTGAAATTTACATTCAACAAAACAAGTCAATAGTGAAAACTCAACTCAATGAGCGATGAAGCTCATTTTTAGTTGAACGGAACGGTAAACAAACAAAATTGCCGTATTTATGCCACTGAAAATCCACAAGAGATTCAAGAGGTACCTCTTCACGATGCAAAAGTCACTGTTTGGTGCGGCGTTTGTGCTAAAATGCTCATTGGGCCGTTCTTTTTCGAAGATGATAATGGCCACAGAGTTACTGTCAATCAGGAGCGTTATCGCGATATGATAAACAATTTTTTCATGTCAATCGTTTGTCGAAAGCGTATCAGGCACTACTGGTTTCAACAAGACGGCGCGCCACCACACACAAGCCGCACTACAATCGATTTTTTGAAGCAATTGTTCCCTGGCCGTTTGATGTCAAAAAATGGTGATTTCGATTGGCCGCCAAGATCACCAGATTTAACGCCTCCAGACTTCTTTTTGTGGGGTTATTTGAAATCAAAGGTTTACGTCAACAAGCCAAAGACCCTAGAAGAGCTGAAAACCAACATCTGTCAAAAAATAACCGCCATTCCCATCGAAATGTTGAAGAAAACCATGGAAAATGCTGCAAAACGGGCACAATATGTCGTAGAGGCCAATGGCGACCATTTACGAGATATCATATTCAAGAAATAATGTAAGCAAATCTACTTGAACCCAATTAAATGATATTCATGACGAACAGACAAAAAATTGTGGCAAAATGACATTTCGTCATTCGGTTCGTAGTAAAGATCAATTCTCCAATCGTCCAGTCGATTAAATATTTCCTCACGCAAAAATTAAAATCAGCATACCAATCATCCAGCAACATTGCGTTTTGAATATGAGAAGAGTTCGCTGTGCATTCCATATCTCGACTCATTAAAATCATCCTTACAATAGCGTTTTTATGCCTTTAAAGCGTGCACAGAAATTTGGTCCAAAAGAAAACAGAGAAGCTTGATGTTGAAATTTTTAAATGCTTTGCTGAAGATTCGCGCCGATGAATATTTTGATTTCCGCTTTTCGTAAAACGCGTTTAATTCAATATCGTTTCGAATTTAATTTTGTATTTTTCTCTATGAGGCCAATATTTAAAAATATTAATTTTATTTATCAACTACATGAAACAATAATTGACCGGTCACCAACTTTATTGACCTAAACTTTATCAACCATAAGTAGACAGTTGTTACTTAAAAAGATCGGTGTTATTTGTTGGTGGTCAAGTTAAGTTTATACCTGGAGATAGGAAGAACGTACCATTTCTTGGCATTGAGGCATAGATCATTATCTGATGCGCACTTTAACAATATTATTTCATAATGGCATCTTCCCAGAAATTTAGCGAAAAACACTTGTTAATCGTTAAAAGGGACTAAAAAGACAACTAAGTAGTTAGTCCCTATCTCGTGTGAACAAATGGAACTTATAAAGGACCTTTATCATCTTAGTCCTGATCTATGGCTCCAATGCATGGACACTATCTAATGCAGATGAAGACATACTTGGTGGACTCTCTAGAAATATCCGTTGTAAAATATTTGGTCCCATTTCGTTGAAACTGCGCATTGGTCGTTTAAGATGGCTAGGCTATATAGGCGCTGCAGCCCACCGAGTTGAGTATAAGTTTACTCGGAGGTATAGCGCAACAGAGGACGACCCGTCTCAGGTGGCGCTTTTTAGTGGAGGATGACATTAAACAGCTTGAAGTGGACAACTGGAGGCAATTAGGCAAGGACCGGACTGACTGGAGACACATGTTGGTTGTAGCCCAGGTTCACCCCGAACTGTAGCGTCACTCAAAGAAGAAGACATCGCCAAGGTCACATCAGCAAAGCATACACAGGAATTCAATGCTTAATTTTTTCTCACAAAACACTTTTTTGTCCCCATTTCAATTTGAATTTCGTCGTTGCCACAGCTGTGCAACTGCTGCTCTTGAGTTACTGGACAATATTCGATCAACTTATGATGAAGGCCTTCTTACCCTATTCTGCTTGATTGATTTCTCTAAAGCATTTGACAATGTAAATCATTCCTAACTTTGTCAAAAACTAAAAAAAATTATTATGGGCTTTGTGCTTGTGCTCAATACCAGTATGTTTGCAGTGGAGTGACTCAAGGATCTGTCCTCGGGCCGCTTCTGTTTTCAATATTTATAAATGACACTTTTTCCGTATGTAAATATTCCACTATACATGCCAATGGGGATGATGTTTAGCTTTATTTTTATAAATAGTGTCCATTTAGGCTATTAGAAATGGTCCTCAACTTAATGGAATGAAAACATATGTGCAGGGAACGGATTTTATGGCATTTAAAATTGAAAAAAAGGAAAAATTAAATTTTAAAAAAGGCAAAAAAAGGCATTTATTAAAAAAATTCATTATAATGCTACTAACAGAAAAAAATAATAAAAAACTTCAACTTTTTATACATAGAGCTAGTGCTCTTCTGAAGCATTGTAGTAACACAGTGCTACAAGATGCATTTTAAAATGTTTTGGCAACATCCTCATACGATTGTCCCGAAACATATTTTTCAAAGTGCTAAAACTTCTTTCCACATCAACAGAAACTAGTGGAGCCCAATTAAATGATTCCACGTCGTTTACTTCGATGTTTTTTGGAAGTTTAGCAGTTTCCAATCCACCGACTACATCTGCAATGTCTTTTATAACTTGCAAACCTTTATTTTCTGAAAAAACAGAATTAAATTTGTCGAACACTGACATGGCAATTGGCCCTTTGGCTTGTTTCAAGTTGTTTTCGACTTCATGAAGTATTGATAGAATTTTTCCAATCGGTTGTCCTAAATATGGATAACACTGTCAATCGCAATTGGGAAAATAAAAAGTGTTCGATGTTACCTCTCTTTTGTAAATGATCAAAAATACTATTTTTAGGATCTACAAGAAATCCAAAATTTGTTTGTATATATGCCAGCTGAGCACGAATTCTGTCATCTGCCAAAATTGATTTTGCGAAAGTAATACAAGCTGCATCTTCATCTAGTTCATCGACAATGTATTTTATACGCGTAAAGTTTCTTGCATAGTAAGACGCTGCACTCAGCCAAGTACCCCAACGAGTCAACACCTATCAAAATCAAAATTTTATGTTCATAGGAATAAAGTTCATATTCGAAGTCAAAACAAATCTTACAGGTTGTGGAGGCAACGGAAGTTCGGGATCCATTTCCTTAAAAAGATAAACTCGTGATGCACATTTCAAAAAGATCTTCTTTATATTGGCGATCAAGGCATCAACATCAGGATAAATACTGCGAAGTTTTTCACAAACTCTATGTACGCCATGTGCAAGACATGTTATGTGGATCATTTTCGGATATAGGAGCTTAAGAGCTTCACCACATTTTTTCATGTACCGTGCGGCGTCTGTTATGAATACCAAAACATTTTCTCGTTTAAATTGTTCTGGCCATAGAATCCTTAACGAATTGTCAAATATAGTTGCAATTTCAGATGCGTTTACTTTTTGTATAACCTCTGAAGTCAAAAGATATCCACGGCCGTTTTTACGCAATGGTCCAACTATGACGTTACAAACAAATCTACCAGCTTTATCTGTAGATTCATCAATAGATATGAAAATTTTGGAGTCACCTATATCTTCTCTTATTTTTTGCAATACTTCCTCATACACATCCTTCAGATAATTTTTTCTTATAGTGGACTCATCAGGCAATTTTTTTTTGGAATAATTTTCGAAGAATGTTTT
The DNA here is from genome assembly GCA_963920525.1 of Dichetophora obliterata. NCBI lineage: Eukaryota > Metazoa > Arthropoda > Insecta > Diptera > Sciomyzidae > Dichetophora > Dichetophora obliterata. The sequence goes on along the minus strand of OY986438.1, from coordinate 62,644,714 downwards.
AAATTCTTTATGGTTTGCTTTAAATAGAGGTATATCACAAGCTACCATCATTTTAGTTAGGTCAGTGAAAAACTTATTTTTCTCAGAGTTAGCGGTAAGAAATGACGATATGGGCTGTATCTTTAAAGCTTCGTTTAGTGCCGCTGCTGCTTTATGCTTTTCTCTTTGTAAATGTTGCTGAATATAATATTTCTTTGCAAAGCTTACTTGTATGGAGCAATATTTGCAGATCAGAGTTTGACCATCCGTAGCAAAAACATCTTGACCAAATTCTTTTATAATTTTCTGCAGTTTAACTGACGAAGAGCTAGCGTGCTTTGGCATTTTATTTAAGATCACTCAATAATAACTCAATAAGCTGCACATAACAATAATATTAAAATAATTCACCAGTTATTTTGCAGAAACAAAACGGTTTAAGTGTTTTAAAAACAGCTGTTGCATGACAGGTGGAGTATGTTCAGAGTTGCAAATTAATTTTTCATAGGGTGTTTCAGCTGTTAGATTTAAATGCCAAAATTAAGTACATTTTGTAGATTCACATAACTTTTTTTTTCAATTTAAAAAAAAAATAAGCAATACAGTAGACAAAAATAAGAAAAGAAAATAAAATCATAATAGGTAAAAAGGCAAAAAAAAGGCATAATGGGTAAGAAAGGCAAAAAAAGGCATAATGGGTAAAAAAAGGCAAAAAAAGGCAAAATAAAAATTAGATTTTCAGAATCAGTAGGAACTGAAACGTGATTATATCGAACCAGTTTTCATGTACAAGTAAGCACAAAAAAAAGGCATTTTCCACAGAATCCGTTCCCTGCATATGTGTTACCTATTGCCAAAAATAAAATCTGCTTAGATGACATTCTGGACTTGTATATAAGGGACAGAAAGCTAAAAATAGTTAGAAACGTAAAAGTCTTGGCTTCCATCTTAATTCGGCATCTACTTGTACTATCGGTAGTGTTTCTTACTTAGTTGGCGCTACAACCGTATGTCAGTCTTGGCCTCATCTAAGAATTTGTGCCAGCCATTTCTGCCTTTCGCTTGCTAGCGCCAGTTGAAAATTCCAAGCTTCGTCAGGTTGTCCTCTACTTGGTCTTTCCAACGAAGATGCAGTCATCCTCTTCTACGTTGACCGCCGCTGGGTACCGAATCGAATATTTTCTTCACTGGAGCATCGTCTTTCATGCGCTGAACATGACCTAGCCAGCGAAGCCGCTCAATTTTAATGCGCTTGACTATGTCGATGTCAGTTCATCATTCCACCGTATTCGATACTCGCCATTGACGCAGATTGGTCCGTAGATCTTAAGAAGAATCTTTCTCTCGAATGCTCCTTAAGTCTTTTCATCTGAACTGCTCAGCGTCCAGGTTTGTGATGCATAAAGTAGAACGGGCATGATAAGTGATTTATAGAGCGTGATTTTCGTTCGTCGAGAGAGGGCTCTGCTTCTCGATTGCCTACTGAGCCCAAAGTAACACCTGTTGGCAGGAGTTATTCTTCGTTTGATTTCAATGCTGATGTCGTTGGTTGAGTTTATGCTGGATCCCTTCACAATCTCGAAGGAGGTATTGTCAACTGTGACGTGGGTTCCAAGACGCTGGGACTGTTTGTTTGTTGACACCAAGTATTTTTCGTCTTATCTGCATTCACTGCCAGACCCATTCGACTTGACTCTCTTTCTAATCTGTAAAGTGCTGCACTGACTTCGCGCGTATTATGGCCAATTATATCGATGTCATCAGCATACGCAAGCAGCATAACACTCTTGTAGAATATTGTGCCACTACGTCTCAGATCAGCAGCTCGGATGATCTTTTCCATCATTAGGTTGAAAAAGTCGCACGATAAGGAATCACCTTGTCTGAAACCTCGTTTGGTAACAAATAGTGGGGAGAGGTCCTCCCCGACCTCGACAAAAAGATGGTGGGTGTCGACTTGTTTATTCTTGAGTCTTCTCTAAGACTTGTCCTAGCGTGAAAATCTGGTCGAAAGTGGACTTTCCAGGTCTGAAGCCACACTGATAAGGTCCAATCAGTTCGTTTACAATGGGCTTCAATCTTTCACATAAAACACTCGACAGGACCTTATATGCGATATTAAGAAAGCTAATCCCACGGTAATTGGCACAGATAGTGGAATCGCCTTTCTTGCGAATTGAGCAGAGCACACTGCGATTCCAATCGTTCGGAATGCATTCTTCCGACCATATTCTGCATAGAAGCTCGTGAATGCATTTAAATAGAGCTTCGCCTCCGTTCTTAAACAGATCAGCAGGTAAGCCATCAGCTCCCGCGGCTTTGTTATTTTTAAGCCAAGCTATAGCTGTCAGAACTTCATCATAGTCGGGCAGCGGAACTTCGACGCTGTCATCCGTAATTGGGGTTTCCGGGATATCCGGGAGCACAAACTGCGTAGTATACTTGGTTGTGATATAAGCTATCTTAATGCTCGTAATTGCATATTTCTTCATAAATTGATTAAAGTGCCATTGTATCTCTTTTTTGTGACAGACAAATTACAATTTTGTCAGTCAAACAGAAGTTATATGATAATAATACCTAACTTTAATTCCCTAAGCTCAACCAGATTATTTTTAGTTAGTGCCATCACTAATGCATTATGGAATGCATTACCCAGTCACCTTAAATCTATTAGAAATGAAAGAAGCTTAAGGCAAGCCGTTTTAAATCATTTTGCTTGATTGCAAATTTCTTTATATAGAATAAAATAACCGGAATTCTATTTCTAGCTCCCTATTAACCTTTGATTTGATTATTAATTTTTTTTTAATTTCTAAAATATTTTTACTTTCTTTTCCTTTTTATAATAATTTTTTTTTTAATTTTTGATGCAAATTTGTTTATAAACCGTAGATGAACAAGTTTTCATTTAACATTTCCAAAATGTTCTGAGCTTTATCTTAAAAATGAAAACCGCCTTTTTCGATTCCGCGTGAAAAATTTTTCATGATAGGGCTGATTATTAAATAAATAAATTCTAGATCGTATGTAAGTAACACATAAGAATTAAAATCATCTGCTTGTTGTAGTAGTGGTGCTAGTGTTATAGTACTGACTAGGGTTTTCAATCCCGGTATCCCAAATTTCACGGGGAACCAATTTCTTGTTCCAAAATCCCGGAATATCAAACCCTAAATCCCGGTATTTTATTCACAGGGAAATATACAAATTTTCAGCAACTATAAATGCGATTTTTTTTTTATCTAACTACACTTTGAAAGTCTATTTTTAAGTTTGATTTGATTGTGATCTTAAAAGACTCTGTTTTCTAGGCTGTTCAACTTTCATGGAATTTTGAAAGTAGCTTATTACTGTGCTTTAGTTTTTTCACTATAAAAATAAGTTTTTATTCACATCATTCTTTTTACTAACAGCTAACTAATTTATTTGAACAAGAAGTTTTGTTTTCTTTTTAAATTTTATAAATATTTTTTGTTTTCATTCTGAAATAAATGTTGAACTTTTCTGAAATATAAAATGTCATAACTTTTTTAATAAATAAACTTATTTTATAAATTATATATTTAAAAATTTAGCAATTATCTTTAGTTAAGAACCATGAAGGTCATACCATAAACATTTTTTTCTAATTTAATTTTTTTCGATCTGGTTTAATCAGGTGATGCCTTTTTTCATCATAAAATTTACAAGTGTTTCCTCTAAACATACGAAATGGGATTTCAGAATTCGACTGTATCTTCCAATTATTGTTGAATGTTTTCCTTATATACTTCTTTGTACATTACAACTGTTTTGTAAACCTGTTTTAATTTTAAATGTCTGCAAGTATGATTTCTTAGAATCTTAGTCTTAGTGTTGTCTTATAAATTTTTGAGTGTTTTTGAATATTTTAAATATGAATAACGATTACGTTTTTCTTTCTATATTTAAAATAAAAGAAAATTACATGCAATTCTTTTTGCCAAAACGTAGAATTTAAGAGAAAGAGTTATTTATGGTCCCTGCTTTTAATACAACTGAATGCCATTATTTTAAAATTTTGGCATTTCGGGAACCTGAAAAATCACGGGATAACAAATTTCAAATCCCGGGATTTGCCAAAACACTTCGGGATTGAGAGCCCTAGTACTGACCTACTTATAACTTCCATACTTGACAACACTGATAACAAACTCAACAGACAGAAAAGTAAATGAGAGAAGAACTAATAAAACGAACGGACAGCTGCTGACTAAACGCGAGACGAAATATACGCTTAAAAAATTAAGTCGAACCTGTAATTAATTTAACAAATAACTTTAAAAATAAAACATAATTATACCTAATGATTTATGAGTTTAAGTAAACAATCAATTGTGTGTTTTAATCGTTAATTTTTCATCTAACTTTATAAGTTTCTCAAAAGAAAGCAACAGGGCAGCCAATACAACAACATTAAAAAAATAGATATTTCTTTTTGCTAAAGACAGTTCAAAATTTTCTGAGTTCAGGTTTAAATGTAACGAATTCTGCGTTATCAAAGGGCAGAATTTGTTGTTGAGAAAAAATTTAATAAATACGTTATTATACTCGTTACAGAATGTGTCGTCTATCTTGGTTAGGACTTTAACTGCCGTAACAATTCAGTTTAATTTGATATTACAACACACTGGCTATTTGTAATATCTTGTTGAATAAGATCAAAATATTAAGAAAAAACTATATTTTGAATAAAGTTTTCGCAATTACCAATGTTTCAGTTTTGAAGTAATTTAAAAACAACAAAAACGTGTTTTTTCTCTGCACTTTTTCAAATTTTTTGATTACTAATTTTTTTTTATTATGATTATAAAAAATGCTAAAATTTATATTTCACAATTCTGTATGGTAATAGACCCAACTTGAAGAAAATCGGAACAAAAATACTTGTTTTTGCCTTTTTGGCTGTAATCGTTTATTTTACATACAATAACTAAACTTTTATTGAGTTTATAGGGTGTAATGAGCCATTCAATCAATTGGGACATGCTAGAAACGCAATATTATGCCGATGGGAAGTATAGCGAGAGACTTTCTAAAATGGTTACCGTAATAGATGATGCCTTTACAGCTGGACAAGAGTTCATTAAAAACTTTAATCAATCATTAAAAGAGCTTGAAAAAGATATAAATGATTCGAACTATCAAAATTTGCTTGAAAACTTATTTAATCATGCAGAAGCAAAATATAGTGGACAACAAATTGATAGAACTAATTCCATAGGCAATCATGGCGATAAATCAAAAAATGGTATATCAAAATTAAATGCCGAAATAGACTTACGAAATTTTAAAGCTCGAAGCAAACATTTTGTCGAAAATATGGATATATCAGTGGCTAATGAACAGTCAACTTTAACCAAGCTTATGAAATATATCCTCCCGAAAAAATCCTTCGCACGTTCGGAGAAAATTGATATTTCAAAAACGAATTGGTGGGAGCGGGAAGCATTGCAGTTTATGCGAGGAATGATGGATGAATGTACTCATTTAAAAAATTTTTCTGTTCCTTATGACACATCACTTATAATTGCCGTTTGTGCCAAAGACGATGCTTATGTTCCACGTGAAGGCTGTTCTAACTTAGAGGATATCTGGCCTGGAGTTGAAGTTCGCTACCTTGACGCTGGACATGTAAGCGCATATGTACTCCATCAAAAACTTTTTAGGTAAGTAACTGAAGAATTTTGCAATATGCGTAAGTACCTAAATAGCAGGGGTATTCACAATGAATTGGGTAGTTGGGTAGATTGGCAAATGCCGTACATTTTGTTTTTGTAAAGTGCCTAAGCACCCATGTACTCATCTATCAATCTACTCTAGCTGACTCCCTGACTGGTTTGGGTAGATTGATTTCTTGCCAAATTAAGTACTTTTTCTATGTATTACCACCTGTTGCAAATATAGGCAATAATTGACCTAAGAGCATCAAATTTACAACATTTGTTGCCAAGGCTAATATCTCGAATAATAAAGAAAAGCCACACCCCCTACTACCGCCCACAAATAAATAAAAACGCTATATTTCTGACGAATTCGGTTGTATTGGAATAAAATTTTGTTATTTAGATCGTATGGTTACTATAGGCAACTCAACCAAAAATGGGCGTGGTCGAACTATAACTACGACAAATTTTCAGAAATCATAATTCCTGAGTTGTGCATGTTTTTTATTATGAAACTTGGTGTGTACGTGCTATGAGACCAAGTGTTGGTTACTATGCATATAAATGTTGCCACGCTTACTTTTACCGCCCTCCTATGTATATAAAATCGTTCATGCGGTGCCTCTAAAAATCTCAGGAAAGGTAACACCTAAGGCTACCAAATTTACAATATCCGTGATTAAGGTTTATATCTCGAATAATAAAGAAAAAGCCACATCCCCTTTTAACGCCCACAAATCAATAAACTTGACATATTTTAGACGGTTTGAGTGGTATTAAACTAAAATTTGGTAATTTAGTTCGTATGGTTACTAACGGCAACTTTACCAAAAATGGGTATAGCTAACTATGTTTACGCCCCATTTTCAGAGGATAAGCGTGGAGTGAAGCAAAGTGCGCCAGGTATAATCTAAATTGAGCTGCAATTTTGGTCGTATCAGACTAAAATTTGGTAATTTAGTTCATATAGTTAATTTCCGAAACTGAACTTAAAATGGGCATGGTCGCACTACAGTTATGCCAGTTCAGGTATATAAAATTATTTTTTCCAATTGGCATGAAAATTCCTTTATGGCAGTAAGGCGGTCTGTGGCAGGTCAACGTCTGCCCGGGATTACTTGTAAATTATATAATGTTCACGTTAAAAATTACTCGTATATAAAATAACTTTTTTACGCCCAATAAACGGGCTAAATTTTACGCACATAAAATAATTTGATGGCAACCCTCTTCCAGCAGTCATTCATCTCTCATTAGTTTTCTAAACCGGGAAGATCAAATAAACATGCAGCACTGCTCAAAACTATTCTAAAAAGAAACTACTCAATTGCAATTTAGGGTGCTCGCAATAAATAAAAGTACTCAATCTACCCATAACCAACTACCCAAGTCAGTGTGAATACCACTATTATTTTTTAATGAAATTTAAAGCTTATTTAGCACAATACAAATAATCCGATTTAGTTCAAATATGCACCATTTTGTTTGATAGCTTGTTGCATTTTTTAAGATGATTTCATTATGCCTCTCTCATTGAAACTTTCGTATCTAGTGACGATAAACTGGGACAGTTGATTTTCAGAAGCTTCTTGAGAGGGGAATGTTTTACCAGGAAAATCATTTGCCATAGACCGGAACAGGTAGTGATCACTGTGACGAGGTTTTATCGAAGGCTGAGGTAGTTCAGCCGATCTAGGATCGAATAAAGGATCCACTTATCTTTAACCTTCGTATACTCGCGCAATGGTCTATCAGACCGACGCACAGTGGTTGCAATTACTGCTCTAGCGGCGTTTAAGTCACATTCCAAAATTTTTAATCGAACAATTTCTTGCATTTTATCGATTGCCAACACTCCACTGAAAAAATTTACGTTTTTACTTTTGTTTTGCTTTCAATATTCGTACAGCTGTAGGCTTTCAAATGTAACATACATTGCAGCAAGTACAATGAAAGAATTTGGCGCTTATTAACTTAGTGCGTGCATTTTGTCAATATTTACGCAATTGATTGAAATTTTTTGTGAATTAAAGTTTTTTTTTTAAATGGATGGTATGTATTTATTTATTTTTATGTATTTACCAACACATAAATGTTTGTGGACTTTGTCTATGTAGTTTAATATAAATATATTGCAGTAGGTAACATTTGTGATAAAGTATTGTAAGTGTTATATTACATAACTTCGTTTAGTGCAAATTATTGGATTCGATCGGATTCGGTGTAGTTCTTGTCTTGTTTGTAAATTTTGTTTATTGGTGTTGTGGAACGGCCAAAATGATTAGTCAGTTTTTGCTAGTTTATTGGTTAATGTCCTTTTTAAGCATAGTGAATGTATTCAAATGCAGCTTTTTATAATTTGGCACAATGAAAACGTCCCTACTTGAAAATTTGCGATTATGGAAGCCCACGTATTTAATAATATAGTAGTCAAAACAAAATATAATGAAGAACAGTATCGAGAAATAAAAAAAAAATGGAGGAACTTCTTAAGCCAAGCAGTAGAAAAGTGTAAGAACTGCTATAGAACTTTGAAATTTGAGACAATATCATACCCGTAAAAATGTACACAAAAAACTATTGAAGACTTGATGCAAGCGTTTCTTTTTTCCTCTAATCGGTTAATATCATCAATATCAAAAAGCAGTTCCTCCTACTCCTGGAAAAATATAACACACAGATAGGGACGTATTAAATTTCTTCCAGAACCAAATTCGCAACAAAAGGCCGTCAATTCAGATAGCTCCGATTCTGAATGAGCTTGAGATATATCTTACCATTTTTTAATAATAACTAGTGGGGATTAAAAATGCATTTGCATATTTTGATACTTTTTAGACGGTTTTGCATTTTTACAACGTTCGTGCTTTTATAAGCATATTTAGCCCACAAAATAAATGAAAAATTTAAAAAGTTTATATGGCAACATTTTTCTAATTAGCCTTTATAACATCTAACTTTTTCGTAATTCATTGTGCCATTACCACTCTAAAAAAAATTTTATCGCTCCAGTCTAGCATAAAAGTGGTAAAAGATGTTAAAAAAATATTTGAAACAGTTAAGTGAACATAAGTTTTTAAATAAATTCGATTCAGGTTTCGCTCGTAATGTATTATTTAAGGACATAAAGTCTTCAAAAAAATTTTCTTTAAAAAAATAACTTTTTAGTGAGAATGCGAGTAAACTTTCGCCCGAATAATTGAAGCACAGCCGCGAATAAAGTTTTAAGTTACAAAAAAGTAAATTGTTCACAATACGTAAAAAACGTTATAAATGCAGCAGACAATTTCTGGATACTTGTTTTTAACACATTATGGAAAAACTTAGGTAAACTATTTTAGTAAAAAAAAATTGTTTAATAATAATATTTGGTTAGTAAATTAAGTATTTTTTATTTATAAAATGGAAAAATGTTACACATCCAAAATCCATTGGTTGTTAAAACATTATTCCATGTTGCAAAGCAGAGAGCGTGATGGCTTTTAAAACGTTATTCGCACAATTAAAGTATTCTCACTTGTTTGATTGGATCCTTTTCGTTAAATGATAGAATTTAAAAATTTATTAACGAAAAAAACACTTAACAAAAACAAAAATTCATTTGAAGAACTGAAAAGAAAATATTTTAAAACCTGTAACAAAATATATTTGTTTGCTTTGGAACACAAACTTAATTTTTTTCTTAATTTAACTGCAGATTGATTTAAAGAACTCGGGGTACTTTTCAAGCAAATATGAAGACATTGCAAGGATATCCTTTTTCTTTTCATCACTTACTTGAATAGGTTTTTTTCGAAGAACTGGCATCGTATAATTTGCCAAGTTTTGAGTTCTTACGGAGTTACCCCGCACAATTCGATTAAAAATGTTAAAAAAGCTGTTTGTTCATTTTAGTTTCTTTTTATTAGAATTTAAAATAATGTTCCTTTATTGCACTTATGCTGCATTTTTTTGCAAAAAAAGAAGCATTGACTATCACATATATATATAACAATTCAATAACCTAAAAATATAATGTGAACTTACAACGTTATTCCATTTTTCTTGCTCTGGAGCGTTTTTTGAAGGAATACTTTTTTTTAAATTTTTTCATTACCACAATTCTTCAATCTTTTATGATTATTATGAATTCAATTTTACAACATTGGACTTCCTCATTCGAGGTTGTGAAGGACTCGAAGAGGACGACCGCATCTTCATTGGAAAGATCAAGTAGAGGACAACCTGACGAAGATTGGAATTTCCAACTGGCGCCAGCAAGCCAGAGACATAAATGGCTGGCGCAAATTCTTAGATAAGGCCAATACCGACATACGGTTGTAGCGCCAACTAAGTAAATAAGTAAGTATAAGAACTGTTTTAAGACTATTTATTTTTTATATTGGATAATAAAAGAAAAACTTAAAAAAAATTTAAAAAGTCCTTAATGCTATAAATATTTTGGTGGAAGTTTTCTCGAGTGTTGTTTTGGTGGGATAAAGAGGGCTAAATCGAGATGCGATCGGGATTTTTCACAACATACGAATCACATCACTGGTTGTTATACTTGTTGGTTTGGTTCGCATTGGAAACACGAACGCAACATCGTGTCGTTGGTTTAGACGAAGCAATAAACCAGAATTTTTCTCCATTACTGTATAGAAGAGAATTCTACGTCTGCACTTACGATACTATCGAAACTATGGATTTTTTTTCATATTAAAGCGCACTGTGCGGTGTTTGGATATATTTGATCCAAAACCCCCCTGAATCCGCGCCTGGCTGTGCGTATTTTATTGTCAAAGTGGATGAACTGCATTAGTTGCAGAAGACTACTGAAGAGCTGATGTAGCGATCAAAAAAGTAGCTGTCTAGTTTGCTTGATGGTTTTTTGTTTAAGAGGTATAAACAGTGTCATCGTTAGAAATTTAGATGTTTTTGTTTATAATAATATGATTTTTTATTTACCTCTTAATTTATGATTTTGAGTTTGATTCGGACTCAAGATCACTTTTTGAATAAAGAACAATCTTATATTTGTTTTTTAGTCTTGTATTTATTGCGTTCATTATTTCGAACTCCGCCGGAGTTTATCATTAGGAATATTGTTTTCAGCAAAAATCATACATATATTACAATTTTTTACCATTATGAAAAATCAAACTGAAAAACTTACATTACATAAAGTTTAACACTTAACAATTTTCTAACACTAAAAAGACGTCACAGTGAGACAAAATTATTAGATATTGCCGTAAAATAAATTGCAGCACCCTCGATTGCGCCGTTTCGTTGTCTGCTGATTTTTATATTGTTGTTTGTTTTGTAAATAGATGTCGGTAGCTTTAAGCGCATCTCTCTGTGTCCGTTTTGAAATTTATTCTTTGTTGTGGTGGCATGTTTATAATGTGTTGCATTTCTAACGGGTATAGTCTCCCGTAATTCGTCTCTTGTTCTAAAATTTGTACATAGTCAAAGTCTGGACAGTGTTCAAATGTTGCACAGTGGGCCGCCATGCTGTTTTTGCTCCAATGATTTTTTTCGTGATTTGTTCTCTAATATGTGCGCAGACATTCTTGTTCGTGATTTCGTCCTTGTAGAACCCACATTTACTTTGTTGCATATTCCTGCGCTGTTTCCTTTACATGTTATTTTATATATAAAATGTAATTTGTCATTCTTGTGTATTTGTCCATCTGCTCTGTTGCTGTGTTTTTTATGCTTTTTTATTAAATCCATGGTCGGTTTTTTAGGGAATTTTTTTTGTTAAGAATATTTACCATCTTCTTAATATTGTCATTATGGACTTCTTTTTTGTTTATTTTATAAAAAGAAATCGGAAATGGATTCATATCAAACTTTGCACACATCTGCATATTTTTTATTGGTATATTTTTGGATAATGGTCGTTTGAACATGGCACCTCTTGAATCTTTCCTCAGTGGCGTTGCCAGCAATTTGTTCACATGGATCATCTGAGAAAAAAAACCAAAAAAGATTCGGAAAATATATATTATTGGCTATAGCCGGACGAAGAGAATTTTCAAAAAATCGTTTAGAAAAAAATGGCGGCCATTTCAAAACAAAATAAACATTTTTGCGTGTTTTCCAATACAAAATTGTTTATAAAAAATAAGAAAATCGAATGAAAACTGTCTTAGTTATGCTATCAACCGGCGCTTAAAGTTTTATGCGGCTAATAGCGCTCGTATAGCATGAGATCATTTGGCATTCTTTTTGAATACTTAACGTTCTAATTTTCACTTGAAACTTGAGTTACATATTCTTTTTGTTGCAAACTAATCATTTATGAAAAGAAATATTTTTATTTTCTGAAATTTGTACACTGTTCATACCTCTTAAAGAACTTGTTGTTGTTTCAACCTTTTGCTTCATGAACTTATTTGGCACAAAGCTCAAATATAATTCTAAAAAATTATATTTTTTATTATATTTTGAGAATTATAAAAAAATTCTGAGTTTAACAAAATTTCTGAATTTTTGTCATTTTTGATGTGCCTAATAAACCATTATATACAAAATGCAAAGGCAACACCACAATAACTTTTCAAGAATCAAGAAATGTGTTTAAATGCCGCAAACTCACAAATTTTTTTCCTTTTTAATTATTGCTTCTGTTTATTTTATAAAAATTCACTTATCTATTATGAGTTTGCGTTAACAATTTAGAATTTATTAACGGCATCAAGTAAAAAATGTTTTTACATTTTCATATGTTTTCAACGGCTTCTATCTTTCTGTAACAACTTTTTGATAAATACAGCTAAATTAACAGTCCTATTCTGGCAACTTAACAATAGTCGACCAGTATTTTTAATATTTCTATGTGTTTGTTGTGGCGACCGTAGCCTAGTGGGTAGAGTGCGTGGCCCCTAAGCTAAAGAACCGCGGTAGCCCGGGTTCAATTTCAGCTCATGCAAAAAGTTTTTTCAATTGAATTAATTTTTCTGTTCGGTCGTCACCTCTCTGCAGACAATGGCAAACCTTAGAGAGTAAAAATTGCCATGTAAAGCTTCTTGAGAACTAAGCCGTTCGGAGTCGGCATAAAACACGTAGGTCCAGTTCTCGATCATTTGTGATAAACATTTAAGAACACGCACAACACAATTGACCAATAGAAGCTAGGTCAAAGTCCTTCCAAAGGCTGAAATGGCCAGTTTATTTATATATATTTTATTTATGTGTTTGTTGTAATTTTTTTATTTCAAAACAAAATTTGAAGCTCAAAAAACCAATTTTTTTTAATGAAATTGGCACTATCAGAAAAGCTGTTGACAATTTTTATCAAAATTTATTATTTTTGAGCTTCAAATATTGTTTTGAAATAAAAAAATTACAACAAACACATAGAAATATTAAAAATACTGGTTGACTATTGACAAGTTGCCAGCATAGGGCTGATAGTGTGTTGAAAATTCGTTGTAACCTGATTAATAACGCCATGCCCACGTGCTAAGGAGCTGCTTGTCTAGGATTTTTAGTATGAGCTCTTGGTTACGACCCATAACAACACCTAACTTTCGTCATAATAATAATTTTTAAAACAATTTTTGTACAACAAGCTTATTTAAATACTCATTTTGTTTTTGGCACGAATTGGCAATGATTCAAAAAATATTACGATTTCATAAATTGTAATACCTTGATTACCAAAAATGTATAAGTTTAATTTTAAATAATATCACTTTTTTGTTATGTTTATCAAAGTTTGTTAATCAATAAAATCAATTATTTTGTAGGTCATGCATTATTGAAGCATTCGAGAGAGCAAAAACGAAATATGCAGTATCCGTGAAAGAAGAAAGAAGGCCAGGATTAACATACGCGCAACTCATTAAAAAGTACACTAATTCGATTTAATTTTTGGACAATAGAAGGTTAAAAATTTTTGTAATATAAAATTGTATATAAAATGTTCTCAAATTTTTTCTAAAATTTGTATATGTATTTCAATAACCTTTGACCAGATTAAGCAGTTAGATGCAGATAAAATTGACTTATAGCGTTTTCGTTTCTCGAAAAAATGCTACATTCTTTCTGCCCTTTTTGGAAATTCTGCCCTCTTAAGAAAAAAAATAGTGAGCTCTTAAATTTAATAGTGTTCTTTTCTCGAAAACTTTGACCTCAAAAGTAGAAAAAGTTCAGAATTCTCAAAGATGGCAGAAAGAGCGCAGAAAAAATTCATATTTTTCGAGAAACGAAAACACCATTATTTTTATTATTGATTTTATATACGAAATTATTATGTAGCTTTTTTATATATGTGTATTAGATATGTTTTTATCAACATTTTACTAATAAGCTGAAAAACAAAATATTTTTTAAATTGTAAAAGTCATATTAATAAATGATAAAAAAAAATATTAATCAAAATATTTTAATTTAAGGTGTGGGAAGTTTAGAAACAGAGATTTTTAATTCCGGGTGGCGCGATATTACTATGGATATGACTATGTATGTGTAAAGCTATCAATAAAAATAGGGACTGCTAGGTTCTAAAATAGTGTCAAAACTAGTGTACACAAAATTACAAATACATCTTTAGTTTTTTTAAAAACAAGGCTTGAAAATGACTTTTACAAGTATACATCATACAATGATAAGGGTAAGCTGTTTCACCACACCTGTCGTTAATGCCAAAATGTATTTTAGCGCTGCCACTTTTCTACATATTTGTTGTATGTTGTAACGATCTTCTGTTTGTCGGATTTTACAGCTGAGGTATACTCGCCAGTGTTCAGCGTTCGCTGCAGAAAATATAAATAAAAAACCTTTCATTTGATGTTACTTTAGTTTATTCACAATTCAAATATTGGTGTTACCCAAGTGGCTTAGTACCAAAATCGTTTATGCTTTACACACATATACACAGTATGCACTGATGTTTTGACCTTGAAATTGTGGCGATGAGTGATGTCCTTGAGAAGATTGTGTGACAGATACCTTGACCTTGTGTCGATGAATGATGTCCTTGAGCAGATGATGTGACGGAGAGGAATCACACTATCGTGTTTCCTGGATTGTTGCTTGGTAGAGATCAACGACGTTAGGGCGTTTCCTGGGGGCTTCCTGCTTGGTAGTGGTTGTCAATGTTACGACGCACCTTGAGGTTTGTATGTCGTGCTTAGGCTGGGTTATAATGTCCGCTGAGTGGTGTGACCTTGGCTTGCTAAGACTTGTTATGACTTCCTGATCTTTCATCTAACTTACCAGCACTGTGTAACTGCAACACTAAGGGCCAATTTTTCAGTGCGAACTTAAACTCTAGTCAAATTAAACTGAGGTTAACTCACCAAAATTGGACGTTCAAACTCGGTTTAGGCAAAAAAGAAACACATTATATGATAATTCAAATCTATTTAACTTCAACGAATGCTAAAATATCTAGTTAAACCGAGTTTAAACGTCATATTACTAATAACTGCGTATAACAAAATGAGTACCAAAAATATCAGAAAATAGAATTATATAGGTTACATTTTATTTATGTGCATTAAAGACTACTTTATGCGTTTCCCCCCCTAGAACAAATCCTGCGGACGCCCTTGCTTGCAGCCCTGAAAGCAAAGCAAAATATTACTGAGACTAATCCGGTGCTGTGACTTCAACTGTACGATGAACTGTCTGAGTTAATGCCGTGACTGCTGAACGTCCGATAACTTCGACTGCACGATAAATAAGAGACTGATTTAGTGCCGCGACTACTGAACATCTGATCAGGGTTGCCACACAGAAAAAAAATGTCTACCAAAATTCCTAAAAACATTTACCAATATGAAAAAAAGTTACCAAATTTTTCTTTTATGTAAAAGTAAATAATGTTGAAATGTAATTAATACTTGCATAAAAAATACTTGTTAAATATTTTTTATACAAATCAACATTAAACAAATTATGTTTTGTATTTTGTGTTTAAGAAATTTTCACTCGAATAAATTTCCTTTTTCTGAAAGCACGTTTTTCATTGTGCTGCTCTGAAAATTTAAGCAATCGTCTCGAAGGCAAAAAGAGATATATTTCAATAGGTTATGGGCCATCATGTCTTCGAGCCAGGATATTCAGTCAATTGTTAACAAGCTGAATGGCGCTAATTATTCAGTTTAGTAGGTAAAGATGGAACTAATCCTCATCAAAGAAGATCTATGGGATGTGGTTTGTTCAGTGAGGCCCACAGAACCAGACTCAGGATGGATAAAGCGCGATGGACAGGCACGGGCGTGCATCGGTCTCATGGTTTCTGATGAACAGTTTATTCACCTAAAGGATGCTGTAACAGCAAGAGATTATTTGAATAATCTGAAGATCTACTACGAGAAGCCATCTCTCAGCTATATAATAAAAACTATTTATAAAATTAAGCTTACGGACGATGAGAGAATGGAAGCGCATATCAACGAAATAATGGGATACATCGAGAAGTTGCAGTAGTGGGGGATCCAATAAGCGAGTCATGGACTATCGCAATGCTGTTAAGGAGTCTATCGGACTCATACGAACCATTCATTGTAGCATTGGAAGCTCGAGATGAAGTTGAAAATAACCTCAGTTTTGTAAAAAGTAAGCTTGTTGAGGAAGCAAAACGCAAATGTCACAAGAGAGAATCGATGGACTCTGCAGTTATGAAAGTACAAGGCAGCAAGTACAAAACCAAAGAACGAACGCCAAAATTTGGTATCAAATGTTATTTCTGTGAGAAAATCAGTCATATGAACAAGGACTGCACACTTTAAAGAATTTATAATAAAGAAAAGCAACAAAATCAATCTCACTGGTGCTGATGAGGAAAATGTCAAGCTTTCAGATCAGTGCAACTGGCTCGGTAAATTGTCGAAATCTGATTGGTACATAGACTCTGGTGCTTCTTGCCATATTTCAAATGAAATGAGTTTCTTTACCACTCTCAATGAGAAATATACTGATCCAGTCAATGTTGCGAATGGTTACCGAATTAATGCTAGTGGAAAATGTTCGGGTTACATACAAATTCTCAACGAATGTGGTCAAGTTGAGAAGATTCCAATAAAGATAGAGTGAAATTTGCTGTCGGTGAAGAAGTTAATCGATATTGGATACTATGTTCTATTTGAGAAAGATGTCTGCAAAGTTCAGAAGGGTAACAACGTGGCTGTTGTAGCAGATTTGGTAAATGATCTCTACAAGCTTAGGATTAAAACCGAGGAGGTTAACGTTGTTAAGGACACCGGTCATAGCGGCTGTATTCATGAATGGCATCGTCGCATGGGTTATCGTGATATACACATTGTTAGCAACATTCTGAAGAATTTCAGTGTAAATGCCAAGAATTGTGAGTTGGATTCGCTATGAGAAGTTTGTTTGGCAGGCAAGATGATGAGAAAGCCCTTTCCGAAAACATCAGATGAGCAGTCGTCAAATATCTTAGATTTAGTTCACACTGATGTAGCACAAATGAACCTAGCTACATCAATTGGATATCGCTATTTCGTTACATTCATTAACGATTTTAGTCGATATTGCGTCATATATCTGCTCAAGAATACATCTGCAGTTTTTGATCGAATAAAGGAATATATTAATTATGTTAAAGCTAAATTCAATAAATCACCTAAAATTTTGAGGTCAGATCGCGGAAGGGAGTATCTTGGTACAAAGGACAAATTGAAGCAGAAACTCATGTTTTGGTGCCTTGTCAACATAGGAAGAAATTAGATAAGAAAACGCAAATACTAACATTTAATGATTACTCCAAGCAATCCAAAGCTCTAAGATTCTTAAACAAGAAGAAAATGAAAGTTGTTAATAACTTTAGTTTATTCACAATTGTAAGGCGGGTTCAGATCCGGTCAGATAAGGCCACAAAATTTAACTACATTAATTTTAATTTTTTTTTCTTGTTTTTTAATTACATTATTACAGACATAATTTTTTTTCCAAGAATTTAAAATATGGTTGTTCACGTATTTTATTTTTTTTTTAAATTGCAGCGAGAGGGAAAAAAATTAAGAATAATAATGTCACAAATAGAAAATAGCAAAAGAATACGGAAACAGAAAACTAGTGAAAACTTGCAAAATCACAACTGATCGACCCCCCATGACAGTTTTTTTTAAACCTGGAAAAATTGTGTAAATTCGTTTTGGTTTTCAAATATTTAATATTATTAAAAAGAGAAAAAAAAATACAAATAAGCCATCCAAAACCGAACTTAAAGCATCGTCAAAGAAATATAAAAGAAAAAACACTTTTTTTGATTAAGTAAAAACATCCGAAATAAATCTTTTTCCACTCATTTGAATAGATAGCTAGTTTTTGTGACAAGCAATTTTTTTTTGCTCTTGGTACATAAAAATTCTTGCAAGTAAAAATTTCACTAGCATAAACTTGTAGCTAATTTTTTTTTCTCTCTCACTTTTAACGCTCTCGTTGCGAGTTTTTTCGAGTACGTGAACGCTTTACTATTAAGAACTTATAATCTAAATATCTTTGTTTACATTTAAAGCAAATGTTTATAGTCTTGTGCTAACATTTTTAAACTTAATATGCAGAGACAAAGTCTAAACATAATTTTTGTTAACATGAAGTATTATGTTTAGAAACTCTTACAATGACAAAAGAACAGAGAATAAATCTAAAAATAGACTTCTGTTAAGGCAAACATTTGTAGGGTTTTTTTTAACAGAGCCAAAGTTGAGAGAGTCTGAGCATAGCAGAGGCTCAGTATAACCGTTTGACAGTAACTAGAGTTGGGCCACTGAGACGGATTTAACATAGTGCGTAGGCTTAACATTAAAGACAAATTAACATAAATAGTCATGACCATAAGGAAAGGCTGACAGCGGCGGAGTAAGGGGGCTGAACACATCGGGCGATGTATACCGTTTCAAAACTTTAAGGCTGAATGATGAGAGAAATTAACGGGTTGAATCCAGTCCACGCTGTTTCAATCCCAAATACGAATGTTAATGTCCCTAAAACAATTTTTTTGTATAGAAAAATATACAATAGCGAGTGCAAAAGTTGGTGCCGTGTACAAAAATTGAGGCCGTGTGCAAAAGTACGGGGCTATTCCAAATATTTATGGGTATAAAAGCCAAAGCGGAGATTTTTCGGTCTCTTTTGGCTGGTGATATTTCCTTAAAGTAACTTCAAGTGATAATAGTTTGAAGAAAAGAAAAAAAAAAAAACTTTGATATTAAGTTGAAAAACAGTGCTTAAATTAAACTCATTGTAAAAACTTTTTTAATATATATATCTATGAGTGTCGAATTAATTAATATTTAAAGTGTCGAAATATTAATATTAATTAGTTGTTATAATATTGTAATTTTTAATGACAAATAAATAACAAATGTTAAAAATAATTATAAAAAAAAAAATAGAGAAAGAAAAACTTAATCCAAGTGAAAAATATTTCTATATAAAAGTTTAAGATTTTAAAGGAACTAAGGGCGATGTTATTCTGGTGGTCATAGCCACGTCACGGTCATGCATTTTTGGTGTTTCAATAGCAGAAATATGGAGCTTTCTTTTTAATAAAAATATAACTTAAAACTATAAACTTAATCTATATATATTTAAATACATATATATATATAAACCACGGTTACCCTAAGTGAATTAACCTAAAGACAAAATAGTGTAAAAATTGAAAAATAAGAAAACAAAGAAACTTGCTCGTGATTAACTTAAAAGTCCATGACTATAAGTTTAAAGCTACATGCTAATTTAATTCTACAAGATTAAAAAAAAAAAAAAACAGACTTCATAAAACCTGAGGTAACATAACTCATGAGTAACTCCAGCTACAATAAGTGCATAGCTAAACTTAAATTAATATTAAACAAAGCTTAAAGAAGAAAAAAAAATATATAACATAAAGAAAAATAGCATGTGCATTAAAAATTGTGGAAAATCCTAAATGTGTATAGAGTCTGTTAACAAGTCTAACAGCAACGAAGACAGCAACCCGAGCGGCAGCATCGAGGGACAGCGGGGGATTTGCATCAGATGAAATAAAATAAATTTGGAAAAAAAAAAATAGAAATGTTAACTAAGAAAAAAAAACACAGAAAAATAAGAAGATGAGATACACAATTATATAAGAAGAAAAAATATTTTTGTACATTAAAATTGATAATTATAAATCTAGGTTATAGCTTTTAATATCATAATCCCTTACAAGAATGTGAGTATGCGCATATCTCTAGTAATTATTTTTAAGAATTTAGAGCACTGAAAAAAAGTTAAAAAGAAAAAAAAAAATTTTTAGAATAATTTTAATAGTATGTGTATTACTTGTGTTACTTCCTAATTTTTTTTTTTTTTGTAATAAAAATGAATTGTTCTTCACAAAATAGTTTTTAAAAATTAATAATGGTTTGATTTAATAATTAAAAGCCCGTAGGTAACAGCAGGTTACCCTACTGTATATAGAAGGGAGCTTATATTTTTTTTTTATTCGGATATTATCGATGAGCTGAGGTTGGGTTGGGCAGAAAAGGGTGGTAACTATACCAGCCACCAACCCACTTCATCAAGTGACGTTTTTTTTCTCTTTTTTTTTATTCAGATTTTTTTTTTCTTTCTTCCTATAATTTCTGATTTTCCATTGCTTCTTTTATAGATTTCTTTCTTCTTTTTTTTACTATTTTTTTTTACTTGGAATATGAAGTTTGCCCCTTTTTTTCTCTGGCATGTGCATGATTTTTTTTTGTTAATGTTCCAAGGGCAGCACACGCAAGGCAGAAAACAATCCACCCCGCCACTGAAACCTAGCCGTGTAAAAGTAAGCATGCACACTTTTTGTACTTGCGTATTAACACCTTCGTGCCCAGTCTTTAAAATCCTCGTAGGTTCATTACAGAAAATTGGCGCCCAACGTGGGGCAGAACTGTGAAGAATTTCAGTTTTAAAATAATTTTCCTTATTTTTTTTTAAAAAAAAAGTTTATTTTTCTTACCCTCATTTCATTAAATATTTCAATATGTTTTTTCTTTTTTTAATTCAACATGTCTAGCCGATTCAGACTTACTACAATAAGTATCGGTGAAGATATCTGTTCAATATGTTTAGGGAAACTTTGCTTAGATGGTAAGGTTTTCCGGACGCCATGTTGGCATTTTTTTCACGTGGCATGTCTCCGTAGTAGTTTGGAATACAACGCATGTTGTCCTAACTGCCGGAGCTCCTTGCCAAAAGAGAATATACCGAAGTTCGGTCGATTAATCATTCGACGTAGAAGAAGAGGCGGTAGGAGAAGATATGAAGGCCAGGATGGGCCATTTTATCCATTCCTTACAAGGGATCAGCACTTCATACGAAGAATGCGTGAGTTCCGTTCTTTCCAGCAGGAAATTCAGTCAAGCTCAGAAGGAACCGCAACTGTCCTTGTAAATCAGGAATTTGTATCCTTTCTGTCCCCTCATCATGCTGAACAACAAAATAAGTTGCAGACAATACATGAGGAAATTTCGAAGCTAAGAAGCTTAATTATTTTTGAGCTAGCTCGGCTATTAACAATAGCTGATGGAATTCCTGGAGGAGGGAATTTAGTTCTTCCTTCAGTGAACCAATCGGAATCAAACTCTCAGGCCTACGTTAATCTGGTGATATTTGAGAAAGAAGATCAACCGATGTCACCATTACCAAATCCAAGCTCTTCTTTGTCGCTTCGACTACAGTTGAGAAATGAAATTTTTCGTCTCTGCACGATTTTGGAATTTTTAAAATTTAAATTTTTTTTTAATTTTTTATATTAACTTTATTTCTATTTAATTTTTTTTAATTAATTTTTTTTTCTTTTGATAAATGCTAAATCTGGTTTTTTTTTACATGGAACACAATTATTGTTCGCGTGCGTTCATTCAATTGTCCTGTTAAATTTTGGGAATACATAAAATATTATTTTTGTTCCCTCAACTCCTTGCATTATTTTATTTAACAATTTTTTGTTGGAATATCATTTTACGTTGTATTTATGCAATACTAAATGTCTACAAAAGCACAATAAATAAATAATAAGTCTAACTTCTTTATGGCATTGGAATCCTTAATTACAAGTTGGTAACCAGTATGTTACAATTTGTCCATCCATAGGAAGTTAACCTAAATCCTCTTTTATCTTTCCTTTCCTATATAATTTTTTTTAATTTTTTTTAATTTTTTTTTATTTTTCATTGAAAATTTGAAGAACGAACAGAAAGACACTTGATTTAGACTGGGTTAATTTCAGTAGGGTGATTATCCAAGCTGTTACCAGGGATTATTTTTGAATGGTTATAATTTTTTATTTTAAATCACATTTTTCATTTACTTATTGAAATTATTAAAATTATTTTTAATTAAAGTGTTTTCTCAAAGTATTAAAGCAACATATTATTTTTAATTATTTCTCATTTACATTTTTTCGTTTACATACTGTAATTATTACCATTTTTGGTTATACTTTTAAACATCTGGAATTTTCGTTTATTATTTAAACTTATACACATATATCGATATAAAGTTTTTTTGATTTTTTTTTTCTCATTTTCGATTGAATATAATTTTGGCCTACACATTTTTTTGTATACAGGTACACATTTTTGCACAACATATTTTTTCTATAAATTTTTATAAGAAATGTCAGTTCGTCATAGTGGAGACAGTTTACTAGGAGCTTCAGAAGAAAATCTTTGTAAAATTTGTAGCAAATCATTTAGTACTTCTATTGAAAACT
Organism: Dichetophora obliterata; assembly: GCA_963920525.1. Taxonomy (NCBI): domain Eukaryota; kingdom Metazoa; phylum Arthropoda; class Insecta; order Diptera; family Sciomyzidae; genus Dichetophora; species Dichetophora obliterata. The sequence goes on along the minus strand of OY986438.1, from coordinate 62,622,352 downwards.
TTGTTACAAAGTGTCAGCACAAGTTTCACAAAGATTGCTTCGAAAATTCAATTAAAAGCAGCCCTAATTGTCCACAGTGTCATCTAGTGTTGAAAATGGATTCAAATTCGGTTCCGAAAAAAGATTCGAATACTAGCTCGATGGGTCGTCTCCTGGCACCGAAACCATTGTCGAACACTGGTTCTATTCCTAAACTACCGAAAAGTCGAACTCAAACTTTACGAGGACAATATGTCCAACAGAATCCTTTAGATTGGTCAATGCCAAATTCCCCTATCAGAAACCCAAATCATCTTCCTCCGTCAATTGAGATTGGAGATAGATTTCAAAGACTTTCCGCTACCCAGGATTATCTTATACCAAATAGCCTCAATCTTCAAAATAGTACAACTGAAAACGTTGACATGACCTCGTTAGTTTCCACACTAACAGAAATGATTCAAAATCAACTGCAAATAGGTTTTTCAGACATCAATAGGAAAGTAGACCAAAAGCTGAATCAGGTTAAAATTACACCACGTGAAGAACCAGAATGGCCACATATGATGCCGTTCGAATCAGCTCCTGTACAACAACAACAACCTCAACGACAAAATTCACAGTATTCGTTTCAATTAAACCGAAACAACGACTTCCGTGACAATTCCAGATATTCTTCTTTTTCTTTATCGCCTGGCCAAGTATCAAATTTAATACAAGGCTGGAATATGCAATTTGATGGTTCCTAATCAGGACCAACTGTAGAAAAATTTTTATATCAGATATCTGCCTTAACAAATGATTGTCTTCAGGGCAACTTTCAATTGGTTTGCGACAACAGCTATCTTTTGTTTTCAGGACAGGCAAAAGATTGGTATTGGAGATATAGGCGTTGTGTTGATAGAATTCGGTGGGACCCTTTGTGTGAAGCTTTGCGAACCCACTTTAAAGACCCCAGGAATGACACAGACATTCGCGAACTCATCAGAGACAGGAAGCAGCGAGAGGGAGAAACTTTTGAAGTTTTTTATAACTCAATACTCAAATTGACTGATCGTCTGCAAATGCAGGTGCCTGAGTATGAGTTAGTCGAAAGTTTGCTTAGGAATTTGAGACCGGAAATCCGGCAACAACTTTTTATGATTCAAATTAATAGCGTAGCTCATTTAAGATCCTTGTGCCAGCGTAGAGAAGCAATTACATCTAACGTTGGTCGAAATCGTCCAAATGTTTCATTTCATTTAAATTCAAGACCAAAACCAATAAATGAAATTGAGGTTAGCAAATTAGATTCGCATGAAGTTGAAGAAGTTTGTGCTTTATCAGAAAGCAAACTAATATGTTGGAATTGCAGGAAACCTGGCCATTGTTACCATGACTGTTTGGAAGAACGTACAGTATTTTGCTATGGTTGTGGATTAGAAAATACGTATAAACCTACTTGCAAGAAGTGCAATAAGTTGGAAAACTAATAGCTGAGCGAGAGCATCAACACCAGCTCCCGCTCTTAAACAACAAACAGAATGTTAATCATGTATTAGATAATGCTGTAAAGAAAATTACTATTTTAAAGCCAAATAAATCACCTAGGCAACCAGACCTAAAACCTTTAGAGCCATTTCATGTTCGCTTAGAAAAATACTACAAAATTAGAAACAAAATTTTTAACACGCCCGTGGTAGCAACTATTTCTAGTAGTCAAAGATCCACAAAACAACCAAAAAGGTCTACAGTGCGTATGCGTAACTTTTTTCGGTTTGTTGCTGTTCAGCGTAAAAAACTGTTGCATACAGTTGCATCAATGTTTACACCAAATAAAGATGTCCGTCCGTATGCAAAAGTGTCTGTCTTTGGTAAAGAATATTATGGTCTTCTTGATAGTGGTGCCTCGGATACTTGTGCTGGTGGAAGAGCTTCAAACGATTTTATAAAACATTCAACGTATAAGAGAATTAATTTAGCTGTGAATACTGCAGATGGGAATTCACAAGAAGTTGTAGGTGTTATTGAACCGGAAATAGAATATAATAACATTAAGAAAAGAGTTTTGATATATATTGTTCCAAGCCTTAACCAAGAGCTATATCTGGGATATAATTTTTGGCAAGCAATGGGTATTAAGATTATTCAGGAATCCAAATCTGTAGGACATTGTAGTGAGGTTAATAATATTGAAATAGTTGATGATCCAAAATTACATGTGTTGAATCAAAGAGAGCAGAAAAAATTGGACACTGTAGTGCAGCTTTTTCCTTCATATTCCAAGGAAGGTCTAGGAAAGACTTCTTTGATAGAACATGTAATTGAGGTCAAAGAAGGAACTCGTCCAATTAAACAGAGATACTTTCCAGTATCACCGGCTGTTGAAAAAGTCATGCATCAAGAAATAGCTAAGATGCTTGAAATGGGTGTGATTGAGGAGTCAAACAGTCTATGGAGTAGCCCTGTTGTATTGGTACGAAAAGAAGAAGGTGCAAGGCTCTGTCTGGATTCGAGAAAGCTAAACCAAACAACTTTGAGAGATGCATACCCAATTCCAATAATTGACGGAATTCTAAGTCGATTGCCAAAAGCGCGATTTATTTCAGCTCTTGATTTGAAAAAGGCATTTTGGCAAATAAATTTAGAGAAAAACTCTCGGGCTTGTACGGCTTTCACAATTCCTAACTGTCCCTTGTACCAATACACGGTGATGCCTTTTGGACTGTGTAATGCACCCCAGACCATGTGCAGACTCATGGATAGGGTCATTCCAGCTCAACTTCGAAATAGAGTTTTTGTATATATTGACGATCTTCTTGTTCTTTCTGAAGATTTTGATAGTCATTTGCAGTTGCTTACTGAAGTTGCTTTCCATATTCGCAAGGCAGGGTTAACTTTGAACATTGAAAAGAGCAGGTTTTGTTTAAAAGAAGTAAAATATCTAGGATATACGGTGGGTCACGGAATAATAAGAACCGATGCAGATAAGGTGTCAGCGATAACTTCGTATCCTTCGCCAAATACCGTACGCCAAGTTAGAAGATTTTTAGGCATGGCTGGTTGGTACCGTCGATTTATTGCCAATTTTGCTGACCTAACATCTCCTTTGACTGACCTTTTAAAGAAAGGCAAAGCTTTTCAATGGACAAATGAAGCACAAACAGCATTTGATTTACTCAAAACAAAATTGACATCAGCACCAATATTAGCAACTCCTGATTTTAGCAAGCCTTTTTCTATCCAGTGCGATGCATCTTCTTGTGGTATGGGGGGTGTCTTAATCCAAGAAAATGATGAAGGAATTGAAGTTCCGATAGCTTTTGTTTCGCAAAAATTAAATCCTGCACAACGAAAATATAGTGTCACAGAGCAGGAGTGTTTGGCCGCACTTATCTGCTTAAAAAAATTTCGTCCTTACGTCGAAGGGCAAGAATTTAAAATAATTACAGATCACGCGAGTCTTAAGTGGTTAATGCGCCAAACAGACCTCTCTGGACGTCTGGCTCGTTGGTCGCTGAAAATGCAAGGCTATTCATTCACTATTGAACATAGAAAAGGAACAGAAAACGTGGTTCCTGACGCTTTGTCACGGATAGAGATGAATGAAGCACTTGATGCCATAGAAGACATAGGCCCAATTATTGATCTGAATTCCCAACATTTTTCTTCTAAAGAATATATTGAGCTTAGGCAGCATATCACCGAAAAACAAAGCAAACTGCCAGATTTAAGGGTAATAGATAAGTTTATATATCGTCGAAATGAATTCGCTAACGGAAGTGAAATCCAAGAATCATTCAGCTGGAAACTTTGGGTACCCAAACTGTTACAAAAAGAAGTCATTGTGAGTGCTCATAATCCCCCAAATGTAGCTCATGGAGGGATAGCTAAGACTTTAGAAAGAGTTAGAAGAAATTTTTATTGGCCAAATATGTATGAGGACATTCGCGATTATATAAATAAGTGTGAGATTTGCAAGGAGACAAAACCACGAAATGCGGTGCAAAGACCACCAATGGGGATGCAGTCCAAATCTGAAAGACCATTTCAGAAAATATATATGGATTTTATAGGACCGTTTCCAAGATCAAAGAATGGTAATATCGGCATTTTCATTGTTTTAGACCACCTTAGTAAATTCCCCTTCCTACATCCTTTGAAAAAGTTTACGTCAGGAAAAATAATAGATTATTTGGAACAGCAGGTTTTCACAATTTTTGGAGTACCAGAAGTAGTCATCAGTGACAATGGCTCACAATTTAAATCGACCCAATTTAACTCATTTTTAGATAAATTTGGTATTCACCATACCTATACTGCACTTTACTCTCCACAAGCTAATGCTTCAGAAAGGGTCAATCGATCTATAATTTGCGGAATTCGGGCATTTTTAAAAAATGACCAACGCGACTGGGACAAAAATTTACAAAGCATAGCTATGTCTATCCGATCTTCGTACCACCAATCAATTAAAAGATCTCCTTATTTTGTTCTTTTTGGACAACAAATGGCCACTCACGGGAAGTCATATGAACTTTTTCGAAAGTTAAACTCGTTAGAGACAGGTGAAGAGGTACAGCAAGAGGACAAATTGCTTCATATACGACAGGAAGTAAGAAAATGTATTGAAAAAGCTTATGACACTAATTGCAAAACCTATAACTTGCGAAGTAATCCAACTGCAATATACTCTCCAGGACAAGAGGTGTTCCGCAAAAACTTTGCACAAAGCGATAAGTCTAAGCATTTCAATTCAAAATTGGCTAAACGATCTTTAAAAGCTAGGGTAGTGAGAAAAATTGGTCATTGCAACTACCTGTTAAGTGACATGAATGGCAAAGACATCGGAGTTTTTCATGCTAAGGACATTCATCTCTAATAGTTTATTTTTTCTTATAACTCAGCTTGTTCGTCACTTGAAAAACACTGCGAACAACCTGTTTTGTAAGGCGGGTTCAAATCCGGTCAGATAAGGCCACAAAATTTAACTTCATTAATTTTAATTTTTTTTCTTGTTTTTTAATTACATTATTACAGACATAATTTTTTTTCCAAGAATTTAAAATATGGTTGTTCACGTATTTTATTTTTTTTTAAAATTGCAGCGAGAGGGAAAAAATTAAGAATAATAATGTCACAAATAGAAAATAGCGAAAGAATACGGAAACAGAAAACTAGTGAAAACTTGCAAAATCACAACTGATCGACCCCCCATGACAGTTTTTTTTAAACCTGGAAAAATTGTGTAAATTCGTTTTGGTTTTCAAATATTTAAAATTATTAAAAAGAGAAAAAAAAAAATACAAATAAGCCATCCAAAACCGAACTTAAAGCATCGTCAAAGAAATATAAAAGAAAAAACACTTTTTTTGATTAAGTAAAAACATCCGAAATAAATCTTTTTCCACTCATTTGAATAGATAGCTAGTTTTTGTGACAAGCAATTTTTTTTTGCTCTTGGTACATAAAAATTCTTGCAAGTAAAAATTTCACTAGCATAAACTTGTAGCTAATTTTTTTTTCTCTCTCACTTTTAACGCTCTCGTTGCGAGTTTTTTCGAGTACGTGAACGCTTTACTATTAAGAACTTATAATCTAAATATCTTTGTTTACATTTAAAGCAAATGTTTATAGTCTTGTGCTAACATTTTTAAACTTAATATGCAGAGACGAACAGCCCTATTCTGGTAAATTAACAAATTGTTAACCAGTATTTAGAATATTTCTATTTGTTTGTTGTTTTCAATACAAAATTTAAAGCTCAAAAAACAAAATTTGTTAATGAAATTGTCAATAACTGAAAAGCAGTTGACAATTTTTATCAAAATTTTTTATTTTTGAGCTTCAAATTTTGTTTTGAAACAAAAAAATTACAACAAACACATAGAAATGTTCAAAATACTGGTTAACAATTTGTAAATTTGCCAGAATAGGGCTGTAAGTCTAAACATAATTTTTGTTAACATGAAGTATTATGTTTAGAAACTCTTACAATGACAAAAGAACAGAGAATAAATCTAAAAATAGACTTCTGTTAAGGCAAACATTTGTAGGGTTTTTTTTAACAGAGCCAAAGTTGAGAGAGTCTGAGCATAGCAGAGGCTCAGTATAACCGTTTGACAGTAACTAGAGTTGGGCCACTGAGACGGATTTAACATAGTGCGTAGGCTTAACATTAAAGACAAATTAACATAAATAGTCATGACCATAAGGAAAGGCTGACAGCGGCGGAGTAAGGGGGCTGAACACATCGGGCGATGTATACCGTTTCAAAACTTTAAGGCTGAATGATGAGAGAAATTAACGGGTTGAATCCAGTCCACGCTGTTTCAATCCCAAATACGAATGTAAATGTCCCTAAAACAATTTTTTTGTATAGAAAAATATACAATAGCGAGTGCAAAAGTTGGTGCCGTGTACAAAAATTGAGGCCGTGTGCAAAAGTACGGGGCTATTCCAAATATTTATGGGTATACAAGCCAAAGCGGAGATTTTTCGGTCTCTTTTGGCTGGTGATATTTCCTTAAAGTAACTTCAAGTGATAATAGTTTGAAGAAAAGAAAAAAAAAAACTTTGATATTAAGTTGAAAAACAGTGCTTAAATTAAACTCATTGTAAAAGCTTTTTTAATATATATATCTATGAGTGTCGAATTAATTAATATTTAAAGTGTCGAAATATTAATATTAATTAGTTGTTATAATATTGTAATTTTTAATGACAAATAAATAACAGATGTTAAAAATAATTATAAAAAAAAATAGAGAAAGAAAAACTTAATCCAAGTGAAAAATATTTCTATATAAAAGTTTAAGATTTTAAAGGAACTAAGGGCGATGTTATTCTGGTGGTCATAGCCACGTCACGGTCATGCATTTTTGGTGTTTCAATAGCAGAAATATGGAGCTTTCTTTTTAATAAAAATATAACTTAAAACTATAAACTTAATCTATATATATTTATATACATATATATATATAAACCACGGTTACCCTAAGTGAATTAACCTAAAGACAAAATAGTGTAAAAATTGAAAAATAAGAAAACAAAGAAACTTGCTCGTGATTAACTTAAAAGTTAATGACTATAAGTTTAAAGCTACATGCTAATTTAATTCTACAAGATTAAAAAAAAAAAAACAGACTTCATAAAACCTGAGGTAACATAACAACTCCAGCTACAATTAGTGCATAGCTAAACTTAAATTAATATTAAACAAAGCTTAAAGAAGAAAAAAAATATATAACATAAAGAAAAATAGCATGTGCATTAAAAATTGTGGAAAATCCTAAATGTGTATAGAGTCTGTTAACAAGTCTAACAGCAACGAAGACAGCAACCCGAGCGGCAGCATCGAGGGACAGCGGGGGATTTGCATCAGATGAAATAAAATAAATTTGGAAAAAAAAAAAATAGAAATTTTAACTAAGAAAAAAAACACAGAAAAAATAAGAAGATGAGATACACAATTATATAAGAAGAAAAAATATTTTTGTACATTAAAATTAATAATTATAAATCTAGGTTATAGCTTTTAATATCATAATGTGAGATTAATATCAAGAATCAATGTGATTAATATCAAGAATGTGAGTATGCGCATATCTCTAGTAATTATTTTTAAGAATTTAGAGCACTGAAAAAAAGTTAAAAAGAAAAAAAAATTTTTTTTAGAATAATTTTAATAGTATGTGTATTACTTGTGTTACTTCCTAATTTTTTTTTTTTTTTTGTAATAAAAATGAATTGTTCTTCACAAAATAGTTTTTAAAAATTAATAATGGTTTGATTTAATAATTAAAAGCCCGTAGGTAACAGCAGGTTACCCTACTGTATATAGAAGGGAGCTTATATTTTTTTTTTATTCGGATATTATCGATAAGCTAAGGTTGGGTTAAGCAGAAAAGGGTGGCAACTATACCAGCCACCAACCCACTTCATCAAGTGACGTTTTTTTTCTCTTTTTTTTTTATTCAGATTTTTTTTTCTTTCTTCCTATAATTTCTGATTTTCCATTGCTTCTTTTATAGATTTCCTTCTTCTTTTTTTTACTATTTTTTTTTACTTGGAATATGAAGTTTGCCCCTTTTTTTCTCTGGCATGTGCATGATTTTTTTTTGTTAATGTTCCAAGGGCAGCACACGCAAGGCAGAAAACAATCCACCCCGCCACTGAAACCTAGCCGTGTAAAAGTAAGCATGCACACTTTTTGTACTTGCGTGTTAACACCTTCGTGCCCAGTCTTTAAAATCCTCGTAGGTTCATTACACAATTCAAATATTGGTGTTACCCAAGTGGCTTAGTACCAAAATCGTTTATGCTTTACACACACATACACAGTATGCACTGATGTTTTGACCTTGAAATAGTCGTGATTATAAAATTTTGAAGAAATCAAGGCAAATTTTCCAGTCAGAATTACCATCAGATGCAGTAGTTGTCACTTTGGGCGAAAGCCAAGAGGATGGTAATTATAGCAAAAGGCTTGAACAATCAGGTCCAGATGATGAAGATTATTATAGTGCTGGCGAAGAAGTTTTAGGTGAAGTTGGAAATGATGATACTTTCATTCCAGTTAGATCATCTCGTGCAAAAAAGGGCATATAACCAGTTCTATATGCCAGTGTAGTAGTCGAACCCAAGGAACCGACAACTTCCAGGCAAGCTTCGACCTGCAGTGAAAAGGCCAAATGGAGGAAGGTTATGGATAATGAGATGGATTCCATACAACAAAACAACACATGGCAGATTTTTGAGCTGCCTGAGGGAAGAAAAGCGATTGGTTGCAAATGGATTTATAAGATAAAGCGATGTGCAGAAGGTAGTGTATCAAAATATAAAGCAAGACTAGTAGCGCCAGGCTATAACCAGAAGTTTAGTGTTGATTACGACGAAGTTTTCGCACGAGGAGTCAAAAAGACGACACTCCGCATGTTTTTAGCATTCGCAGGAACTATTAAGTACAATGTCAAACATAATGATGTCAAGACAGCGTTCCTGAACGGAGACCTGGAAGAGGAGATCTTTAAACGTCAACCACCTGGCTACGAAGTACTACCAAATAATAAGAAGGTTTTTGTGTGTAAGCTGCAAAGGAGCTTATACGGGCTTAAACAAGCTTCAAGATGCTGGAACTTAAAACTGTATGACGTATTAAAACAAGCAGGTTTCATCCAGGGAAAGGCCGATCCGTGTCTTTTTACGCTTAAGGTAGAAAACGAATATATAACCGAATACTTGGTGATGTAAGTTTTTATCTTGGTATCAAAATTGAGAGGGGAAGTGGCGGATGTTTCTCATTACATCAAGAAAGTTATATTGATAAAATTATTTCTTAAGCAGTTTTAACTGATCAAGCAATATTTCAAAGATACCAATGGATATTGGATACATAAATCTAAATCGCAGTGAATGCATTCCACTCAAATACAATATAAAATATCGCGAATTGATTGGATCATTATTATATTTAACTGTCAATACTCGGCCAGACATAGCAGCAGCGGTTTCAATTCTGAGTCAGCAAGTAAGCAAACCAAATGAAGAAGATTGGGTTGAACTGAAACGATTGGGTTGAACAAGAAGTTTTAAGCTGAAACTTGGGAATGAACGAAGTGGTTTAATAGGATTTGCGGATGCAGATTGGGCGCAAAACCGACTAGACAGAAAGTCTAATAGTGGATATGTCTTCAAGTTCAACGGTGCTTGTATTATTGGTGTTGTCACAAACAGCAGTGTGTTTTCTTATCTTCGACTGAAGCTGAATATATAGCTTTGGCAGCAGCTGCTCAAGAAACCTTATGGCTGAGGTTGCTGATGTCAGATTTTGATGTTCCTACTGAAGAAGCAACGTTGATCTATAAGGATAATCAGAGTTGTGTCAAGCTGGTTAATAATAAAAAGTTTAACAGAAGAACAAAACATATTGACACAAAATACCATTTTATTCGTGATCTTAAAACCAAGAATATTTTAAAGCTAATGTATTTTCCAACAGAGAACATGATGACATAATTTGTTTACAAAACCATTAACTTCTATCAAAACTAAAAAAAATGAGAGATTTGTTGAATATGTTTTAATTAAGGAATGGTCTTGAAATTTAATTAATACTTGCATAAATAATACTTGTTAAATATTTTTTATACATATCAAAATTAAACAAATTATGTTTTGTATTTTGTATTTAAAAAAGTTTCGCTCGAATAAATTTACTTTTTCTGAAAATTCTGCTTTGAAAATTCAAGCAATCGTCTCGAAGACAAAAAGGGATATATTTAAATAAATAATAGATATGTATTTTTCATTTTAAAAAAATAATTTTTATTAAACATTTAATTTATAAATAAAACATAATTGTATTTGTATTGTATACGCTTAAAAAACCTTTAAATATTAAAATCACACACATTTTTATAATACAGTCGATTGTCCTATAATGAACTCGCAAGGGACCAGAAAATTACTTCATTATATAGAAATTTCATAGTACAGAAATTATGATATGTTTCCACTTTTCTTTAAAAGAATCTGATACTATTTGAGTTTGGGTTACACTTTTCCAGTTTTCTTCTCACAAAATTTTTTAATACATTTAGAAATTTAAGCACATTAGTCGGTATGTTACTCCTCATCTCCATAAAGGTTCGAAGAATGTCAATTGATGAAGACACCGTTATTATTTGGCAATAGGATTATAATATGAACATGAGTAAGCACATAAATTATAAAATAAATACCTTTGATAGCCTGAACTCCACAAGTTCGTTCACTGTCAACAGCTGACAAAATTGCTAGTGATGGTACTTTATTCTTTTCATTTTTCTGTAGTTATTTTCATCTTTTGGGCATCCCCTAATAATGTTTTACTTTTTTTCTCCACACAATGATATTAATATGCGTAACAGAAAATGGTTTGAAAAAATTCATTAGTTTATATTCATATAGTTCAATATAGTTTATGGGGACAAAAACGCATGAGAGCTCAATTTGCAGCTGCAAAATTTGTTCATTGTAGAGAAAGATCACTGCATGGAAAATCAATTTAAGGTGATGTAAATACACTTAAAGTAGAACGAAAAAGTTGTGTTTTTTAAATCAATTCATATTAGGGAGAACTTCATTGTATAGAAGTTCACTATAGGGAAGTTCGACTGTATCAAGTTTTAATACCTGACTTTGCCATTCAAACTGAACAAAAAGTTATTAATTCAATTTTTTTTAAAATAGTTTAAAAGTCTTTGCTTCTTTGTATTAAAAATAAATAGGAACTTATTGAATATTATAAGTTATAAAGTTTAAATAAATTAATTAAAATGAAAGTTTAATCTAAAAATCGTTTATTTTTCAACCACACATAAAGAGGCTTGTTTTTTAATTCGCAAAATTCTCTGGACAGCATAATGCTATTAATGGTTCTAAAATGTAATTTGTTTCGAAGCTTTGTGTTATTTAATGCAAATTCAGAAAACTTTCTTTCTACTGCAGCCGAGCTGTGAAGCAGCGACACTTTATTAAAAACAAAATCTGTTAAATCCTTTTTCCCATGCGGTTTTTTTAATTTCAAACTTTATTCCAAAAATCTATTACATTATAATCAATGCTAACTTCAAACTAGAAAGCCTTAGAAGCTTCCATTAAGTGACAACATTTTCAGTATCACCATCTATTAAATAAAAAACATTTGAGATCAATGGCCGCATTCAGAGCAGACAACTGTTGTGAACTTAAATGGTAGCGCTTCCTTAGTTCACGATGTTTTTCTCTGAATGTGTTGCTACTCTACACGTCAGAAGTTAAATTCAATTTAATTTTTATGTAAATTTAATTCAATTGCAAAGGTTTCTCACTTAAATTTGCTGCGTTCTTTCTGCGTTTATTAATTTAACAGCGTCCGCAACAGCATCTGACAGTTAAGCAAACAGTTGTGTTCATGTAGCATAGACTTTGTTCGCTCGATTAAAAGGCGTTCGCTACTTTATCAGTTTTAGTTAGCGCTACCAAATTTGTACCATTCAGCGAATTTTTACACAACAGTTGCCAACTATTGTCTGCGCTGAATGCGGCCAATGTTAATATAGAAATTTTCGATTGTGACAATACATATAGTTTTGACAATAGTTTATGGAGTTAAAATTTATAGTTTTTTTATGTCGTCTCTGCAAAAATCTTAAGGTCAACTTTTATGTTTTCGGAATAATTACTTAATAATAATTACTTAATAATGTACTTTTAGCTGAAAAATTTGTTCACTCGTGAAACATATGTATGTAATAAGGGCTTCTAATTTCGAATCTGAAAAAATTAACTGCCGCTCTCACCTGGGCCAAATCTGGGATTGCGAAAAATAGAGATTTCCAACAGATTTGTAATTTGAACCTAATTTGTTGTTTTTTTAAAAAAAAGCCAGAGCATTATTCGTTATACTGGTATAATTTAATAGAGGAGAGTTAAATACTTACGGAGCAATGAATTTTTGACGTCAAATAGATTGCAAAAGCGGTTTTTGAATTAAGAACACGACATCTTTGACAACTTCATCGGAACGTTTTTAGTTATAGACAATGAATTAACAAGTAAAAAGTGCACGTGTAAGTTGCGGTTGAAAACTCATTACTGCGTAAACATTCAATTTTCACTCCCAAATCATACCAGTAATAAGAAAAATATTTTGGTTTTCATTTTTAACAAAAAAAAAAAAAAAAAATTATGTTATGTTTTATTAAAATAAATCCATTTTGTTGGAATCTCTAATTTTCGCAATAAAAAATAATATGATTAAATACAAAAAATATTACTTCAAGTCTTCAACTATTGTCTTCACATCAAAGCTAAGAAAAAGGAGAACATTTCTTGTTTGGGACAAATTTTTCTATCTTCGTCAGTTATTTCAGTATAAGCGATTGAAACGCTTTCACAACACTTTTTTTACCTTTTCACAAACGTAAAATAAATAAAAAATTCACAAATTCCTTGGTTTACATTGAAATAAAAAATTAGTTTCAAATATTTTTGACTAATGAACCATAAAAAACCAATTATGAAAAAAAAAATATTGGTGGCAAATAGTGAATGGAATTATTAAAAAAACTTTGCTTGAAAAAAAATAATTTGCCGAAACAATAAAGAATTTACCATTTTACCAAGTCAAAAATGGTAATATTTTACCAAAACGGCAACCCTGCTTCCGATAACTTCGACTGCACGCTGAAGTCAAAGTTATCAGTCTCTTTAACAAAATTAAAAAGACTGATTCAATGCCGCGAATACTGAACGTCTGATTACTTCGACTGCACGCTGAACAACAGATAACCAGATAGGAAACTTCGATTTTTCAGTCAAAAATCAGCTGATCTGAGATTGGCGATTGTGTAAATGAGTTCACATTTTTTCACCTCATAGCTGTCAATGTTGTTCACTGTCATATGTAGGCTGCGTGCCAATCGAAAAATTTTCGCAACAGTGTGGTGAGTCAAAAATGTATGTAACCTCAGAGACTGGTACAAATTTTGACTGCAGCAAAAAAGAAAAAAACACTCAACACGCCTGAGCGAAAACGAGGATTGTGTCTTACTTTAAAAAAAAATTAAATGGTTTGGAAAAATTAGTTTAGCTATAAAGTAGTATTTCTGAAGTGTACTTTGCTTTTGACCTTTCAGTGGATTTGCCCAATATATTGGACACGTCAGAAAATACCTTTTATATTTATTTTGCAACGCTTTTTTTAAAATCAAACTAATTGGTTCTATGAAAAATAGATAATAAAATTGAATTTAGAGAGATATTTGACATTAAAGTAAGTTGGATTTTAAATTTTGTGCTGAAGAAAAGCAAAAAAAAATTTTGTTCGCCTATTTTATTAGAAATAATCAACCGGACAAAAGCCAAACTATTTTTTTTTTATCTTTTTATGGCTTCAATAACATTGCTCCTGTCATGCTCATATTGAGTGTTTCTTTGATACTGTATCCTTGCAAAACTAATGCAATGAAAATAAATTTTGGATTTGGTTATATTTTGAAGAGTTAAAAGTGCATATTTAAAAATTTTTAGAAATTATAAGTTAAAAAATAGGTTATTTTAATACAAAACTTATGTTTCCAACTTTTACCTATTAATCTTTTTACCTATTAACCTATTCAACAAGTGATTAACCATAAAAATCCATGCATTACTTTTGAAGATATAACGTTTTATATATTATGCGCACTTGAAAAGGATGAACCGCTTTTAGGAAATAACCAAAATGTAAGTATACAGAATCATATTTTTATTTACTCCCACTTTTTCTTAATCACAACAATATTTACACACCGTTTTCTAAAAACATTTATTTTTTCCAATTGAAAATGTTCTAAGTGCAGAAGGATAATATCTCTTTTAAATTTAAATTATTTCAAATAAAATACATGGCTTTGTATTGTTAATAGCTGGTTGATTGTATTGGTTTGTAGTATAACCCAACAAAAAAGTGGATCATCCTATGAGCGATCTGGGAGTGCTCCTTATTGATCCAAGCTAGGTGTATTTTGTGTTCTCTTTTAACATTGCATGTCCTAGGAAGGATAGCGCTCCCTTCAACATCCCAGAGTAGCTCAAAAGGAGCGATCAATAAATGATTCAAATGGATCAGCAAAGGAACAATTAAAATATTTTTTTTTTGTTTTTTTTAAAAGATCAAAGAACCAACATGCGCCTTATACAAACAAGGTTTGGTCTTTGACGCGAAAAGAAAGGGATAGATTAGCTAGAGGAATTGATTAGAACCATACGTGAGTTATTGAATAGACGAAACAGACGTGAAAGAAAGATAATGCTTTTAATGGCTTTTAACCGAGGCTAGTGTGTGTTATGCCTTATCCTCGGCAAGCATTTTCAGCCCCTAGTTGTGTTCCTGTCCTTTAATTCCACATTTTCCCACAATTTAGCTGTGGATTTTTAGTTTTCCATAATTCTTAAATGTAGGAACGAACAAAGAAAGTGAAAAGAACCATGCCCGAACCCGGAGTCGAACCAGGGACCTCTGGATTGTTAGTCTAGCGCACTCTCCACTAGACTACAATGGCCGATCTTTCACAGCAAATAATGATCGAGTTTCTTACAAAGCACATGACTCACTTTATGTGCTTTTTTTCATTGATTGCTCGGCTATTGATTTTTTAAAACAGTAAAGGAGCACAAGAGCACAAGTGCTCACTTTTTGATAGAATAAAACAGCAAACAGCTGCTAAGGAGCGATACAGAGAAAAGAGGAGGGAAGAGAGACATATTTTCAGGCGGAAAAAAAGAGAGGCAGAAAAGCGCGAGCAGGAGAAGATTGAGATGTATGGTGACAGGAATGAGGCTCGAAAATTTTTCGAAAAAATAAGACGCCTTGCCGATGGTTTTAAAACCGGGGCCTCTTCCTGCAAGGATGAAAACGGGAATCTAGTGACAGATGTCCAGAGTACACTGACGTTATGGAGGGAACACTTCTCTAAGCTTCTAAATGGCGACGCTGACAACAATCCCGCCAATAGAGATGATATTCCGGAAACCCCAATTTTGGATGACAGCGTTGAGGTTCCGCTGCCCGACTATAATGAAGTTCTGACAGCTATAGCTCGGCTTAAAAATAACAAAGCCGCGGGAGCTGATGGCTTACCTGCTGAGCTGTTTAAGAACGGAGGCGAAGCTCTACTTAAATGCATTCACGAGCTTCTATGCAGAATATGGTCGGAAGAATGCATTCCGAACGATTGGAATCTCAGTGTGCTCTGCCCAATCCACAAGAAAGGCGATCCCACTATCTGTGCCAATTACCGTGGGATAAGCCTTCTTAATATCGCATATAAGGTCCTGTCGAGCGTTTTATGTGAAAGATTGAAGCCCATTGTAAACGAACTGATCGGACCTTATCAATGTGGCTTCAGACCTGGAAAGTCCACCATCGACCAGATTTTCACGCTACGACAAATCTTGGAGAAGACTCAAGAAAAACAAGTCGACACCCACCATCTTTTTGTCGACTACAAAGCCGCCTTCGACAGCCCAATAAGGAAGCACCTGTACTCCACCATGTCTGAATTTGGTATTCCTGCAAAACTAATACGACTTTGCAGGATGACACTGAGCAACACCAGCAGCGCAGTTAAAATCGGGAAGGACCTCTCCCCACCATTTATTACCAAACGAGGTTTCAGACAAGGTGATTCCTTATCGTGCGACTTTTTCAACCTAATGATGGAAAAGATCATCCGAGCTGCTGATCTGAGACGTAGTGGCACAATATTCTACAAGAGTGTTATGCTGCTTGCGTATGCTGATGACATCGATATCATTGGCCATAATACGCGCGAAGTCAGTGCAGCATTTTCCAGATTAGAAAGAGAGTCAAGTCGAATGGGTCTGGCAGTGAATGCAGACAAGACGAAATACTTAGTGTCAACAAACAAACAGTCCCAGCGTCTTGGAACCCACGTTACCGTTGACAATACCTCCTTCGAGGTTGTGAAGAACTTCGTTTATCTGGGATCCAGCATTAATTCTACCAACGACATCAGCATTGAGATCAAACGAAGAATAACTCTTGCCAACAGGTGTTACTTTGGGCTCAGTAGGCAATTGAGAAACAGAGCCCTCTCTCGACGAACGAAAATCACGCTCTATAAATCGCTCATCATGCCCGTCCTACTTTACGCATCACAAACCTGGACGCTGAGCAGCTTAGATGAAAAGACTTTAGGAGCATTCGAGAGAAAGATTCTTCGTAAGATCTACGGACCAATCTGCGTCAATGGCGAGTACCGAATACGGTGGAATGATGAACTGTATGAGCTGTACGCTGACATCGACATAGTCAAGCGCATTAAAATCGAGCGGCTTCGCTGGCTTGGTCATGTTCAGCGCATGAAAGACGATGCTCCAGTGAAGAAAACATTCGATTCGGTACCCAGCGGCGGTCAACGCAGAAGAGGACGACCGCATCTTCGTTGGAAAGACCAAATAGAGGACAACCTGACGAAGCTTGGAATTTCCAACTGGCGCCAGCAAGCGAAAGACAGAAATGGCTGGCGCAAATTCTTAGATGAGGCCAAGACCGACATACGGTTGTAGCGCCAACTAAGTAAGTAAGTAAGTAAAACAGCAAAAGAGCGCTCTGTTGTTGCTCATCATAGGAACGATCGCATGTTTTTTTACTGGGAAGTGGACTTTTTATCGAACCAGCTTTTTCTTATTATCGCCTTAACCCTATAACGCACAAAAGCGCCAATTTCAACTGTTTACCAAAAAATCTCTTAAGCAGTTGCAAAAATAAATAAAAACATCTTTTGTTTCGAAATTAATTCTTTATTTATAAAACTATTTGCAAAAAATCTTTTTCTGCAGATATAAAGATTTACGTATTTCAGGGAATACAGCATGCTTTTTAAAATAATAATTCATGACTAATATAATTTGATAACTTAATAAAGAGTTTGTAACTTTTTTTTTTAATTTTCATTACTCTTTATTGCAATTTTAGTCATTTAAAAATATATTAAAAATATAGCAAAACACAAACTGCTGCCAAATGCAAAACCACGTTGTAACTAAAAATAAAAAATAACTGTTGATTGATTTACTCTCTAATTTGAAAGTTAGATTTATTTGGAATGTTGATGAGTCATTTATAAGAATTCCGACTTAAATTGTGCTCTTTGAGTTATTTTTCTAGACCAATTTCTAAATGTTGCAGATCTGCAACACCGCGCGATATAGGGCTAAAAAATAAATGTCAAGAAGGGGTTGGTAAAAACACGCCAAGAATTAAATATATGTAATGTTTATGAGATCGGATAAGTTTATTCATTACACACATCTCCCTAACAATAACAAAACTAAGTATATTTATTTTTTGAAACAACATAGCATAATATATTTACTTTTACAGTTTTGAGAAAAGTTAGTGCGAGCATCCAAACTTAAATGCATTTTCTACGTACCAATTTATGTAGCCAACTTTAATTTTTAATAATAAAAACAGTGAGCAGTCGTGGGACGCCTGGTAAATGTGAAATATTAACGTTATATTATATTGGAAAAATATAGCATGGAATATGAGGGATTTTAGGAGAGAAAAAAAAAATACAGTATAGCGTGTATACAGCAGAGAATAGTCAAATGTATTAACACGTCCTTTTAATTTTTTCCCCTCAACATTTCTTTCCCTCAACACACCAACATTCTATCTGCCATCCTTCTGGAGGTACTTACACAAAATGTACAAAATTAAAAATATGCTATTATTCTAATATATATATATAAAAATCTATGACCCCCTAAGAGGATCAAAAGTATGAGCTAGTCCTATTAATTTTATCCCCTCAACATTTCTTCTATATGCCACTCTTCTGGTGGTCCCTATAAATACAACAACAAAAAATAGATAAAACATTTCTATAATAGTTCATATCAACAAATCTATGACCGATAGGGGGTCAAATATAACCACTAACCACCTAGTGGTAATGCAAAATAAATTTGCATTACCATTAGTATGTAATGGTAATGGAAAAAAATTACATTACCACTAAAATTTTAATGGTAATGGAAAATTTTAATGTTAGTGCAAAAAATTTGCATTACCACTGAATTTTTAATGGTAATGGAAGAAATTTACACTACTACTGAAATTAAAAAAAACATCACCAATCGATAGCGAAGAAAAAACTTAGCTACGAATTAAAAAATGGTAGTGTTAAAAAAAGCTAATAAATGTTAGCTGCTACCAAAATTTGTTTTTGATTTCACAATTGCATCCTCAGACAATAATTTTTTCATTATCTTTATTTAGTTATTTTAGTTACCCTTTCAATCAATGAGTTTTCTTGATCAGAAAATTTTTCATTGAAATGAAACCACGTCACTGACAAAATTTTATACTTGAAAAATTTTGTACTGGTGGAAATTTTTAAAATTTTAGTGGTAATAAAAATTTCTTCCATAACCATTAAAAATTTAGTGGTACATAACGCAAATTTTTTCAATTACCATTAAAATTTTCCATTACCACTAAATTACCACATAATGCAAATTTTTTCAATTACCATTAAAATTTTCCATTACCACCAAATTTTAGTGGTAGTGCAATTTTTTCCCCATTATCATTACATACTAATGGTAATGCATTTTTTCCCATTACCATTACATGTGAATAGTAATGCAAGTTTATTTTGCATTGCCACTAGGTGGTTAGCGATTTGCATTACCACTAAGCGCATAGTGCTAATGATATTTTTTAATGCACTAATAACTCAATGCATTATGCCCATCTATGCTGATTATATATGTAAATTTTATATTTATATTAAAAACAACAACAACACAAACGAAAAGATGATTCTTTCGTGGTTTTGGCACAGTCCCACACAACCAAGCATCACCTAAAAAGACGACGTCAACTTTTCTCAATTTGCGCAAAGCGACATTAGTAGGCTTATGACGTTTTACAGCAATGCACTGCTGAGTCTTATTTTAAGTATTAGCAATGCACACAATAAAAACAGAAATTACTGTTGTGTTGTGAACCGTAATAGGCCTATAGATGTTTCACATCAATAAGTAGTAGAAAACGTAGCATTCCAATGCATCTTAAGAAATCACGATTATGAAAAAGTACAATATTAATGCAACTGGATAACATTTCTGAATAACATTTCCATGTTTCATTTGGAAAAACAAAAATTACTATTCAATTTCAGCAGATAGAAAGAATTTTATTTCCTACTAGATTCCTCGAAAAGTTTTCGATTCGACACATCCGACTCT
This sequence comes from Dichetophora obliterata, assembly GCA_963920525.1. NCBI lineage: Eukaryota > Metazoa > Arthropoda > Insecta > Diptera > Sciomyzidae > Dichetophora > Dichetophora obliterata. The sequence continues at coordinate 62,602,603 of OY986438.1, read as the reverse complement.
CATGAAATCAGGGGAGGTTGCCGTTGCTTTTGACTTCTTTTTTTCATACCCTACGTAACTGTGTGATATAATACTGCATAATACTGCACCGCATTATTTGAGATTTTCTTTTTCACCAAAAAAATCAGGGAAGTTTTCCAGTGCAATTACGATCATATACTTTACGTTACCCATTTTGTATGAAATAATTCAGCATCATACTGCACCGCATTATTTGAGATTCTCTTATTCACCTCAGGCATGGAAATAATATATAAGGAAATGGTGTTACCCTCACATACAGTGTATGTGTACTGCGGTATGTTTCGTGAATTGAGTGAGTGAGACGGAGAATATTTTTTTGACAATTGGATCGTTCTGTCGGCCGAAGTAAAAGATAAAAAAATTACTAGTATTAAATGTTTAATTAAAAGCTATTTTTATTGATAATTTCAGTGAGATTAGTAAAGTTTATGAGATAAACAACTATACAAACATGCGTTGTGCTGTAAAAACCTGTTCAAGTAGTCAGAACTTGAAGAATAATGTGGATTCCTTCCATAAGTAAGTATATGAATATCAGTTGGATTTTTTAAACGAAAAAATGTTATTTATAATGTATTGTGTTTAAAAAAGTTATTTAAATTGAGAATTTGTGCATTTCCTATTGGAAATAAGTGAAAAAAAGCAAATTGGAGTACGTTGTTTCCGCGCCAATTTTAAGGGATTGAAATGTCAAAGTATTTCAGGGGCGTATTCAGTTTACATATTTCCGCAAGTTTTAACCCTTATGTCAACGGCAACATACCTGGGTATGTTTTGCGTTTTCAAAACGCTGTAGCTCTGAACTGGCTAATCGGATCGACTTGAAATTTCGTGATATCCTAGCGAAAACTGTTTTATGCAATAGTCCCAATTTTGGTTAGGATTGGATCATCCGTTTGGTAGATAAAGCCCATTTACAAAGTTGCACCCTTATGTCAACAGCATACATACCTGGGTATGTATAGTAAAACGCATGCAAAAATGATAATATTGAAAAGTATAGTTTATTTTGAGTGAAAAAAATACTTATGGTATAAAAATTATTATAAACTACAAAATACTTATGAAAAAAATATTAAAAAAACTACGAAAAAATTTAAAATTATTGAAATTCAATTACATCTATCGCATTGCGGCAAGTCTTTGGAATGCTCTGCGCACACTGGTTTGTTGTATAATGTGCATGCTTTACGAGTATGGCGTCGTTTGGAGCAGATGTAGCAATTCCCCTTTACTTTTAGGCGTCCCGTACTATCACGCTCCTCCGCTTCATGTGCTCCAGCATCCACAACTCGGATGGGCCTACCTATCATGGCTTCGATGGCGTTGCGCGTTGAAAAAACTCTGGATATTCTGCTGTTATTCGCCCTTCTCTCCATTTCTGGCTTGCATAGTTGCTCGCTTAGCTGATGGAGAAACATCCTACGGCGGCTTGTATATGACTTCAGGTGAGTGTTGTTGTCAACGTATATTATGTATGCAGCAAATGCAGCAACGTCCACAATATTATAAAAAAAAGCCAAAGGCCATCTATTTGTGCGCCGCTTGGAACAATATTCGGACAAGCACATGTCCATGTTATCAACTCCACCTTTGGTTTGTTGTAGTCCAATATAAGCAATGGCTTCTTCTTAGGATCGGCCGTTTCTGTTGTATAATGAGAAGTGGACAATATTATAACTGCCTTGTTTTTCTTGGGCACGTACTAGCAAATCGTAACGTGATTATAGAACCCAAACATTGACGATTCAGCCTCACGACGTTTGGGGTTGGCAAATGCTGCTGGCACGAATGTACGCCTTTTGTTGTAAGAACCCAATATAGATAAATTATTGTCTATCATCAAAGATTTTGCCAAGTTGTAGCTAGTGAAAAAGTTGTCACATACAATATTTCTTCCACTTCCACCAAAAAGGTTGACACATAAATCTTTGACCACTCTTTCACCAACGTTTCTTTCACGTTCACCAGACGGTGCCATTCCTGTATAAATTTGTCCCTGCATTGAAAAATTAAATTCAATTTAGTTATTTATACTTTCAACAATTTTCAACAATATTGATAGTACCTGCAATGGATAGGACGAAATGGAGTCGCACACCCACCACACTTTTATCCCATATTTGGCAGGTTTTGATTGTATGTATTGCGTGAAGCCAGTTCCACCACGATAAGCACACAATTGTTCATCTACGGTGACGTTGGCTCCTGCCACGTAATATCTACGAAGACAGCTGTTAAGCATCAAAAAAAGTCCTATATTGCTGCTGCTTTGTCAGTTTGTTTGCGTTGCTGGCGTGTGTTTCCATTATCAAAACGAATGAAGCCGCTAATTTCCCAAAATCGTCGTACACTCATTACTGCACGATATAATGGATGTGATTTAGTATTACACAAATCTTTCGTATGCACGTAACCAGAATGTGTAACGCCACTTAGCAAAAGTACGCCCAAATATGCATCAAATTCACTTTCTGTTATGGGAATCCATGATCTCGATTCTCTTGTTGGATGTTTTGCATTGTCATCATCAAAGAATTGCCTTGCCTTTCGATTTGATTCACGAATAATTATGTCGCATATTTCGTCTGACATTATCAATTTGAACGTTTCTGCAATGGTCAAACCTTGCGTTGCCCGTACTGGTCCAGATTGTGCACTTCTTAGAATGTTGTGCGTAAGGAATCTTACAGGTTGTGGTTGTATCGAAGACCAAACATTACCATCTCTGGCAGTAAAATATTCCCCAGCTTCAATTGGTGCATCTTCAAGTTCTTCATCAGAATCACTGTCGTCCTCTGGGTCATATTCTGGTAACGTGGGCTCTTCAAAGTCTGAGTCATCGCCACCAATATCACCTACACATTCATCTAAAGCCTCGTCACCAACTACTGAATCATGGTCACTTATTTCTTCTTGGCTTTCTTCAAGCGTTTGACGAATATATCCTTGCTGTTCTTCGTACGAAAGTGCGCTTAGTTGTCGTGGAGTAAGCCATTCACCATCTGCCATTTCACTTTTATTTTATTTTTTTTATTTCCACAAAATAAACAGAAACGTCTTTTCACTTCGAATCACAAATGTAAACTAAATTTGCTGACGAAACTACAAAGAATGAAGTTTCTGCAAATTTCTTTTGTCTCTTTACCTGGCAGGTACACATTCAACTAATCGCTTGCATTTCACGTTTTTTCACTAATACACTCACACATTTGAGCTATTGGTACACTAAATGTGTGAGTATATTAGTGAAAAAATCTGAATCGCAAGCGATTAGTTGAATGTGTACCTGCCGGGTTATAACGGCATGCCATTTGCCATACAAAACGTATGTACAATGACTAAATGCAAGGGTAAAACTGGTTTTGAACCTTTTGTATCTTTCTAACAACATAAAAAAAATATGCAAGGGTAAAACTGGTTTTGAACCTTTTGTCTCTTTCTAACAAAATAAAAAAATTATGCAGAAATGCAAAAATATCTCTAATATTATTATTAAAAATAAATAATATTTCTAACAAATAAAAATAAAAATAATACAGAAATTCCAACAAATGAGTTAGATATTAGCATTTATATGCTAACGGCATGACATTTCCCATACAAAACGTATGTACATACCCGGGTGTGTTGCTGTTGAAGTGCTTAAAGAAGTTCTGCTGTTGACATAAGGGCGCCCGTGTTTTCAGTGAACAAATTTTGGTCATAAGTGCAGTTTATGGCCCACGCGTTAATAATTTTTTTTCTTATGTTTATTAAACGTACTTGGGCCTCCTTAGTCCAAAAGTGCAATAATAAAATGTCGGTCTCAAATACCAAAAAGTTATAAATTTAAATAAAAGGAAATAAATATTTTACATATTTTTTTAAAATAACTTTTTTATTTATTTTCAGATTTCCACATATTCCTGACTTAAAGCAACATTGGATTGAATCACTAGCTTTAGATCCTCGTTTTAGATATCGTTTGAACAATGCTATCCGACGATATCGTTTTTAGTTTGCTTCATATAAGTCCATCGCTATCGTCTCGTCTATCGTTGTGTTTTCTACAGTTTGAAAGCCTCTGCAAAACATATATTCAGTGCCGAAAGTGACATTTACTTTTGTGTTGAATTTGTTTTTGGATTTGTTTGCTTCAAAAGTGAAAATTAAAGGTAAAATGTTAGAATATTTAATAAGTTATTTTGATGATAATGTTTTGAAAATATATTCTTCGGCAGCGACACCTAAGTAAATGGAAATATTACTACACTTTATTGATGAACATCTGCAGCTGGGCCACAATTACGTCGCAAGCATAGTGCAGGAACGACATTCCATCTATTTGTTAAGGACCACTTTAACAAACAAGCGCCCAAAATATTTAAAAATTATTTTTATTATTTCCAACCAGAAAAATAGCCAAACGATACCAAATTAGCTATCACGCCAAGTAATCTTTTCGACGATACCATTTGACAGTTGTTTGCCATACATGAAGCAAGCAAAACGATATCGTTTAGATGATGCATAAAATTAATTGTTACGTGATGATAAAGTATCGATGAAACGATATCGTCAAACGATTCTCGTCATACGTGAGCTTAGTTGTTTGCTCAAATCATTTTTTTGAAAATGAGTACATCGGCTTCTCAAAGTCGAGCAGAAATTAATTTCCATCAGCGGTACTGTCTTAAGAAAAAAATTAATTTTATTTATCTTTACTTAATTTATTGAAATTTATTTTTTTATATAAATAATTTTTTAATATAATATGTATAATAAATATAATAAGTATATAATTTACATACTTTTTATATATATAATTTTATATTTATAATTATTTATAATTTTATTAATACATAAAATTTAATGCATGAATATAAATGAATACAAACTCTGTAGATAGCTTTTACCATAATTTTTTACTTTACTAATATTCTTTTTTGTTCTTGGGTGAAATAGGCCTACTGGGGAACCGAACACCCACAAAAAAATCGGCAACGCACCAAATTGTATACCTCAAGGGTGGTGTGGAAATACAATCTGTTGTTGTTATTGGATTAGAACAAACAAGATAGCGAAAACTTTAAGCCTTAATATGTAAATATGTGATTATCATCAGAAACAGTTTGGGCCTTTTTTTGTGATGCAACCGAATGCGGCCGTGTTTGAATGTTCATGTGTTTGTGGGAACCAGCACCAATATGGAAAATGCCGCACTTTTTTGCTACTGCACTACTTCCTTATATTTTACTTCTTTGACCTCAGGAATCAGGGAAGTTTTCCGGTGCAATTACGACCATATACAAGGGCGTCTGCAGGATTTCTTCTAGGGGGACAAAGGCATAATTGAATCTAGAATGAACATAAACAAAATGTAGCCTATTAAAAGCTATTTACTACGATTATTGGTACTAATTTTGTGAATATGATATGCACACTACACCAGTTGACACACGCTTGTGCACATTAGAAAATCTAATATAATTTTAAAGATGTTGTAACGATGCGTTTTCGTGCCGAGGTGTGGCTCGCCGGAAACCAAGGTCCGTTACAAAAATGTATATCTTTTGATTTTGTGGACACCAAATCAAAACTCGGATTAAATTCAATTCCAATAGATTTATTATACGTTTAGCCTTACTATACACTTAAACTTACGAAAACTGTCGAAATTTAGATATGTTTATGCTTTTATTTAGAAATGTGTGTAATTTTCTTATAATTACAATACACCCATTTACTTATAATTAGGTATGATTCTATGTTAATACCTCTTTTTTTTTATAAACTTTCAAACTACGTTAAATAAAAAGAAAACCGTTTGTCTGCCCTTTCAATCCGAGGATAGTGTAAGCTTTGGTCAGCTTGGCGAGACTTTGTACTACACACATATCGATTAAAGAAGGTAGATAGGGCTTGCGAGTCTTTGTACTACACAGCAGTGGAATTTAGTGAGGATTCTCATTTGATACGGCGAGACTTTGTACTACACACGATTTAATTGAGATTTAGGGATGGGGTAGGTGGAGTTGGACGCAGAGGCAAACTTGGTAAGTTAATAATGAAATTACGTTATGGATCAAGCAATAAAAGGAAGACAATCTTATTTGATAAGACGGCAAACCAAAGAAAAAAACTAAATAAAAGATTTTATATCACCAAATCCTGTTTTCATTTGAACTTTAGTGATTCGGCTTCCGTTCTGTTGTCGTTGGCGTCGCTGCTTTGTCGTTTAAATCGACGCCACTGGCATTGCTACGTCTCGGTCGACGCTGTCGTCGCTGCTGCCGTCGGCGGTACACTGCTTGAAAGCCGTTGACTTTGCTGCGTTTGACAATTCCTTGGCGTGTATGATGACTCCGTTGCTTTGAATATATGATTTTTAAATTCTTATGTTGCTTTGACTTCAACAAGGGTGGTTAAATTTTAAGGGCCGGTGTTGTTTTTGAATAAAACACAAATTATTGTCATTTCTTTTTATTATGATAATATTTGTATGGTTCAATTATGTATGGAACAAAATATCGGCCAAATGGCCGCCGCGACCTCGGCGGCACACCTCCATCCGATGGTCCAAATTTTCGATGACGCTGAGGCATAATTGAGGTTAATGTGCTGAATTATCTCATCCTTGAGCTCTTGAATTATTGCTGGCTTATCAACGTACACCTTTTATTTCAAATAACCCCAAAGGAAGAAGTTCAACGGTGTCAAATCACATAATCTTGGCGGACAATTGACATCGCCACCACGTGAGATAACACGGCCATTGAACTTATCGCGCAAAAGAGCCATTGTTTCGTTAGCTGTGTGGCAAGTGGCACTGTCCTGTTGAAACCACATATCGTCCACATCCATATCTTCCAATTCGGGCCATAAAAAGTTCGTTATCATCTCACGATAGCGAACACCATTCACAGTAACTGCCTGACCGGCCTCATTTTGGAAAAAATACGACCCGATGATGCCGCCAGCCCATAAACCGCACCAAACAGTCACTCTTTGTGGGTGCATTGGTTTTTCGACAATCACTCTTGGATTATCATTCACCCAAATACGGCAATTCTGCTTATTTACGAATCCACTGAGGTGAAAATGTGCCTCATCACCGAAGATGATTTTTTTCGAAAATTGATCATCCACTGTTGCCATTTCTTGCCACCATTCTGACCATTGACGACGCTTGAAATGGTCAAGAGGCTTTAGTTCTTGAGTCAATTGCACCTTGTAAGCGCGTAAGTGCAAGTCTTTATGCATAATGTTCATCAACGACGAGCGTGAGTGGTGCAATTGTTGGGCACGACGACGAGTTGAGGTGGACGGCTCTTCAGCCACACTATCGCGAACAGCAGCAATATTTTCTGCAGTACGAGCTGTAAGAGCATGCACTGGTGTTTTCACATCTCCTACAGACCCGGTATGCTCAAATTTTTGCACGATTTTTCCGATTGTATGCACATTTGGACGATTAAATTGACCGAAAAAATCACGAAGTGCACGATATGCATTTTGATTTGAACGTCCACTTTCATAATAAGCCTGAATAACTTTTACACGTTGCTCGATTGTGTACTTTTCCATGGTTCAAATTGAATTAGTCTGAAATTGAGAAATGTCAAATGAAATGCAGAAAAACTTGACGTTAAGGTGTGGTTCACATTCAACATCGGCCCTTAAAATTTAACCACCCTTTATGACTGATTTTAAACTTTAAACTTTTATGACTACTGCAAAGGCACACGTCCGTGCTCATTGGATGTTCAACTTAGATCTCTTTATGCACACGTCCGTGCTCGTTCGCTGTTAAAACTCGACTTCCGAACTTTTTAATGTTCTCGATGCTTCAGTTGTACCCATGGCAGAATTAGAGAAGGTATATGCATTTCAGACTGCGCTCTCTTTCTCATAGCCAGAATTGTCAAACTCAAGCATTTTGGTATTCTTGCCTATTTTCGCTTTCTTATCGCATTCTCATCGTTTTCAGATTTTGTGGGAGCTGTCAACTTCGTTTTGACAGTTGCGGCAGTCTCCCTCTCCAAAATGCATATACCTTCTCTAATTCTGCCATGGTTGTACCGTACCTCTGGCGTCATTGCTCTCATCTCTTCCTTCTTACAGATTCGTTTCATTCCACACACACGGTGGTTGACTACTTCTGGGTTTGTTGTTGTTGCGCCTTTTCGGAGTAAAACAACATCTGACTCTACCGTTGCCGCTGTGCGTGCTTAGTGACCGACGGGAATTCCGATGCACATGCAAAGACATGAAAAACAAATACTTTAATTAATAAGATGGAATAAACACCCCGGTCGGAAATGATGGTCATCATCATTTACCCAACTGAAGCGGTAACCACTTAAGTAATACATAAACCTGTTATTGGTTGCCATAATCCTATATAACCTAATGCCAATATCTTTTTTGACCCCGATATCCCTACTACTGCCTTTTCGTACCCACTGGCCGACACCTAACGCCAGTTGGTCCTATTTTATAAAGATAAACGAAATACTGTTTTGTTTTAATATTTTCAGTGTGTATGTTTATTAAATAGTTATAAATAATGTCTAACGATAACTATTAAATTTGATGATTGAACTTGTCGTTTATTTGCAATTATTTACATTACATATATAATTCATTATAACGTTCATTCATTTTAACGTTGTTTTCTAAATCTAATAAAGACTCTGACCCAATGTTGGACCGAGCCAGGTACCCTACAATGCCCATTTCCTCAAGAATCTATATGAGCTTGTGTATCCTGTGAACCTGTAGATAAAACTATTTCCACTTGGCTGGAAGGGCTGGACCCTTCACGATTCGCGTTGGGTCGGAATCGAGACCCACTTGTGGCAAATGACCCAGTTAGCAAACTGAAATAGAAAATATTAGGTATTACAAATAAAGCATGTAAGGCTAAAATCTGGTAAAATTGTATTCCTTTTAGTGTCAAAATCTTTTTCGTATCCGAAATATATTAAAAATTTTATTTCATTTTTTTGTCATGCAATACATTTCAGTAATTTTTTGCTTAAGCAAATATTTTTAATAGTTTAATAAATTAAATAATGTGAGGTCTATATCCTTAAATGAAATTGCATTTATTTATTTATTCGTTAAGCTTAATACAAGCTGATTAACTAAGAACTAATCTTATTCTAACAGGGTCTTAACTTATTCTAACAGGGTTTATTTATTTATTTATTTTTTCTCTCTCCTTCCCTTGTTTTAGTGTTCGAAAGATATCCAATTCGTGGTGGGCGTAATCCGCCCACCAGAAAAACGTAATTATAAGAACACGTCAAAAGGGAAATACGGAGAGAAAAGTAATAAAGGGAACTTACAATAATTAACAGGGAATATGTATCATATCTTAATTGTAAGAAAAAAATTATAGAGGGGAAAAATGGCGTTGGAGTTAAGAAGAAGTGGCGTTGGAGTTTAGAAGGGCATTTCGGAGTCGAGATCTGCTCAGATGAAAACCAAATTCGCTGATCAAATTGTTAGTTACACGAAGCATCCTGGTTACAGGTTCACTGCAACCATAGTCGGTACGATGGAAGTTGAGGTGGAAGAGAGGAATAGACCTAAGGTTACGTGGGTTGGTATTAAAGGATATTAATTGGAGTAGTGCAGGGCAGTTAATGGTACCGCATACAAGTTGATGAATGAAGAGTACATCTGCAACTTCTCTTCGTTTTGCAAGAGATTGCATGTTAATCAACTTCAGGTGGTCTGCATAAGGAGGTAAGTTGAAACTGTCAGAACCGGGAAGACCGCGTAGTGCGAACCTAATGAATCTTCGTTGAACGGCTTCGATTCGCACAGAATGGATGTTGTAGATAGGATACCAAACCTGGCTAGCATATTCGAGGATGGGTCTAACAAAGGTAAGGTAGAGAGATTTAGTAACGTAAGGGTTGGAGAATTCTCTGGACCAGTGTTTCACAAAACCCAGTGCAGAATTGGCTCTACTAATGATATTATCAATATGAGACCTAAAATTAAGTTCCTTGTCACATATTACACCTAAGTCCCTTAAAAAGCTTACAGGAGGAACTGGCTTGCCGAGTAAGTAATATGTTCTTGGGGGAAGCTGGAGACGCTTGCGTGAATATGTAATAGCTTGACATTTACTAACGTTGAGCTCTAGAAGATTTTTTTGACACCAAGTGGAAAAACTAACTAGATCTTCTTGAAGATAGTGAGAATCGTCGTTAGTTTGTATGCGCCGATAGATTTTCATGTCATCAGCATACACAGAGAGATTGGATTCTTTGATGATGCCATCTACATCAGAGATTGTTAAGACAAACAACAAAGGACCAAGGTGACTACCTTGTGGGACACCAGAGGTAGCTGAAAAAGAATCTGAATTGGAAAATCTAAAGATGACATTATAACGGCGTTCTTCGAGATATGATTTAATCCAAGATATAAAGAGTGATGGAAAACCAAAGGCTTTAAGCTTAAGAAGAATGATAGTGTGTGAGATTTTGTCGAACGCTTTACTAAAGTCGGTAGACACTACATCAACTTCGTACCCGCTTTCCAACGAGCATAGAGCGTTTGAAACAAATTCTGCAAGGTTAGTGGTAGTCGATCTTCCTTTGAGGAAGCCGTGTTGGCTAGGAGGAAAAATAGATTTGCAATGGAAAAAGAGAATGTCATAAATAATGCTTTCAAACATTTTTGGAGTACATGAAAGTTTTGCAATAGGTCTGTAATTGGAAATATCGTTTCTTGGTCCTTTCTTATGCAGAGGTATTATGTATGAGCTCTTCCACAACTTAGGAAAAACGGAATTAGAAATAGAAAGTTGAAAAAGAGCCAATAGGGGATGAGCCAACACGTCCGCGAATTTTTTTATAACAATAGCAGGCAAGCCATCGGGTTCTGGAGAATAATCGTCCTTCAGATTATTTATCTTTTCTAACACATCAGCTAGTGTAATATCAACAGAAGTTAGCGACGTTTGAGGACAGTCCCTTAACAAAGAAAAATACTCGTAGTCTAGTTCGTCGTTATGATTAGTGTATGACTGACTGAAAAAATTTGCAAATAGGTTTGCAATTATTTCCGGGTTGTCTGAGGAAATGTCCGAAAAAGTAAGGGTAGATGGGTAGTTGTCAGATTTTCTTTTAGTATTTATAAACTTGTAGAAGCTTTTAGGATCCGACAGCAATTTACTTTGAATATGAGCAAGATAAGACTCGTATAGCGTTTCACAGAGTGCGGAAAAAAGGTTAAAGGCGTGAAGATAATTTGTGAGATCAAGAGGAGAACGAGAAATTAAATATGCGCGCCATAGTTTGTTCCTTTTGTTGCGGAGTACACGTAGTTCCTTATTGTACCAGGGAGGACATGACGAAAAGTTTTTCTGCCTTGTGAAGGGGACAGAATGTGTGAAGCAGCCGAAAATTATGTCATAGAAGTGAGCAACTGCAGTATCAACGCTTTCATAACCATTATCGAAGAGATGTTGGAAATCGATTCTACTGAATAAAATTTCTAGTTTTACAAAATCAGTTTTCCGAAAGTTAAAGCTGTACGAGTGCTCGAAATGTGTATTTTTGATATCAATGTGATATGATAAGGTAAGGGATAATGGTGGATGGTACTGATCGAGTGTTGAAAGAAGATGGTTACTTGCGGAGACTACGCAGTTATCTAAATCCGAAGAAAAAATTAGGTCTAGTTGTCTACCTAAATTGTTAGTAACTCCGCTCAACTGGTAAAGGCCGCAGTCTGAAATACAACTAGTAAAAAGAATTTCTTTTTCAGAGGTAGGATTTGAAGAAAGATAGTAGGATTCATCATCAGAGAGGACCCATTGAAGGTTGGGAAGATTAAAATCTCCCAGAAAAATAACGGTGTCAAATGGATCCATAAGGTCCAAAAGTGAATCTATTGCGTCTACTGCGAGCTGATAACCATTCACTGGTTGAGACGGGCGAATATAACAGCAAATAATGAATACATTACGTTTTGTGATGCAAGCTTTGGCACATATAAATTCAAAGTTGGCAGTGTGGGAGTTTTTTATAATGGTAGGATTGAAGCGATTGTGAATAGCGAGAAGGACACCACGACCTGAGGAGAGATCATCTTTGTCGAGACCATCGTCTCTGAAAACCACGAAATCGGACGCGAAGACCTCAGTATCCTTAAAGTCGGGCGTAAGATTGGTCTCAGTAAGGGCAAATATGTCGTAGGGAAGCTTAAGAGAATTAAGAAACACTGTAAAGATTTTGGTGCGTAAGCCTCTTATATTTTGGTAGTAGAGAGAGACAAATAATGGACTGGGAGAAGGGTTTTGAGTAGGAGTAATAATTTGGTTAGGAATAATATTGTTGCTGCTCTTTACGGGACTTTTGAAGATAAGAGATATGTTTTGACCTCACATGAGTAGCATATGTGTCAAGATCTTCTTTGACTTGATGGCTCGTCAAGCCAAGTAGCTCGTGGAATCTGGTAAATAAAAGGCTTAACTCATTGACATCGGTAGGTAGACCTTCTTGCTGAATCAAGACTTTGAGGTTTGTCTTGGTCTTGCCTTCTATACAGGTAGAAATCGGTGCTTTATGCAAGTAAGCAAGATAAAGACGCACATTGTTGTAGACACTATTCTCTCTTAGTCGAGAAAGGGCATATCTATTCTCTGTGTCAACACAAGAGTTCATCGTAAGTTTCACTCTTGGTGGTTGAAGAGGGTCAATAAAAGATGTGGGGCTTCCCGCTTGATTAGAAGCTTCACTAGTGACTGAAACAGACGGAGATGGGTTTAAAGTATGGGAATGGACGAAGTTAGGATAGAGTATGTTAGTCTCATTTTTTCTTGCTGTTGTGTCCAAGTGAGGATTAAGATTGAATGAGACTCGTTTAGGGTGAGACGGCTGAAGAGTGTAATTTGTTCTATTTGAAATAGATTTGATCTGAGGAGTAAAACTAGGAAAGATATTAGTTTTAAGTTTCCAATTGGGGTCAGCGCTAGGACGGGAATTAGGTAATTTATTTCCGGATGGTTTGTGGACAGGATAAGGCAAATTAGGATTTTTATTAAGTAGAGTTTTCTTTGGATTAGAATAAGACTTAGAAAAAGCGTTATACGTATTTGTATTAGAAAAATTATTATTACTAGCATTATCGTTATTAGAATTTTTATTAGAGTTAGAATTGGAATAAGAATTAGGGACGTTACATGACTTAAAATTTAACGTAGAGTTAGAGTTTGAGTGTGAATTAGATTTATAGTTGGAGTTGAAAGGAGAATAGGAGTTAGAATTAAAATTAGAGTTAGCATTATTCCTAAGTTTACTGGTAGTTTTACTTGCATAATGATTAGACTTGTTTTTAGAATTAAAATAAGAAAAACTGTTCTTCTCGCTGTTAGATCTACGTGTCAACGGCTTGTCTCCAGGCTTGTTCATCCATTTGGCAAATATCCACTGGCCATGCATAACACTGTCACCAGAGGAGCTGAGGAACAACCACGCATATTCTGTTGGAATATTAAGTTTAAAACTGCAAAATTTCCTGGCATTGGAAGACATCTTCTGGCAGTTAGAAATTACGATACCAAATTTCTTTCCAAAGTAATTACGCATCCAGGATACGCTAGTTTTAACTGCTACGCCCTTAATAAACAATGTAGTTTTAGAGCTTTCGTTCACTTCCTCTAATTTTTTGATCCTGCTATCCCATTCGGATGACGTCCATGATGTTCCGAAATGATGGATTAATTTTCGAGGTTCAGCGACAGGATTAGCAGGATTAGCGACAGGATTAGCAGCTGGTTGCTCGTTTGGATTAACGAAGAGAGAGGCTGGTGGTGGAGAAAAACAAAGAGCCGATGGAGAAAGTGTAGTTGCTTCCAGGATTTCTTGAAAAATGGAAGATGCATCATGGTGGGGGGAATCTGGCAGGTTTTGAGTATGGTTTGGTGCGGAACTGATGACAGAAGTTTTTTGAGGAGAAACCAACTCAGGCATAATTTCCATTCCATTTGGTAGAGACCTGACCGCATATGATATTTCGGCAAGCGCAGCTCGAAATGCGTACAAATCGTCACTTATGTCATTGACTTTGTTGTATAAACTTTGTGTGAGTGGATCTGGCTGATAAGGTGTAGGCAAAGGCTTAGTAGAAGCTGATTGCATTGCAATGTCTAAATCATTGTGTAGTGATTTGATACTTTGACGTATGTCTTGCAATGATTCAGATTTTTTCAGTTTATTAAAGTTTCCATTAATTTCATTTTTTATATCACTTATCGCGGTCTCGATGTACGAGTTTTTTTTATTATCATTTGCTAGTTCCGTTAATTGCTTAATGTTTCTTAATATATTTGTTACATTATCTTTAACGGTATTAGTCGAAGACTCCAAAGTGGCACTAATGTCTTCCGATATCTGAGTCAAGCTATCAAATTTGGCAAATTGTTTTGATGCCTTATTAAAAAATTGCTTGTTTTCAGATAACAAGCTAGCAAAAGAGTCGTTAAGGCACTTTATTGCAAGCATTATATGAGAGGGTGAAATTTCTCTGCACTCGTCACAGAAAAACAAAAAGTTTGTTGCATATTCTTGTATGTAGTTTAGGCTTCTTTTAGATAAACCAATACAGTTATAATAAAAAAATCTAGCACAAAGCCCATTGCAATTGATTTTGGGCGAACATTTGTCCTCAGTCGTGCAATTATCTTTTCCACAAGACATATTAAAATCTTAATTAATTAAACAGAGATATGTTTTTTTTTTTATTATTGTAGGTCAGCAAGCGAAAGAATTAAGAAGTAGAACAGAGATATGTATTGATTTTTTTTTTTATTATTAATTGTATGTCGGCACACGAATGTTTAAAATATTGGTTAAATGCTTACTAATGTATTTTGCCGAATTGCTGTTAATTACTTTATGCCGGTATATTATTGTTGATTTTTGTTTTTTATGGTCTTTGATTCTAGTAGGTCAGCTGTTGTTGTTTTTTTTTTATTTTATTTTTAGGGTTTTGTGTAAAGATTGTTTTTGGTCGGAGTTGCAGAATTGCACTTTAGTATTTTTGCAATAATAGGTCATAAAATTTGCACAAAGCAATGAGTTAAGATTTTTTATTATTATTTTGTATTTTTTGTATAACAATGGTAAGAGAGCTAGCGGAGCTATTTTTCACACGTCCGATCGGTTTGACTGATAACTATTAACTCTGATTAATTACTATCAAGCCCCAAGATTTCAACTTTTAAAATTAGAACACAAAAATTTCCTAATATTAAACAATATTATTTTTGTTGAAAAACTGAAAAAAAACTAAATTTTTATGCCATTTTTGAACTTTGGAAGCCTTTAACTCGTAAACCAATTTCGAGTGGAATAAAATTTTTCAGATTTGGATTTAGGAGGTCAAAATCCATATCATTCGCAAAAATTAAAAGCTTGAGTTGTCGCTATTCTTGAAATGTTCTCCGCATGCTACGAGATATATTTTTCAACGGATCTCACACCGCATTGACACCAATCTACTTATTCCTTTTTCCATCATGAACCAGTTCTAGCAGCTTGCAAGCTCCTACAATCGAGTAAGAAAATATACCTATTATCTGAATGATTTAAAAAATTAAGTTTTTTAATTCAAAACGTATAAATAAATAAATAAAGAGGTACATGTATACACGCAGAGAAAAAACATATTTGCAACAACCATGTTTTAAGAAGATCATAGTATGATTCGAATTATGATTGTTGCTAACATATTCTTAAACATATAACTTTTTCTTTGATCATGATAAAATGATTACAACAACTACATTTAGAAAAGGAACTTTTTTGAAGGAACCAAAATATTATTGAAACAATCATTATTCTCTTATTGGGTCGAAAATAGAATAATTGCAACAAATTTATTATGAATTTATTTTTAAGATCCAGAATATTATTGAAACACTAATTTTATTTTTTATTTTCATGCACTCCAATTTCCACAGCTATTAATTAAGATATCTCCAGAGCTTTGCCTCACCATTGTCTGGGTGACAATTGTCTGGGTGACAGCAATATTAATTCAATTAAAAAATTTTCTGTCCGAGCTGGGGTTTGAACCGCGGGTTTTTCGCTTACGAGCCACGCACATTACCAGTAGGCCACAGCCGCTACTACCACAATCCTGATTAATGCCGTTAATAAACATGGTGCATTAAGTGCATTGTCACAAAAATAGCAATACGTGTGATAAACAAAATATAGTCAGAATTGCGAAATATATTTACGGTAAATAGAAATATGTTTGCTACAATTAAACTCGAAAATGTAATTTTTCTGCGTGCTGTTTTTAGGATAAGGCGATTTAAAACAAAACACAATAATTGAACAGTTGACAAACGAAACGGCACATAGCCAGGAATCGATAAAACTTATTGTGTCTGAATGAGGTGATTAGTTTCCTGCAAACTGTTCAGACACAATAAGTTCTTTCGATTTTTGGTTATGTTCTGCTTCGTTTGCCCACAATCAAAGAATAGTTCTAACAAACATTCAAAATTCTAATATGTTTGTCTCTATAATAATATTCACATTTATCATGATTGACAGAACCACAACATTTTTGTTGCAACTAATAGTTGAGGCAATCATAGTATGTTGACGATTTCAATGATGTTATGATTTCAACTATAATGTTATTTATTTATTTATTTATTCATTCATTCAACAACAGATTAAAGTATCCTTACTGACTACTAGACTTAAAGTATTAACAGTTAACAATAAATTAATAAAAATAGTTAGTTATTCAAAATATTGCTTATACTATGCAATTAAGAACATAAGTGATTTTTGAAAGCATTTCTGCTTAAACCTGGATAGAAATCAACATGTATGCAGACTGAATTTGCCAGTTTTAAACAACGTGTTATTGGTTCATTACAAGTGTAGTTTACTCTGCGATATGGTATATGAAATAAATTCCGTGCTCTAAGATGTCGTGAAGGAATGCGAAAACTAATTCAGGACGAAGAAGCAATTCAGGACAATAAATGCTACTACATATAATATCCCTTACAAACATGACGGCAAAATATTTACGACGCATCTTCAAAGTGAGAATACCGAGAAGTAGACATCTTACTTTATGTGCCGGCATTTCTATATTCCAATTTACTCGTTCAATTCTATCAGAGTGCACTGCGTAAAAAGGATCCCATATAATGCAGCAGTATTCTAATACTGATTTCACAAAAGCATTATATAATGAAATTAAAGAAAAAGGATAGTCTCTTTACATCTGACTCAAGATCCGCGCATTCGGATGTCAACTTCAAACGAGCAAAAATTTTTATGTCGTCAGCGTACATTAAACACTGAGAAAATTTAAGAATTTTAGGTATTTCATTAACAAATAATAAAAACAGAAGAGGTTCTAAATGACTGCCTTGAGGAACGCCTGAAGTAACCCGGATAACTTCTGAACGCACATTGTTAATGCGAACATATTGCGTCCGACCAGTTAGATAGGACTTAAGCCATTTTAAAATATTTGAATGAAAGTCAATTCTTTCCAGTTTGCTTATTAGTAGGTTATGGTGAGCCCTATCGAACGCTTTAGTAAAGTCAGTGAAAATAACATCACACTGGTAACCTTTTTCAAAGCTATTTAAGACGTAATTACAAAAAATAGTAAGGTTAGTAACAGTTGACTTATCGGTCACGAAACCATGTTGGAATGGAGATATAGCCTCTTTTACAAAAAAAGTGAGCCTATTGTAGACCAATTTCTCAAACAATTTGGGAATCGACGAGATTTTACAAATCGGTCGATAGTTCGATACATCGTTTTTGGACCCTGATTTGTCTTTATTAAGGCAAAAATTGGTGTTTGCAGAAATAGTACAATAATTTTAGTAAAAAGATTTATTATTACAGTTATCATGTCTCAACCATGTCTTTTCTCTGCGTGTATGAGATTGTTTTGGGTTTCATACATTTTCTTAACATATTCCAGAACCTCCTGCAAGGCTTTATTCTGAATCCTGGTTTAATATAAGCACGTGACGCGAAAAAAGTACAGAAAATTCTCAAACTGAGTGGGCACCGCTAAATAACGTGAATTTTAAGAAGTATAAAATGATTGTTTGTCGAGTCTCCTATTTACGTTTATGTCATAAAAAACTTTGGATTACAACATATTCTGATGTAAAATCGTTTGCTTAATATGACATAAGGTTTTTTAAAAAATTAAACCTTGATCCAAAACTAGCCTAATTTATTAAATTTCCTAATTTTTTTCGCTTTTGAATTAGAAGCTTTGCTCTCGCCTAAATCGCTGCAAATTTCTTAAATTTAAATTGTTTGTCATTTTATTAACCTCAATCAATTGTTTGTTTGCAGAATTTTTTGTCATGTTATTAATTTTAAGAATGATTTTTCCTTTAATTGAAATATTTATCTAAAACCTTACAAAAAAATGTTGGCCAAAAATTATTATTGAAGGGGTTAAAAAATAGCTTTGACGATATCGTCACACTAGCCACAGCGCGTAGGCAAATACTAACTAGCCACACGAAGGGTTAAAACGGATCATACTACTGCAAACAAAGTAATAGCTCAATTTTAATTTACTTCTTTTTATTCTATTTATAATGCAATTCTTCACATCTTTTACCAAAATGAGCGTCTTTATAAAATTGTTCTAATTTTTACACGCAACTATATGGTCAAAAAAAACGTAAATTTTTCGGCTTTTTTCAACGCTTCATAATATTCTTAATTTTCCATATTTTCATTCGATGCATCGAGTCCATATGTCCATTTTCGAATGCATTTTTCTCTTTATTGTGCTGATGATCTGGAGCCGAGCTATGATGTTGCCTGATTTTTACCTTGTTTTTAGCACACCAATTTAAGCACCACCTTTATATATAAAAAATATATGTTAAAAATAGAAAATATTTGTTTTACTTACACTGATTATGTAAAATTAACATGCACATAAAATTTTAAGTATAAATATTTAATAAACTTTTTAAAAAAAATCTTCTCAAGTATGCCTTAATTTAAACCGCATTTGCCTAAAACCTCCCTTAACAATCACGCTTACTCATATTTAATACAAATTAAAAGAATAACCAAAATTTCATGAATTTGCTTTTTCAACGTCAAGCATTTGTTAAAAAAATGCGGAATTTGAAGCATACCATCGTAACTTAAGCACTGACATGATTTTATTGAATTGTATAACTCATATTTTTCTGTGATTATATAATATATTTTCTTAATAATGGGATAAAGCGGCTTTGTAGCATGAAGGCCCATTTCCAATAAAGCGTGAGATGCGTTTCGTAAATTGACGCAAATATTCAATACATGCAGACATACCTAACTGGTTCCAATGAACAGCATGCGTTTGCACGCAGCGTAAAATATACGAAAAATTGAATATTTCATGCGAGTGAAGCTTTGACAGCGAAACAGCTGTTCAGTTTTACAAAGGAAAAATTTAAAAAGTTAGTAGAATTTGAGAAAAACTAAAAAATTTATTACAGGTATTTAAGACGTGCTCCACACTCACGACACATCTGCAGCGGCATGCCGAAGTGCCTGAATATATGGGAGAGGAGTCCAAAACGGCATTTGAGAATAGTCGGTGGTGCAAATGTTTACAGGCATTTAAAACGCGCTCCACACTCACGATATATTTCCAGCGACATGCCGGAGTGCCTTACTATATGGGTGAGTTGCAAAATGCATTTTTACAAAGAATCAGTGTGTTTTATTTTGAATTGGTTTGAAGATTATTAGCCAAAACTTCGCAATTATACTATTTTTAAGAATATCAACAGAGCTGCGCAGTTTTTGTATTTAAACTTAGCACCAATTCAAAATAAAACACACTGATGCTTTGTAAAAATGCATTTTTTAACTCGCCCTATCTGTCCATACTGCAGCAAAACCTTTTACAGGACCAATAGTATGCATGCACACAAAACACAAAACATCAGTGTGTTTTATTTTGAATAAACTTGTGAAACTTTTACACATTAAAATCATGCTTCGCTAAGCAGAAGACACGCTCCATAAGAAATTGATTTTTTTCCGTAGCTTCCGCAGCGTAAAACGCAACACATCTCACGCGTCATTGGAAATGGGCCTTGAGGCATTAGGCCAGGGTGAAGCTCATAGTTTAATAATAATTTGTGTACCAAAAACCGATGACTAGTTTAATTATAATTCATTAAAAAAATTTTTTAAAATTATCCTTCAATCGACGTTTTCTCGAAACTACTATTTTCGACAGCGACTTTCGTTCACAGCAAACAAACAAAAATTAATTTAATTGACTTCAATTAGAATTTATTGTTTAAGGAACCGTGCCATTTCCGTTTTACGAAGCTAGTTTTTGAAATGCTAGTTTTGAACAACTAGGAATTACAAATTCTTTTTCAAATTTCCTCCATTTTTTATTTAATTTTTCAATTTCTCTCCGAAGAATGATAAATTGAATCCTACTATTTATTCTACAAATATATTTTCGGAACTTTTAATTTTTTCTAATATTTGTTGAGTTTTATAGTAATTGTTAATATGAGTTTTATAGTAATAAAACTCAATTTCTGTTTGTTTGTTTGTTTGTTTGGCCTTTATACAAATCTAAACAGCTTTAGACTTCGCTCAAACTAGGTACACATATTAAGTCTATCCCAACTTAAAATGTAACATAATTAGTTTTTGCCACACCCCCTCCGAAATTTTTCAACTAACGGTAATTTTGTTATTATAATACTTTTTAGTATTGAAGTTTTTTGTTTATTTAATTTTAAAAAAATCTGTTATTTTGACATCAAAAACACTCACATATATTAAAAATTGTATAAATTTTCAGTACAACGACTTTTTCATAAAACATCTAAGAATGAGAAAATCAAAATTACGACATGAAAATCAAAGTTTGGTCTTTCGATGCAAACATCTCCGCTGTCCAATAATATATTTCATTCAAATTTTTTTTGTTCAAAAGTTCAATAAAATCACTTATTGTTAGTGTAACTATGTTTTATATTTATGTCAAAAAAAGTCCAAAATGTTGACTTTTTATTAAAAAAATGACTCAAAAATTGTTTTTGTTGTAAAAATTAAATCAATTAAAAATTGCACATCTGTCTACCTTTCATATGACATAGCATTTGTTTGCAAAAATTCTTCCAGCTAAGCGCAAAAATTATTTTACTGTTTTTGTCATCAAAACAACAAGGTTTGATTTTTTCGCGAAATTTATTTTTTCCAAAATGTTGTTTTTAATTTTTTACCAAAAATTCAAGTCTCAAAATTAATTCATGTGAAAAAATTACCCCAGTGTCTCTTTCCAATCAAAAGTTATGGCTAAAAATCTGTTTTTTTAAAACCAAACTATTAATATAACTGAGTTTTGTTTTAAAATTCTCTATATAATTTGAACGTCCCCATTTATCTCTTAGAATGCAGTTGTGTGTCTAGAGTAATTATGAACATTTTGGTTTATATAAAATCTTACTTATAGTAATCTCTTACTTTTTGTGTCCCCACCCCTCGCCCTCCTCCTGTTAAATATGTTTTGTTGTGATGGCTCTCATTTTTCTCACTATTGTGTCACCGTTGTCACTCAGTTTCTTATCAATGGTACTTTAAATGTTCTATATATATCACTATTTCATAGAAAAGATGACTGTGAATAAGACATTTTTTACATTTTAACTCTCCAATCATGGTTGCAAGCTTGACTGCATTGAACACATTTTTAGGTTCAGTAGCGTACTAACCGAAAGTATGCTGAAAAGAATGCTGGAAAATGTTATAAATTAGAAGTAAGCATTGCATTACCAACACGGTTTCAATATTTTAGAAATGTCCGTTACTGTTACTCAATTTAGTTCTTTTCGAACACAGCGTAAACTTGCAGTAAAAAACATAATTGGGCAATTCACAGTTCATTGTAATGTTTTAATATATTAATATTTTAATATACTAATTTTTAACAGCTGTGAGCACAACTTAAGTGAAAAGTATTGAATTGCAGTTTTAAAACAGCGCTGGAATCTTTAATATGTAGCTCAGATGTTTTGGATTCTATTAAAAGTTAAATAACTCAATTGATTATTCAGTTTTATTGAAAACTTCATCAAAATTATTTACCAGGCAACTCTTTTTTATTCACTTAAAACAGCTGTTCACGAAATAACACATTAACACTCTACAAAAGCATCCCTTAGGGCATGTACAAAAGTTGCAACATTTAACACACCGTTACATTGCACAACATTTAAGCACATTTCAGAATTAGCACATTAAACCTTAATTAGCATAAACTGTGAATTGCCTAATTGGCACTTCTTGCACTGTTCTTGCAGTTTTTTCAACTGGATTTATGTCGATCAACTGTTTACGTTAATAATATTGTAACAGGTTGCTGTATGTACTATAAGTGGAAATTAAAAAGCGTCTGCTTTCTTAACTTACACCTTTTTGCTAATTTACATTAAGAAATGACTGTACAATTTTCGCATAAAAAAGGAATTCTGAAGATTTAAGAAATTGCATCAACCATCAGACTCAGCTTATTTTGTTTTTTATTTTAGACACAAACCAATTGTCATTTTCTAACTGGAAAAACTACTAAAAAATTTAGAAAGATTGGTGTCCATTTTCCTTTTTTTTACAAATTTGATTTCCATAAGCAATGTGCTTTAAATTTTTTAATTAATATTTTTTAGTGGTCTCAAACTTAAATTTAACATGTTTTTACAAAATTCCAAAATTTAAAAAAACATTAAATCGAGAGTGTATATTAAAATGTTTATATAAATTACTCTCGAGTAACACCGGGTATATCAGCTAGTTTTCAATAAATCTCTAAATTTTTCGTAAAAAATTGTAGAAGAACTTTGACGTTATCACACTCCATCCTAGTATAATGCCTTAAGGGTCGTTCATAAATTACGTTACCGATATTTAGCACTTTTTACCCCTCCCTCCCTCCTTCCTAAAGTAACGTTACATGTGAAATAAAAAAGTAATTGATTTAAAAATATTATATTATTTGAATGGGGTTTTGAAATGCACTACGATAAGTAACGGTTTCAAATATTATAACGTGACCAAAAATTGAAAAAAACTAAAAAAATAAATTTACTATTATTTAAAACTAGCTGATATGAACCCGTTGTTACTCTGGAATGTTAATATTTTTTAAAATATATTATTTTTGTGGTTTTTATTTGAATTTTCTTTAAAAAAGCGAGGATTTGCAAGAGTGTTTTATAAAATTAAGAAGATATGTCTTTTAAGAAAAATATATTTTTTGATTTGAATAGATAAATTTTATAATAGTTGTAATTTATTCCCCGCAGATGGGGTTCTGCATACGAAAAAAATCCAGAAGTTATTCTTGAAGGCTAAAATTTTTTTATAACTATAAAAACAACGTGCTAAAAAAATTCAAATCGTTACAAAAATCAACGGGGGTAACATTACATTTTCTTAATAAAGCATCAAATTTTGTGTCAAACAGAAACAGTTTTTTCTGAAAAATGATACGTGAATTTAATAATGATGAATGAATTTCAAGTTATTATGGTTTTTACGACGAAAATAACTTTTGCACCGTTTTTGGAGGAAAAAGAAATTTGTTGAGCCTTTTTTGAAATACGATCAAAAATTTATTCAAAATTTTTTTGTGCAAGGACTTTCGATAGTTTTCAAGATATGAGAATGTTTTTGGTGTCAAATAAACGAAAAATTTTTTACTTTATTTTCATTTTAAATTAGTTCTGGTAAATTATTATAGGACCTGCACATAAGTAGCGTTGTTTTCTGACCTCTCGACTGCATCTCGCCACAACTAAGTTATTTCTGTTTCTACTACCGTATGCGTGAGTATGTTGATTTAGATGAGCAGTATTATAGCTTATTCTTCTTATGTTCTTAAAACTTGTAGTATCAGATAGAATATAGATAGATTCTATCTAGGGATTAGACATGTTTAAAATCCTCCACATAAAGTTGATGGCTAGAATAAAGTGGTGAAAGCCCGATAACAGCTTTATTTGTTTATTTCTTTGTTTAATGTGCGATGACTGTTCTAACAAGACTGAAGTCTTATGACAAGCGCAGTACCATAAGGTTATGATTTATAATTAATTAAAATTCAATTTAATAATTTTTTAAAAATACAAAGGCGATCTAAATGACTTAACCTACATCAATACATTAAATTTAAAGTGAATAAAAAGAAAAATAGGAGAATAATAATTAAAACACAATGAAGATGTAAAGAGTATGCATGAGAAAAAAAAGATTAAAGTTTAATCGTCAAGCATTTATTTTCATCTCCGATGTCTTTTGATAAGCCCAGCACATCATAATATATGTCAAGTGTGAATGTGTCTATAGACATATTTATGAACAATTTGCTGTCAACAGTGAGCTTATTTTTGAATTTATAAAGTTTTATATAAAAATTCCATACAAGGTTGCTAGTTAGGGTAAGACTCAGGCACAGATAATATAATAGAAAGATGTGCCACCGCCATACAAGCAAGTGGCACAGTAAAATTTGAATGTGGATTTATCATAAATCCACACAAAAGCTTTATGAGAGTCAGCGAGCGAACGATTTAAAGCTTTTGAGAGCGAGAGAATAAGTAAGCGACAATGTGAGCAAATGTGAGCATAATATTGAAAAGCAATAGAAATGATATGTAAAGATTTGATGCACGAAGCATCTGAATAAACGATGTAGCTGCCAACAAAATGTAGCAGAATTTTTTTAGGTTTTACTTAAAAAATGTAGGCAATTTTTTTACTAAACTACCCTACGAGTATTATATAATATAAAATTTTTATATTTTTTTGCATTATCTCTTATCTTTTTGTTATATAATTTCAAGAATATAATATCATAAAGATGACTTAATCTGGGTATATTTTGTGTGTTGACTTGGTTTTTTTTTGCCGTTTTGCCACATGATATTTTTAGTGTTATATTATTGTAATTGCGATTCCATCAGTTGAAGCTTAGCCGCGAATAATGTTGTAAGCAATATTTTTTAAGTTGTTTTTTTGCGGAAAATTTTTTTATTTAACTTCTTGTATATACATATTTTTAATATATTATTGCAAATACATGCTTTACTATATGAAAAGTACTCAGAAATGCAATTTTCAATTGTTCTTATTTATACAACAAAAACATTATTTTAATAATTTTTTTAGTAAAAATTCAATATTTTGGACCGGTTTTGAAAAGAAAATAAAGAATATATTCACTGACCTAACGCTACAGTTGAAACTATTTTTGTAAAGTGCTTTTATTAAAACTTTGATTAAAAAAATTTTCATTAAATATATTTAAAAATAGCGAATATATTTGCATCGAAAGTCAAAGTTTTGGTTTTCATGCCGTTTTTCTCATTCTTCTAAATTCTAAAGATATGTGAATGTTTTTGGTATTAAAATTACTGAAATTTTTTAAATTTAATTTGCAAAAAATTTTTTTCAAGAAAGATTTTCAATATCAAAATTTACGTAAGTAAACAAACCAGAAAATAAGTTTTATTAATATAGACTTTGTGTTAAATTGTATGAGTATTATAGAACGAATGCAATTCGAAAAGAATTGAAGAATTTTCAAAGATTTTTCGATTTTTTAAGTTTTGAAAAATATGTCCCCAGTTATGATCCTATAACTTCAAAAGTATTTTTTCATAAATTTTCTAAATACTACATTTGTGAAAGAGTTTAAAAAATATTGTTAATACTCAAAATTACCTCCTATACAGGCCAAATATGCGATATCTGATAGCTTTATAATTATATTTCGCAAAGTTTCAGAATTCGGTATTTGACCACAATTTAAACGTTTCACTGATAACATTTTATGGGCGTTAGGCATTTCCCACACAACTGAAATTTTTGATATTCAATAGCTTTGGAGTTATAGGTGGCCGCACAGCCTCGGAATTCGGTACTCGACCACAATTTACTCTTGCCGTTTCACTTATAGCATGTTATGGGCGTTTGACAACGGGGGCGTGGTAGCAACACACAGTGTCTCAGCTAGTTATTTATAGAAGCGCGAAGATTTCGTTGTTTTGTTTTGATTGCGTTATTTCTGTTATTTTACTCATTTCAAAGAGTTTACAGTATTGCAAATCCTATTATAACGTAAAATTGCGGTTTAGGGATTTTTAAATTTTAGCTAAAAACGCTAAGAAAATTGTTTGCATACAAAATCCTAAGTTACATATATGATAATTGGGTATTTAAAGTCTGAAGAATTTGTTTAGTGCGAACTCACCACGTCCACTTTGATGGAGGTAATTTTGAGTATTTTTACTAAAACCGAAATACGTAAATATCCAACCTGCTACAATAATACTTTTTACCTTAATATTTTCGTTGAAATATTTTTTTAACAACAAAGTAAAAATAAATCCAAAATATATATCGAAGTCATATTTTTGCGCACTTTAATATGGGGTAAATGTTAAATAAACGCTATTTTTTAGACTCTTTCACAAATGTAGTATTCAGAAAATATCGACAAAAACCGTACAAATAATCGTATAAATAATAGCTTAAATAAAAGGTATAAATATCTCATTTGTAAATATTTATTAATCTTGTAAAATAAATTAATACTTTTTGATTTATAGGATCATAACTGGGGAAATATTTTTCAAAACTCAAAAAAGTCGAAAATTCTTCTAAAAAAAATTCGAACCAACCTAGAAAAGTCTTAATGATTTCTATTATCTAGAAAAAATACTTTATCGAACTAGCAATATCGTTTTCATCGCGCAAACTTTTTATCAAATTGTTTACCACTGTTATTAATTTGTTATTCACTTTTAAATAAAAAATACAATGAATAAAACATTTTGTTATTCACTACTATTTTATGAATAAAATGTTCGCTATTAATTTTTTTATTAATTTTTTATTCATTATTATTTTTTTATTCATTATTAATTTTTTATTCATTATAAATTTCGTATTCATTTCTAAATTTTCATTCACTTCTGAATAATAACTAAAATGAAAAAAAATCTTGTTATTCACTTTTGAATAATCAACCAAATTTATAATAAATAAAAAATTAATAATAACTATAAACTTAATAATGAATAACACATGAATAGGCAATGAATCAAGAAATAATAATGCACAAAAAATAAGTTATTGAAAAATTTGAAATTATTTTTGAATTGAATTCGTTGTAAATGGCATTCATATAAATAAAAAAATAATGAATTATTCTGAATAACGAAAAAAAAATAATTGAAATTAATTACTAAGCAATTTTTTAAATATCAATGTGAATTAAAAATTTTATTTATAAACAATTTTGAATTCATTGGATGGATTTGTATGTCATTATTCAGTTTTCCTTAAGATTCTGAATGTATATGCAGATTTAACTGCTCTGGCTGATTCAATCAAAAATAGTCAATATTAATAGCAAGCAGTGAATAAGAAAATCGGCTTCGCACAAAATAAGGAAATCATCATGAAAATAATGCAAACAAACAAAAACATTTGTTGCTGTCAAGCAGAGATCACAACTGCTTGGTTCCAACAACAACAATGGAAAAAACAATTACAACATAAAATTTCACGGCTCTCGCTAGCTATGAGAAACCATGAAGTGGTGATCTATGCTGAGAAGCATTGTGGAGTGACGAGAGAAAGAGCATTTCAGACAGAATGTGCATGCAAACGTTGGAAATTTTTTTCTCAAGAAAGCTTTTTCATCGCGCTCACAAAAGCTTACGTATTGATCTGAAAAATATTTGTTACTTTTTAATGTTCTACGTGGCACATCTTTATACTATATAATCTTTGACTCAGGAGAACTTAGCTTTATCCTCTTCCACGACGTTTATTGTTTTCATTTTCCATTTTTTTTTAAGCTGAAAGAGCTGTTATTTTTAAAAGAGTTAAGTGATAAAAAGTAACCTGTGTCCCGTCCAGAAATGTAAGGAACCCAAATGTCAATTTTAAGCAAAATATATCCAGAAGTTTTTACGTTTTCCGCATACAAACAGACATACAGATAAAAATGTTAAAAATTACATTTTTGAAATACACATCCTTCAAAATGTTCAGCGCAGAAAAAAATTTCCAAATAACATTAAATGTACAGATTTTACAGTTTATTATATGTAAAGATTTATGCATTTAACAGCGCAAGTCCACTGATTATAAGCATAAAAGAGAGCAAAAAAGTTTAAATCGGCTTATTAACCACGTGTCAAAGACCACGTGAATTTCTTTGCATTAGAAATCTGGAAACACCTGAGTGGGTCGACATATAATTTAATGAAGAATTTGAAGAATCCTAAACAAAGCTTCTAGCTTCTCAATCCCAGTGATTGAGAGCTTCGAAGATGGAATAGCTTTAACTGATGATATAAATAATTATGTATTATTTTTTTATATTGTACCTTTAATTTATATAGTAATACATATTTATATAATCAGTAATACTAGTGAAAATTCTGAGGGCTATTGTGTAAAATAATATAATATGTTTAAATTAATTACTTTTTTATTTCATATGTAACGTTACTTTATGAAGGGGGGAAGGAGGGGTAAAAAAGTGCTAAAAATCGGTAACGTAGTTTATGAACGACCCCTTAGGCATTATACCAGGATGGAGTGTGACAACGTCAAAGTTCTTCTACAATTTTTTACGAAAAATTTAGAGATTTATTGAAAATTATGTATATTAATACACTGAAGTTTGAGAAATACTGATGACTGAAAACACTGCCGGTGCCAAAATGATGTTTTTTTTTAAGTTTTCTTTCGATTGACAGTAAAACAGTATGGCATTATTTATTCGAAAAAATTAAAAGCTCCGAAAATATATTTGTAGAAGTGTCAATTTATCATTCTTCGGAGAGAAATTGAAAAATTAAATAAAAAATGGCGGAAATTTGAAAAAGAATTTGTAATTCCTAGTTTTCGTTGTTGAAAAAAATGAAATAGCATTTGAAAAACTAGCTTAGTAAGACGGAAATGGCACGGTTCCTTAAACAATAAATTCTAATTGAAGTCAATTAAATGAATTTTTATTTGTTTGCTGTAAACGAAAGTCGCTGTCGAAAAAAGTAATTTCGAGAAAACGTCGATTGAAGGAAAATTTTTAAATTTTTTTTTACTCTTTAAAATTGAGTTAACTAATACATGAATTTTAATTAACTAGTCATCGGTTTTTCGTAAAGATATTATTATTAAACTATGAGCTTCACCCTGGCCTAATGCCTTATGCTACAAAGCCGCTTTATCCCTTTATTTAGAAAATATATTAAATAATCACAGAAAAATATGAGTTATGCAATTAAGTAAAATCATGTCAGTGCTTAAGTTACAATGGTATATTTCAAATTCAGCATTTTTTTAACAAATGCTTGACGATTAAGTCATTCGTCTTGTTTTTGGGAAAACAAGTTTTCGTAAATTACACTAGTTTACAAATTAAGAAAAGTAGTCTGCGATATGAATCATTTCTTATGTACAATCGGTCAGAGATACCGAAAATCTCGTCATTTTTTCTATCATTCCGTTTTCGTTGTAATTTTTTGCAAGAAAAAAGTAAAAGAGAAATGACTCATTGTAAGATCAAACAAATTTCCAATCCATTTCCAATTGGATTTCAAATCCAATTCCGGAACTGGACTTAGAAGATCTTAATTATCTTAAAAAAAATAAAATTTGAGTTTCCGTTAATTTTCGATTATGCCTCACTTTTTTCCTGCAAACTTGTGTAATGCTTGTTAAGACTAAACATTGTTAGTTGAAATAATATTTTGAGTTTATCCCAATTGCTTCCGAACACTGGTAAAAATAATTAGATATAATATAAAATATTTCCTGTTTATAACGCTTTAATAAAGTCTCTTTAATAAACTCAAAATTTATTTAGAGAGCTTTTTTTCATAGCTTTCAGTTTATTCAAATCTTTACTCAATAAGAAACTTCAAAAGCTATTTGCGGAAGGTTACTAAGTTATGTTTATGCATTTCTATCGTACCGCTACATAACAGGCTACTAACGAAGTCTTTTCTCGAATTACGTCGATACATTACATAATGAAGGTATTCGTATCTTACAAAACTCCTCTCACTATGCTGAGGTGTATTTTATCTTGCCAATAGTAACACATCTAAAGCGAACGTCTTGCAATAATGCTGTAGTAAAAATTTAACACAATTTTTTTTTTGTTATTTATAAAGTTATGTTAAAAAATGGACAACAAAGCATTATTTATTTTTAATCTTTTTCTATTAATAAGTGTTAATGTTGAATCTTCCACCGCCTCAACAAAGTATGTTACTCAAACTGTTTATGGATTCTTGGATTTCATAACAACAATTGGAAACACTGTTATGATATTTTCTCCAGAGAGTGCACCAACATTAGATTTAACAGAAAACAAGATAGAACCAGTTAAGGTAATTGAAACAAAGCCTATCAAAAATCATTTAAAAGATGTTGATTCTGCTATAAGCCCTACAAAGCTCATTGTTATAAATTCATCAAAGAGTAAAAATAAAAATGTAGCTCAACATAAGAAGATTAACTCTGAAACAAGCAGTGAAGCTACGATCTCGGTGAAGCCTTCTGAATATAAAAACAAAGAAATAAAGAATTCACAAGTATACATTGAGAGTAACGTGGATAAGACCGAGTATGATTTACTATCACGTCAACCTACAGAATACATTGAAGAAACTTTCAAGCTAGTAAATATTAATCCAAATTCACGAATTCACAACAAGTTTCGTAACACAAATCACGCTACAAAAATATGTGATGCTGAAAAGGAAAATGATAAGAGTGTAAGTGGATCATGCATATCATCCAAATATGCACAGGTTTTGAACAGTGCCTCCCATGGCCAAAAAAATATAAAACCAAAATTGAATGCGTCATCAACACCACGGATCTTAAAAACTGCAGCTCCCTCAATACCTAAGGTTAGCAAGGAAGAAATATCAATAAGTACTAGCTTCAACTCAAATAGAAAACCTGGATTGACTAAGAGGTTCCGAGCCAGAAGCTCCAGTTCTGCTACAGAATCTTCATATATTCCCCAAAAAACAACAGAACGTTCGAGTAGTCAGGGAAAACCAAAAAAATCGTCTATGCGCAGCAAATCTAAAAGGAGGAACAAACATTCTAGGCATTCAGAGTCTCAAAGGCATAACCCTCCGACATTAGCTGCAACCACAATACCACATGAAGAAAATGCAAGTCGTAGATCATTTCGAGTAAAACCACATGGAAGTGCTCCGGAAGTAGACACTTCTTCTAGCCTTTATATGTTTAAATTGAATCGAACTCCTGGTAGATGGCAATATAAGACAACTCCGAAACCTAAGGTTAATATTCGAAAACCAGTAAGTGGCACAAGTTTATCTTCCATCAGCCCTGATAACATTTTAGCATCCATTTCGAATATTAAAAGCAACGAAAATGGAGCTCAAAATTCTATACTAAACAATTTAAGTAGTGATTTAGATTCATCAGGATCACAAAATGGAAATGTAATTAATCATGCCGATATTCAAGATAATCAAAAGTTCATTGTTGAGACTCTTAATGTCGAAATATCGACTCCTGCTGATTTTAAGGATACATATTTCGAAATTGCTACCATTAAAACACCATACATATTTCAAGCAGGTGTTGTAAAAAAAACGCGATTTATAACAGTTACATCGACATTCGAAAAAGTTCTGGAGCCAGAAGTTTCTTCAAGTGCATTGTTTGAGGGACCGCTCATTGAAAATATTCTGACACCATCAAGCAAATCTGATGAGTTGGAAGGAAGCGTAACAACGCTTTTGCCACTCTATTTAACAGACAGCGAAGAAACACCAACTTTGGAAACAATAACAGAATCATTCACATTAACACAAACCAAAATAGCAACACAAATTCTTCCAATTATTCGTGATAGTGAAAACTCCACTTCATATATTACAGCAGTTCAATCATATGATATTACAAAACTTATCACGGTCACGAAAACAGTCCTGCCGCAGGACGCAAATCAGTTCATTCCATCAAGAAATTTAAAAGACTTCAATGTTAATCTTGACGCAGCAGGCTCAGAAATTAACTTCGATTTGGATTTTGAGGATGAAGATAAATCGGAATATACAAGAGACGATAAACTCCCGCCTGAGCGTTTACCTAATATTTCTTCCATGGACTTTTCCACAAATTCAGCAAGTTTAAATCAAAAGCAATTGCAACAGTTAGCTTTACTAAATTTATATCAAAATCCGGCTAATTTAAATAGTCGACCAGTTGTTAAAACGCAAACACTTTGGAAATCTGTTGTTATACCTATTGTGAATGGACTCTCTACCAGCTACCGGACACTATCGCAATCCGTTGGTGTTATAGACAAAACAGAGTATGAGCTCGATACAATCGGTGTTTCAGCTACTGCAGAGCCCCAAGTGTCACAGGTTAATCCTTTTTTGTTACCTGCACCGCAACAATTTCAGACAATAACAACGCCTCTGGTGCAGCAAACTATTGTGACCGAAATAAGTAGCAAGATATTGAAACTCACTTTTGGAGCGAAAACAGCATACACAACATTATTTTCAACAAATGTTCTTCCAAAAATTATTACCACTTTCGTCACAACAGCTATCGCAGTTCAGCCTACATTGACATTCCCTGGTTACTTTCCTCCGCCATATCCACCATATCCTTATGTTGGTTAGTGTGAGGCTCATTTTAACTTATTTAATTGAATTTTTCGTTACATTATGCTTTATTCATATTTATAATTATAATACAATCAAATCTTGCTTTTATCATTCTCATTATACTTTTACATTTCTTTAGTAGTTTTATAAGCTGAACGTTCTAAGCTTCAAGATCTGAGCTTATATTCCGGAGTATATATTTTTTGAGATTTAAAGTTAAGATCAGAGTTTTGAGGTATTTTTTTCTACAATACTACTTTTTACTTGTAGTCCTAAGGCTTTCGTACTTTTATAACTATGCATAGAAAAATAAACCATTTATTTTGCAAGCAGTTTTTTTTTTTGTAGCATGAACGCAACACAAAATTGGCATATCTTTGCTGAATAACTCCGAATCTTGCTAAGGAACTTTAACTTATCTTCTGGAGCGTTATTATTTATTTCAAAGCAATAACAAGGCTTCCCTGGAGAGGTCTTCTTGGTTACGATGGACACTGCACTGCATTCAATAGAAGGCATTACTTCTTAAATTTCGATCTATATATTATTTTGTTACGTAAACAAGACAGCAATGCTTATAAGAGTGCATAAATATTTGATATATGGAAAAGAAAAGTTTAGGCATTAGACCAGGGTGAAGCTGAAAAAATCATAGTTTTTCATATTTTTTCTATGGGACACCGAAAGACCAGTTAATTTAAAGTTTTATGCATAAATTAACCGAGTTAATAGGAACACAAAAGAAATTTAAAAAAAATTAAATCGTTTTTCTCAAGAAATTTTGAGAAAAATATGTGCGTAAGTTTCTTTAATAAAATTAATTTCTCATGAAGTCGATCAGAATTTTTATTTTAATTGCTATCAAACAAATTGGCCATTTTCATCCTTGAAAGGACTTTGAGTACTTTATGATAAACTAACTATGTTGCTTGTGTTAAGTAATTCTTTGACACATGCTCATTTCGTGAAAATTGAGATTTTTAGAGTTGAACATGAAGAAATGTTGTTTCTGAGAAATACCGATACAAAATCTTAAATCGAAGTAATAAATTATCTAACTGCATTATATTAATAACAAATATTAATAATTAATATTGTTTCAATTCTCTTTTATATTTCGAGGTATTTCGATAATTAGCGATTTGAAGAAATAATTTTTTATCAGATAGGATTTTTACTCACATAACTGAATAAATGTCGATTGAAGGTTGTTTTAGAAGATTAATTTTTAACAATTTTTCTTATCCTGAAACCTCGGTTAGTTTTTTAAAAAATTTTAAATATGAGTTGCTTAATAAAATTTCGTATGAAAGAAATCAACAAATGTTTGTTTTTTCAGCTTTACGCCGATTTCAGAAAAAATATTTGAAATGAACTTAAAAAAAAGAAAAATAAGCCTTTTTCAGTAAAAAACATAAATAATTACATAAGCAAACAGTTTGACGAATTTATCTCGAATCAGAAATAATATAATAGATTACTATATAGTCGCTGCAGCTACAAAAATGGTTATGTGACTTCGGTCAATTTTTTTTATTGCATATATTATCAACACTATCTATCGCCCATATATCTGCATTTGTCGTTTTTTTAGGTCTCTTCTGGTTTAGAAGTGATCAAAACAGCTATGTGGTCGCAGTACTAGAAAATCTCTGAAAAATAAGTTTTTTTGCTCTAATGAAAAGTTGCTGAAAAACACATAACCACTTTTGTAGGCGCAGCAGCGATGATATACAAACACAAATGTTTAAAAATAATCGAAAATTTCGAAAATAATTTTTCTAAAAAGGTAAACAAACTTTTATGTTTTGAACAGCATAACTAAACATAAATGCATAAAATGTTTTTAAAGTTCAAAGTGTGTATTTTATACTATATTTTAAACAAATTATAAATTAATTACTGTGTGTTACTTATAAGTATTGGCATTAATTATAAGAAAACAAACCAAGTAGTTACCTTTTGTATTATTATTTTAGTACACAAAATTTTTTAAGTCACAATTTTTTTAAATAGAACACAAAAAAAATATGAAAAAATTTCTTTTATTATTTTATTTAGGATTTATAAAAAGAAAATGATAAATAATTGTAGCAATGATTACTACTAACAATTACATTCGGTACGTTTAGTTTTCAATAAGCTTTCGTATAATTGGGAAGTAGATCTTTTCTGGTCTGGTCTGGTCCAGGAAAATTAGGTAATTTTCATTAATGGTTTTTGGAAAACGATAAAATATAGGTACTCAAAACTTTTTAGGTATATTTATAGTAC
The DNA here is from genome assembly GCA_963920525.1 of Dichetophora obliterata. NCBI lineage: Eukaryota > Metazoa > Arthropoda > Insecta > Diptera > Sciomyzidae > Dichetophora > Dichetophora obliterata. The sequence goes on along the minus strand of OY986438.1, from coordinate 62,567,556 downwards.
TTTAAAGAAGATTGTATAATTGCATTTCTGATTATCTAAACAATATCCTGAAGTAGAACACGTGGCGACGTGGGAAAGTGTGCAAAACACGAACCGATCTGGCGAACAAGTCGCAAAAATCATCTAAAATAAAAAACCAAAAAGTTTTGTGATTAAGGAAAAAAAAATGTAATGTATCGGTCCATTCCATGGACAATTTAATTACTCGTATTTAACAAAAATTTTAATATTCGTTAAAAATTGACAGAGTTATAAGAGTCGCCAGCTCGAAAGTTAAAGTTTTCCAGGAAACGCGTTTAAAGTTGCATGTGTACCTGCTTTGACGCAGCTATATCGGAGGCTCATAATTTTTGAACCATTACGAATTTCGATTTGCCATTTTAGTATGATTCAGCACAGGTATGACTATCGAAAAATGCAGAAAAACAGTTTTTGATTTTTCCGACCCAGCTAACCCTTAATCATGGGTTCTACTCCTATATGTAGATAATTTTGAAAAAATAGAAATTACAAAAAAAAAGATGTGTCGTTGGACACACGAGAGAACCAAAGTTTTTCGCAGTTTCATAGATTTAATAATTTAATAGTGTTTTAATAAAATGTTTCTTAAATTCAAAAATTTTAAAAAAATACATTTTAACTATTCTATTCATTTATTACATTATTATTATAAAAGTAATGTCATCGATATATCTGCATTAATAGTTGTCCATAGTTTATGTAAAAATATTTGGTTCGCTTATCATTCGTTAAATCTACACTTGCAATAATTTTCACCCAGTTCAATGGAGCCTGTTCGTGCATAGCATAAAAGTGATATGTATGTGCATTAGAGTCGAACGAATTTTTAACCTCACCAGCTTCATACATTTTTGGAAGCTCTTTGACAAAACAAATTTTTCTGCATCATTATTTTTTTTCTGCGATATAACTTTTGAATTTGCCCGAGTTTTTTTTTTTAAATTTTAAGGGTCGATGTTAAATGTGAACACCTAAACGTAAAGTTTTTTTCTGAATTTCATTTGATATTTCTCAATTTCAGACTTATACACAATCGAGCAACGCGTAAAAGTTATTCAGGCTTATTATGAAAATGGACGTTCAAATCAAAATGCATATCGTGCACTTCGTGATTTTTTCGGTCAATTTAATAGTCCAAATGTGCATACAATCGGAAAAATCGTGCAAAAATTTGAGCAAACGGGGTCTGTAGGAGATGTGAAAACACCAGTGTATGCTCGTACAGCTCGTACTGCAGAAAATATTGCTGCTGTTCGCGATAGTGTGGCTGAAGAGCCGTCCACCTCAACTCGTCGTCGTGCCCAACAATTGCACCTCTCACGCTCGTCTTTGATGAACATTATGCATAAAGACTTGCATTTACACGCTTACAAGGTGCAATTGACTCAAGAACTAAAGCCTCTTGACCATTTCAAGCGTCGTCAATGGTCAGAATGGTGCCGAGAAATGGCAACAGTGGATGATCAATTTTCGAAAAAAATCATCTTCGGTGATGAGGCACATTTTTACCTCAGTGGATTCGTCAATAAGCAGAATTGCCGTATTTGGGCGAAAGATAATCCAAGAGTGATTGTCGAAAAACCAATGCACCCACAAAGAGTGACTGGCGGCATCATCGGGTCGTATTTTTTCCAAAATGAGGCCGGTCAGGCAGTTACTGTGAATGGTGTTCGCTATCGTGAAATGATAACGAACTTTTTATGGCCCGAATTGGAAGATATGGATGTGGACGATATGTGGTTTCAACAGGAAAGTACCACTTGCCACACAGCTAACGAAACAATGGCTCTTTTGCGCGATAAGTTCAATGGCCGTGTTATCTCATGTGGTGGCGATGTCAATTGGCCGCCAAGATCATGTGATTTGACACCTTTGGACTTCTTTCTTTGGGGTTATTTGAAAGAAAAGTGTACGTCGATAAGCCAGCAACAATTCAAGAGCTAAAGGATGAGATAATTCGGCACATTAACGGCACAGAACCTCAATTATGTCTCAGCGTCATCGAAAATTTGGATCATCGGATGGAGGTGTGCCATTTGGCCGATATTTTGTTCCATACATAATTGAACCATACAAATATTATTATAATAAAAAGAAATGACAATAATTTCCTAAATAATTTGTGTTTTATTCAAAATCAACATCGGCCCTTAAAATTTAACCAACCTTTATTTCATTGCTATATTTTTTTCTATCTGAAATCGAAAAATTTACGTCCAAATTTTTTGATGCAAACCTCTTAATTAACCCGAAACACCCTGTCGTTGCCATATGGCAACGCAAACACAAACACTTAAAATGTGCTTATTTTAGCTAAATCATTTTATATTTGCGCTAGCAGGTCATTCTGAAAATTAAAAAAAAAAATTACTCAGGGTGATTCGGGTTAAGGCATAATTAACAAGTTCCCAATAATATCATGTACGCGCTAGAAGATATTCGTAGAGATGGGAAAAAGCTAAATACCCAATTTTTAAAAACCCGGTATAATGGGTAAATTGGGTAAAAATGGGTTCATACCTGGATATTGGATATAAACTAGGCACGGATTCAGGCTGGTTTAGGGTGTTCAAACCAGTGCAGCTGCTGCATTTTCTGTATTTTGGTTTTATGATAAGTCCTGCATAACAGGATTATAAAAAATGTTGATAAAAAATGTTTTAAATCTGTAATAAAAAATTTATTTTTTTTTAACTTATTTCTGAATATGAATATATTCTTCTTAAGTATTGAAAAATTTCCACTATGATGACATTAAACATTTGGCTATATCTCGAAAACTCTAGATTTTTCAGTACAACGCACTTTTTTACAAAAGCCGTTAATTAATAAAAATAACGGTAAACGAAAGACTTTTCGAAAATATTTAGTACGCGTATCTAGTAAATTGAAAAAATTTCCCGTTACTATGACATCAAAATTATTGAAATATCTTGAAAACTACAAATTTCTCAATACATTTTCTTTAGAATTAGATTGAGAAAAAACCTATTGAAATTTCAATTTTTGAATTTGCTATGAAACATCTCAGCCATTTTCAAATCGATGTTCATCAAATTTCCTTTGTCTGAAAAGGTGAATTTAGAGAAATGAGAAAAGATTATTCGTCACTTCACCAATTCAATGTTTTATATTGTTTTCACAAAACCTTTAAAATATTCAATTTGTGCTCAAAAAATAGGCCAAAAGTTTTTTTTCAATTGTCACTTTCCCCACTCTTTCATAGAACATATCATTTATCTGGAAAAATTGCTTAATTTTGACTTAACATTCAATACACAGTTTCTATCATCAAAAATCATAGGCTAGCACCACCTATTATTTTTTGCATAAAATGTTATTTTTTTCAAAATGTTGTTATATTTTTACAATTTTCTGCACATTAAAAAATAATTTCTGTAAAAAAAGTTTCAAATATTACAAACTACGTTAACATTGGGTCAAATGTCTTATTTCAGCCCATTCAGCTAAATAAGAAACGAAGTCATCTCATTTCCGATACAAATTCTCAGTTGCAATCCAACTTATTTGAAACAAATAAATTCTGATTCCAAATGAGTCATTTAGCCCAATTTAAACGTAGTATTGAAACCAAAACCGTTTGAAATATAGCATTTTCATTGATTTTTGGGCGGTTAACGGGGGGATTTTAAGTACAGTTAACGGGAACCCATTTTAAGTACAGCTGCTGAAAGTAACCATACCAATAATATTATCAAACTTTAGTCTTGTATGACCAAAACCGCCAGAAATATAGCATTTTTAGCATATAGTAGACGTGAAAAGTAGGAGTGTTAAAATATCAATAACCTATCAGGATTTCGTTGAAATAACAAATCGTTTGGTACCTATATCGTCTGAATCGGTTCAGTGGTTCTCGCGTGATTGTCAAACATTCGTGCAGTTTCACAACGCTTTCAATAGTATAGATAGATATTTATAGACTAACACAATCTCAAGTCTGGAAAAGTTAGCTGGCAAGGCTTCAAAACATAGTCTATGCTTATAACTGAATTCTGGCAACTCCCCTCAAAACATTTACAAAGATGCAATTAACATGTCAGTGAAATTGACTGAAGTATATAGCGTTTTTTGCTCTCTTTTAGTCTCCCTGAGATATTTGACTGATGATCCGCTTACACGTTATTTTTCTGACTGATGGCCATTGCAAGCATTTATTACTACTTTCCTTCTGCCTACTATTTTGTGATGTTGAGTCGATCTGTGTGCATCGAAGTGTTATCAAATATTTTAGTTATTTTTTAATTTAATTTTAGTGGAGTGTGATAATGAAAACATTTAAGGAAATTTAAGATACAATAAAAGTACTTTTATGCTGAATTTACTATCTTATGAATTATTTGATACTAGGCAGTAGACAAGTAAAAGTTTGCAACAGTTTGATGCAGGTTTTAGGTTCACTGAAAATTTGACTGATACGATGAATAGTAAAAAGTTAATTTTCGCTCTCGCATAGAGTTAATTTTATTTTTAGCTGGAAAAACAACAACAAATTTTGACTGATCACTGACCTTGACTGACATGTAAACTGCGACAAAGAAAATTAATCAACACTGTATGACAGCAAAAAATCTACCTGGAAGCAAAAACCCAACATGGCTGCCGTTTTATATGGAGAGAATTTCTCGCGACAAAGGGAGGAATACTTTGTTTGCTGTTGTGTTGTGCTGCTTGTTGAATGTAAACATCAAATAAAATACTTTAATTTCTTAATAATAAAAGAAGAGAGTTTTCGAAAATCTTAGTAATACCCCTTTTCCACACGGCAAAATTTCTTGCCAGCAAGTCGAAAATACAAAAGAAAGATGAGCACAGCATCAAAGCAAGAACAGCACAGAAGAAAAAATTGCCAGTACAGACTTTCCTGTACCGCAGACTTTCTGGCAAGAAAACTTTCCGTGTGGAAAAGGGCTATAAACTATGAAACTGGAAATTGTCATATTAGATGAATAAACAAAGAATTATCAAAATTATCAAATTATAATCAAAGAATGAATATAAAGAGTTATCAAAAAATAATTGGTTCAGCGGTTACCGAGCTTTTCGGTGGGATGACATAATGTCCGCGGACATAAGGTCCGTTTCAAATGAACAAAAAGTCCATGGACATTATGTCTACTTCCCAAGCGGAAGAATGAAAAGTTTTTGAAAAGTTTACAATTTTTTAAAATCATGATTAAAAATAAGTATTTTTGGGTTAAACATTGTTCCAATAATTTTAGTTTAAAAATTTTACTAATGAATTTTTCCTGACACCACATCTAGCAGTACTTTTTTAGGAAAACCTATTACCAAATGCGCACACACTTTTAATAAGTTTTACATTCATTTCTATCTTTAACGCGGCCGGGCAAAAGAAAATTTGCAAAAAACAAATATTTTTCGCTCCATCTTACTGTAAATTCATATATCAGTTTTTGTTTCAGCTTAAAAATACACTCTATACAGAGTTGTTGTTGACCTGTATTCCACATTATCCATCTGTCGGTATGTTTGCTTTTGATAATCCGTCCACTATACATTTATTTAATTTTGCAATATAAATCAGAGCACAAAAATTTCTGCAAAAAGCGGATTACTGTGTAAGGACATCAGTGGTTTAGCGGCCATGCCCGAACAAATGTAATTCAGAATTGTGTATCACCAACACCTGCCTCGCAGCTACATTGCATTTAAGAAATAGTTGGTTACGTCATGTGTTTATTTACCACAGGGTTGTTTTAGAGAGAGAGTATGAGAGAGTATAAATGTGCAAAGATACCCGACACCGCGATAGAAACAACAAGAAACAATATAGCAGAGGAAAGGAGAGATAAAGATTTATGCTGCTTGTTTTTAATGAAGCAACAGTTTAATGAAGCAATGGTTCTTATGTTTGGTTTTTTTGACTACTTTATAAATTTTAATTTTAATAATTTTTAAGAGTGGCTTTAAAAACTAAAAGATGCATGATTTTAAGTAAAACATGTATCTTTATATTAATGACAGAACTACTAAAATCGGTTCAATAGTTTTTAAGTTTAGCGTCGTCGCAGATACGTGAGAAACCTTTTATATAGAGTATAAATGGAGAAAAATGCTGTTTTATTGATTCGTTTCAACCAACAATACGACGCTGTGTTCGTGATTTTGACACCAACCAAACCAACAAGCATAACAACCAATGATGTGATGAGTATGTAGCGAAAAATTCCACCAAAATATTTATAGCATTAAGGTTTTTTTTTTAGTTTTTATTTTATTATCCAGTGTAGAAAAATAGTCTTAGAAAACTTCTTATATTAAAGTTTAAAAGTTTTTTATTTATACGAGTACGAATTTAAACTTTTAAAATTTTGACACAGTAGAAAATCCCACCGAAACACCCAAATATGCCAAATATCCCAAAAGAAGCCTGAAATCCCACCTTTTTGCGATGTGGAAAAGGTGAGAGTATAACAAAAGAAACTCTTTGATGTTCGCCCACCTTATATGTACTCCGCATTTTTTAACAAGCTATTCTACCCATCAATACATCAGTTCCTACAAGTTTTTAAACTCAACCCTTCCGATAGCTTTCAGTGGCTTCAAGCGAACGCTCATTTTCATCTCTACAGAGATTAAAAACGTATCTGCGAAGCAAAACAAATGAAGACCGATTGAACGGGTTGGCATTGTTAAACGTTTGTCATTACGTGCGAAAATGTTATCGAAATTATGTCGAAAAAGCCAAGAAAAATTAAAATCATTTCATAACCTAAAACACAGTTAATTTGATTTACGATTACTTATTTAATAAATATACTATGCATCAGGGAGGGAAATAACCGGATCTTCTGCCAGTTTTCTGATCTTCTGTTTTAAAATTTTGAATCCTAAAATGCTCTGAATTTCACATAAATTTCAATTTTATTTCATGGCAACTGCATATTTTGGAGATTAATCCTTAAGAAACGATTTCATATAGAGTAAAGTGTGAAGTTTTTTAAGAAATCTTCCCGTTTGTGTTGCGAGATTTTCAATAAACTCCATGTTGCTCTCTACTCTTCTCTTTTTGTGCATAGCTAGTATAGCGCAACAAAATGTCGATATCTTCAAAAGGAAACAAAGTGTAATTTATTTTCGATTTAACCAAGCTAATGCTATAAAATACTTTATATTTGACTTAAATGCTTATTTTTTATTAAAAAATTTTAACAAATTATTTTTTAATCTTCTGGAAGAAAACGATAATCTTCTAAAAATTCCTTATTTCTGTCTCTGCTATGCATATATATATAACGTACATAAATATTTTTAAAACCCCCGAAATCTGCTCCTGGAATAAACTATGTTGTAGAAAAGTGGCGAACAAACACATTGTATAGCAAAAACTTATCAATATTACAATAAAATTTATTACTGAAAATAAAAATGCTCATAGAACATTTGAAAAAGAACAACTTAAGACATTACATTATAAAAACGAAATCAAAATTGAATCACTGTTCAAATCTGAATCACGCTAAATCTTCCATTGTTAATTTCACTCTGAAAATAATTTAAAGAAGAATGAGGTGTAAAATATGTGATACCAGTGGAAGTAGAAGGTGGTTCTTCAAATGAGTTAGCAGAATTGATGATTTCATTCTCAGGTGGTAACATTTTTAGGGAAGTATCCCTTTTCAGATATCTTTATTGAAGACATTCGAATTAGTTGCTGTAAAACATACTTTTCCGGCATTATATGTATTTAATTTGTTTTGTTTCTTTGAGTTTCTGAAGTGCACGGAGCAGTAAATATACGGACTGCTATCCTGCTCAATTCTGTGGAAGCGCAAATACTTTTCCACCGTGTAGAAGGAGCTATTTATTCTATGTGAAGCTATTTCTTGTGTGAAGCTATCACACCAAGGCTCATTTATAAGGTTGTGGCACTTGAGAGCGAGCTCGGTCGAGCTGTCCGAATAGATGAAAAGAAATCAAGAAAATGAATGCATAGAACAAAGAAAAGCACAGTGACAGTTTGAACAAAGTCGGAAAAAGAGTGCAATTCTCTCAAGTGCCACAACCTTATAAATGAGCCTTGTATCACACAAAAATTTTAACCAACAAATCCTCTTTATTTTTATTGTTTGTAACAGTGTCGGGCAGCGTTGCAGACCTATACTTTCTTATCTTGAGTATGTATTAATAAGAGCTTTAAAGCTCACACTGAAAACAAAGTAGTGCTAAAGCGCGTTTTGTAGAAATCTTACTAGGCATTGTGGGATATTTTTTTGCTCGGATTTGTATTGCGAAATTAAATTAATAAGTAGTGGACGGAATGCCAAAAAGAAACAGACCGACAGACGGATAATGTGAAATACAGATAAGCAGGCAGAATTTAAAAAGGGCTAGTTAAAGGGAGTAGTAAAAAAACAAATATGTTTTTTATTGTGCTTATGTTGCTTATTGTGTTTTGCCTAGCCTAAACTGACAGCGTAAGATGCTTTCATTTTACGTATTTGGAACTGATCTTGGATATGATATGATTTGTGGACATGCCGCTTTTAAATAAATAAATAATTTCTCAATCGCATGCCCCACAATTACCTTATATTGGCCATGCAAATTATCGTAATGCCGTGTCATGCATAATTTTTTAATTTTACCACTTGATGCCGCGCCATGTCATTATTTTCTAAAAATAAAAAAAAATGTTCATACATTCTTCCAAAAATTTTGCAAACATAAAATTTTATACAGTGTAATATTACGTTATATCTGTCTCGTTGAGCAATAACAGCTTAACTGCTTTATTCTGTATAACGAAAATGCACACCAACGACAAACAAGACACGAGAAGCAATACTTTTTTCTATACGAAATTATATTGCTGCTCGTGTCTTGCATGTCGTTGGTGTGCTGCTTCGTGATACAAAATAATGCACTAAGTCTTATTTCAAAGTTTCCAGAAATCTTGCTTCAAAGTTTTCAATCGCCCTATAAGTTATATGATAGATTTTGTGTGTTCATAATGATATATACGTGGAACACAACTATAGCAATAACTCAGTTCTGTCTTAAATCGACTTAAGCTGTTATTGCTTATCAACACAGATATAATATAATATATTTGAGGAACTCGCAAGCGCTAATCTTATCTGCTTGACATTCGCATGAGCACTAAAGCAAAGATTATATAGTATAAAGAAGTGCCACGTAGAACATTAAAAAGTAACAAATATTTTTCAGATCAATACGTAAGCTTTTGTGAGCGCGATGAAAAAGCTTTCTTGAGAGAAAAGTTTCCAATCCTGGCATGCACATTCTCTCTGCAATGCTCTTTCACTCTTCACTCCACAATGCTTCACAGCATAGATCACCTACGCATGGTTTCTCATAGCTAGCGAGAGAAGTAAAATTTAATGTTGTAATTGTTTTTGTCCGTTGTTGTTGTTGGAACCAAGCAGTTGTGATCTCTGCTTGACAGCAACAAATGGTTTTGTTTGTTTGCATTATTTTCATGATGATTTCCTTATTTTTTGCGAAGCAGATTTTTCTTATTCACTACTTGCTATTAATATTGACTATTTTTGATTGACTCAGCTAGAGTAGTAAAATCTGCATAAGTTCTATTCAGAATCTTAAGGAAAACTGAACAACGACATACAAATCCATCCAATGAATTCAAAATTGTTTATAAATAAAATTTGTAACTCACATTGACTTTTAAAAAATTGGTTAGTAATTAATTTCAATTATTTTTTTTTTCGTTATTCAGAATAATTAATTATTTTTTATTCATATGAATGCTATTTACAAAGAATACAATTCAAAAAGAATTTAAAATTTTTCAATAATTAATTTTTGTACATTATTATTTTTTGATTCATTGCCTATTCATGTATTATTCATTATTAATTTTATAGTCATTATTAATTTTTTATTTATTATTAATTTGGTTCATTATTCAAAAAAGAATAACAAGATTTTTTCATTTTATTTATTCAAAAGTGAATGAAAATTAGAAATGAATACGAAATTTATAATGAATAAAAAATTAATAATAAATATAAAAATTAATTATGAATAAAAAATTAATAAAAAAATTAATACCGTACATTTTATTCATAAAATAGTAGTGAATAACAGAATTTTTTATTCATTGTATTTTTTATTTAAAAGTGAATAACAAATTAATAACAGTGGTAAACAATTTGAAAAAAGTTTGCGCGACGAAAACGGCATTGCTAGTTCGATTGATTATTTTTTCTAGATAATAAAAATCATTAAGACTTTTCCAGGTTGGTTCGAATTTTTTTTAGAAGAATTCTTCGACTTTTTTGATTTTTGAAAAATATTTCCCCAGTTATGATCCTTTAGCTCCAAAAGTATTAATTTATTATGTTGACTTTATATGATTTAAATAAAAATTCTAAATGTTTGATAGTTTAAATCATACTTGATTTTAAATACAAATTCTAGTTCTTTGATAGTTTAAAATCGTTTATTGAGCTTAAGGTCAAAGTTAGAACAATTAATTGTTCTAACGAATTTTTCCAAAGAAACAACAACAACAACAAAGTTTTTTCAATATGATAAGGAAAAAATCACTAGCTGATTTTATTGCACAATTTCTGCTCTGCTAAAAGCGTCATCAGAAATCTTTGTGATACCCGTGCAAGCGCGCATTAACGCACTGCACCACCGGGGCGATGAGATTTGAAGTTCTCAGTTTTTCTCAATTTCAAAATTTCACATTTGTTGTTGTATTTCTGTTTTACTTTAGTCTCTATGCTTATGTTATTATATGTAGTCCAACAGCCTGCTGGAAGTCTGCACTAACAAAGCATGTTTCACATCAAATAAACTCTTTCACAAATGTAGTATTTAGAAAATTTATACAAAAATCGTTAGATCAACACAAATGATAGCTTAAATGAAAGATATAAACGTCTTATTTGCAAACATGTATAAGTTTTGTAATATGAAAAATACTTTTGAAGTTATAGGATCATAACTAGGGATATATTTTTCAAAACTTAAAAAAATCGAAAAAATCTTTGAAAATTCTTCAATTCTTTTCGAATTGCATTCATTCTATAATACTCATACAATTTAACACAAAGTCTATATTAATAAATCTTATTTTCTGGTTTGTTTGTTTAATTGACATTTATACAAATCTAACTGGCTTAACGGACTTCGCTAAATTTGTGACTTCGTGCACATATTGTATGCATCCTAGATTAGATTGTAAGATACTTAGTTTTGATCTCGCTCATTCTACCCATTTTCACTTACGTAAATTTTGGTTTTGAAAATCTTTCTTGAAAAATTGTTTTGGCAAATTAAATTTAAAAATTTCAGTAGTTTTAATACCAAAAACATTCACATATTTTTAGAATTTCAGGAATTTTTGGTGCAACGACTTTTTCATTAAACATCGTTCCCCAAGAATGAGAAAAACGACATGAAAATCAAAACTTTGACTTTCGATGCAAATATACCCGCTATTTTTAAATATATTTAATTCAAATTTTGTTGATCAAAGTTTTAATAAAAGCACTTTCAGCTGTTTCAACTGTAGCGTTAGGTCAGTGAATATATTCTTGAATTTTTTTTTCAAAAACGGTCCAAAATATTGAATTTTTACTCAACAAATGTTTTTGTTGTATAAATAAGAACAATTGAAATTGCATTTCTGAGTACTTTTCATATAGTAAAGCATGTGTTTGCAATAATATAACAAAAATATATAAAAGTAGTTAAATAAAAAATTTTCCGCAAAAAAAACTTAAAAAATATTGCTTACAACATTATTCGCAGCTAAGCTTCAACTGATGGAACCGTCCTAACAATAATATAACACTAAAAATATCATGTGGCAAAACGGCAAAAAAACCAAGTCAACACACAAAATATTCCTAGATTATGTCATCTTTACGATATTATATTCTTGAAATTATAAAACAAAAAGATAAGAGATAATTCAAAAAATATAATATCTTAAAATTATATAATGTTCGTAGGGTAGTTTAGTAAAAAAATTGCCTACATTTTTTAAGTAAAATCCAATGAAATTCTGCTAAATTTTGTTGGCAGCTGCATCGTTTATTCAGATGTTTCGTGCATCAAACCTTAACATCATCTGAATAAACGATGAAGCTGCTAACAAAATTAAGCTGAATTTCATTAGGTTTTACTTAAAAAATTAAGGCAATTTTTTTACTAATTTTATTAATAATATAATTTTATAATATAATTTCAATTAATAATAATATAATTTTTCGTGCATCAAATCATTTCTATTGCTTTTCAATATTATGCTTACATTGTCGCTTACTTTTTCTCTCGCTCTCAAAAACTTTAAATCGTTCGCTCGCTGACCAGTGTTGCCACTCACTGCATTTTCTTCGCAGCAAAAAATGTATCAAGTCTTGCTGCAATGTAGCCAAAAAAATTTAAGCCTAGCTTAAAATTTAAGCCTAGCGTGTTAAGACACGATGAAACAGTCATTTTGCACTTTTGAAATGACCTAGTGTAGGTTTTAGGTCTAGTCGAGTACAACACAAAACAGCGCATAAAAGTTGTGCAACACCCTGAAAATTTTTACTTACCGTCAAGAAACCAGTTTTGCGATCATTCATGCTTTTTCTACCAATTTACTCAATCAGTTACCAACTGCTTCAAGATTTTATGCCAGTTTCGTTAAGATAATATGTACTTTTTTATTTTAATTTATTTAACTTTACAATTTAGTGTAAACAAATATATTCAACAAGTCATATGAAAATTTTAAATAAAGTTCCATAGCTCTGTCAACTTTTGGTCTATTTTGAATAACGAACACTCAATTTACTCGTAAGATAAATGTACATTATTTTCTAATATTAATACGATTGCTACGCTTTTTGAAGAAATTGTGTCGAAAAAATCATCGGCAAAGGTAAATAAGTTGGAAAATACATTGAAAAAATTAACATTTACTTGATAAATATACGTAGAAACTATACAAATTCCACAAAGTATTATATATCATTTGAAAGATCTGTATTATCTTGAAGGAGTGCAAATGCAGTTTTTTGACGATAAGACAAAATTTTGAGGATGTTATACAATTTTTATACACCGTTTCGTGTTAAACTCGACCATACCTACAACTTACACTAGGTCATTTGAAAATGACCATGCTTTTAGTAAATTTTGTCGCACTGTGCAATTGAAGGCAGCTATTTAATAGAATTTGTTTTTATCAAAAAGTTAATTCATATAATAAAATATAATTGTATCTCATTGAGCATTTCAATACCCCAACATTTGCTCGCCTTGTCCATTTTTAATGAAAGAGACTTTTTCCAATAAGGAATCTATATCGAAATCACATTTTAAGTTGTTTACTTAATTTAAATAAAGTCCATTGAGTTACGATATTATCACAACCAACATTACATAAGTCTTCAAAATACAAAATTAGATCCAAAATTTAATTGGCATTGTATGATATAACTTCGAATGGAGTTATTATTTTTAAAAGTTCAAAGTATTTTCTTGTGAAATCAAATCTTAGTTTTATTTTCTCTTAAAAATCAAAACAATTTATTTAAGCCTGTTGGTTTTAAAATATATACCTATTAATTTATTTTTCCATTTCACTTCAAGCGTCCCACATAATCATATTGATAGTTTTGACATATGGAAAGAAAAATATAAAATTTATTGACTGACAATTGATATATGCGTTAAAGGTTAAATACAATGCAATAAAGGCATGAGCAAAATCTTATTTCTGTGTTTTTACAATAGTGTTCCTTTTACAATTTTTTTCTATTGAAAATACAAAAAAATTATTGAAACTATGAAAATGTAGCTATTTAAAAAACATCGTAGCATTGTAGCTTTTCATTTTAAATGTAGCCAATTGGCTACAATTGTAGCCAAACGGCAACGCTGTCGCTGACTCTCATAAAGCTTTTATGTGGATTTATGATAAATCCACACTCAAATTTTACTGTGCCACTTTCTTGTATGGCGTGGCTCATCTTTTTATTATATTATCTGTGACTGAAGCTTTGATCGGTCTGTATGTGAAATGAATACATATTTTACCGCACAAACACAATCTCAAGTGTGCAAAGTTGCCCGACACCATGGCAGAATAATGAGGTAGGGTAAGTAGCTTTGACAAGACCTACCGTTAATGTCAAAATCATAAAATATAGTGCTGCCATATCACAAATTAAAATCCAATGAAAAATCCATACTTTATCTAAGCATTTCTGAGGAAATCCTTTACTAAAAATAGTTCAAAACGGGGAAGTTCAGGTTTTTTGTTTTAGCAAGCTTGAAACGGACTTATTCTGCCAAATATTTTTGTATGTTATAATCCAGTTTAAGCCTTCTACTTCAAATTTATTCTTGGTTATATAAGCTTGTATTTGTGGTTTCCATAGTGAATTGTGTGGGAAGTTACATATATTTAATAACTTTTAAAATTAAAAAAATGACAAAAAGAAGTTGTACAATTTGTCAGACAACTTGGAATAAAGAAAATTTTAGTTTTTAGTGTTCTAAGTGATGGTGTGAAGAGGCGAAAGTGGGTAGTCTTGTAGCTTAGACCTGGAATTTACAGTAAAAGTTTGTGAAAAACATTTCTCAGAAACCGATTTCATCAACGCTCAAACATTTTTTTTTTAAATTGGGACAGTGCTCAATTTTAAAACCGTTAAACTTACTTGCAACGATGGCAACGCATTCGGCATCGAACGTTGTTTTTTGCAACATGGACCACTTTGCACCAAATGACTGCAATGACGGCACCGCATTCGTCATCAAACGTGGTGGCTTTCAGCACGAACTACGTGGAGCGTTGATGAAATCGGTTTCTGAAAAATGTTTTTCACAAACTTTTCCTGTAAATTCCAAGTCTTAGCCACAAGACTCCACCCACTTTCGCCTCTTCACATCATCACTTTTAACATTAAAAAAACTTAAATTTTCTTTATTCCTCGTTGTCCGACAAATTCCACCACTTCTTTTTGCCATTTTTATAATTTAAAAGTTATTAAAATAAATGTAACTTCACACAAAATCCTTTATAAAAAACCACAAATACACGCTTATATAACCAAGAATAAATTTGAAGTGGAAGGCTCAAGCTGGATTATAAAATACAAAAATATTTCGCAGAATAAGTCCGCATCAAGCTTTTCTAAAACAAAAAACCTGTACTTCCCCATTTTGAAGTATTTTTAGTAAAGGATTTCATCAGAAACGCTTAGACAAAGTATGGATTTTTCATTGGATTTTTATTTGTGATATGGCAGAGCTATATTTTATGATTTTGACATAAACAATAGGTCTTGTCAAAGTTTCTTACCCTACCTCATTATTCTGCCATGCCCGACACTGGTTTGTACCATATTCAAATTTGTACCTCTTTCATAAATAAACTGCAACAATTAGAAAATCAGATGAACTTAAATTGTGCCCTATTACTGTTGGGGCACTGTCATTGTGGGATGTGAGAATTCCCATGGTATTTTGGAAGAAAAATCTTTCACGTGGAAAAACATCCAAAATACCACAAAATACCTCAAATTACCACAAAATACTACAATATACCACAGTACTTAAAATTACTCAAACTACAACAAAATACCACAACGACATTTTTCCCACGCGTGGTAGAAATACGATTTAAGAGAACGATTGAACGAATTGAAATGTTCAAATGACTAAATATACTTCTGAATGACTTCTTTACAGAATGTATTCTTTAGCGCAATATATAAATTAATTAAACTGTGTACACATCAATTTAAAATAATTTTGAAGAAAAAGAACTGAATATTTTTCAAAATTAATGTTTTTTATTGAATATGGTAAAGTCTTGGCAATTATGTTACGATACTGCCAAAATCAAATTAGTTTTATGGTAATCACAGCATTTTGGTATTGTTGTGAATATGTGTTATATGAATTCATTGCCAAGGCCAGTAAAAAAAACAAATGAAGACAATAAAATGAACACTGATCTACCGCAACAACAACTGGGCGATCAGTTTTCATTTTATTTAAAGACAATAAAAAGCAAAAACCAGAGGTAAATTAATTTTAATATTTTATTGTTGTATTACACACATTTTGGCTAAGGGAATAACGCAAAACAAAAATAATTTAAATAATAATTTATCGTTGGGCAATATGACCCAATTGCACATATTATACATGTTTGTATGTTTGTTTAGCCCAAGTTGGCATTATTAAATAAGTATGTAGGAATATATATTTAAAGTAAGAACCAATGTCAACGTACTGTAAAATAATTGCATCATAGGAACTTAATAATTAAGTTAATTTAAGCCAAATTATTGTGCAAGAGGCGGAAGGCAAAATTATGCAACCGCTGATTTATCAATAGGGCAGTTCACGATCTTGTTGCATCGTTGCAAATGCAAAATAAACAGCTTTTACAAAAACAAAAAGAATAAGTAGCAAAAGCTTTTCAATGCATTTTGTTTTTGTAAAAGCTGTTTATTTTACATTTACAACGATGCAACAAGATCGTGAATTTCCCTAATAAGTCGAATTAAGTATGTAATAAGTATGTAAAACTTAAGAAGAAGAAGCGCGGCCAGATATGTTATAAATATCTGGTCCCCGCTAAAATAAAAGAGAGTCAGTAAGTGAATTTTTGACATACACAAGTGTTTTCTTGGAATTGATTAATTCAGTAGAAGTATAAAGTGAATGCTGAGGGGTAACCAACTAGTTACAAATATAAGTAAGTATGAATTAACCAACCTTTCTGAATTCCTTACAGGATCCAGCAGCTATAATAGGTTCAAGTGCCTAGTATAGCCGTGCTTGTTGCAACACATCAACAGTAAAGAAAACCGCGGCTACAATAGGTTCAAGTGCCTAGTGTAGCAGGGGTTGCAACAATTTCAAGTGCTTGTTGCAACATAACAACAGAAACGAACAAAAGGGCCTCACCCAGCAGATTCATGTGTCTGTTGGGCTATACGGCTAAAGTTTTATAGGGCCACGATTAGGACCTACGCGCATCCTCACGGGAGGACGCAACAGTATTTTGTGGTAATTTGAAATATTTTCTGATATTTTAAGGTATTGTGTTAAAACTAGTAGTTAAAACTAGTAGTTGTGTTAAAACGAACACTCAATTTTAACTTGAATTTTAATAATCTAGCACTTGGGACTAGATAATTCTGATGACAAATATTCTGGCACTTGAACCAAAATATATCTGTGTATAACAAGTTAATTCTTTGTATAACACTTGATTTATGCACGAGTTGATTTTGACTGATTTTATTTTCTAATTTAAGTTGCCTTATATTCTAAAACACATAACAAAAAAATACATACAATTAAAAACATATCGTTGGACACACGAGTGAAGCGAAGCTTTTTCGCATTTTAATAGATTTGATAATTTAATAGTTTTTTAATAAAATAATTTTTAAATTCAAAAATTTTAATTATCAAAAAGTTAACTAAAAAAATACACGTTAATATTCACACCAGTAGATTTTATTACATAACATTATTATTTTATTTGATCACATGTTACATAACTTTGAATCATTTTTGTAAATGTTTTGAAATATTATTATGGAAAGTTATTAATGGAATTGTTTGTTTTGATATCTAAAATAGCAAACGTATATTACATATCATCGATATATCTAACAAATACTGCATCAAAAGTTGTCCTTAATCGTATTGTACAAATATTTGGATCGCTTATCATTCGTAAATTATATTTATCAAAAAGGCATTGTTTAAGTGCCTGTGACCATTCAAACCATTGGTACCTTGTGATAAGTTTCGCCCAGTTCAATGGAGCCTGCTCGTGTATAGCATGAAATAATCTGTAAGTATATGCATAACTTCAAGCTGAACATTTTGGAGGACATATTGTAAAAGCACTGTATTAATGGCAATGACTTTTATGTATTAAGATGTGCATACTTCCAGGCTGAACATTTTTCAGGACAGTTTGAGCGATATAGGTGCAGAGCAGTATGCTTGTCTTTTATGTATTAAGATTGTTATCTGGTGCAACATATCTTTAGTTAATACTTAATATTAAATAAACCTACCAACGCAACAACCCAAGTAGAATTTTGCGACCACAGGTTACTTAGGACACATTTTTTACACGACGACGTTGCAGCGATACTGATTTGGAAAATATTTTGTGGGAAAAGTTTGTAAAAATTCCTACTTAGTTTTATTTTCGTTTTAGAAATAAAATGTCACACAATTACGTTATTTTTACTATATTGGCACAACTCCCATATTGTAACCATGCCTTCAATGTGACTTTCCTTTTTAATACCACTTTACCACTAGGTCACAGAATGTTGTAACGATTTATCAAGTTTTACCTTTAAAAAATGCATCACTCAACTATGGAATAATAACTTAAGATGTAACCATTTTGTAACAATTAGCTTAATTGCGACCTAAGTGTAGGCTCTTTCTATTTAAAATGGTGGACGCAAATTATTATTATATTTTCCTAACAATAAACATGAAACTGCTTTTATATTGTATTGTTAAGCTTTCTAACTATGTTTTATTGATTGCTTACATTAAAAACTATTACTGAAAATTGTGTACAATACTTCACAAAACTTTTCAAAACATTTTTTATTAACATATGAAATTATTATAAAATTTTCTGAATTTATCTTGCGCTTGAATTTTTAAGAAGTTTTGGCTGTTATTTTACCGAAAATCTTCTTTCCCATCTACATTCAGCTCCAAAAAATATCCAAAACACTTAATATTATGTTGTACTCCTATATTTTAAATAAACATAATTATAAAATAATTTATTATATTTATGGCTGTAAACAAAATTGGCAGCTCTGTAATGCATTTATACAAAAATGTAATAAGTAACTTCAAAGTAATTTTCACTAACACAATGTCGGTGTTGTGTTGCAACACTTTCGAAACATATTGATCTCTGTAACGTAACAAATAAAGGGTCCGCCAAATAACTTTTTTTTTGAAAATTCTATAAAAAAACTACTGAATATTTTCTAAAATTTCTTTTTTTATTTAAAAGTACAATTCCGGTTAATAATGGAAAATAATTTCATTCAAATGGCTGCCTCGGCTGGCCATGCAGTAGCCTACACGATCGGTCCAATTTTTAAGCACATTATCGATTGTGTGCAGCTGTATTTCGCCAATGGCTTCACGAATATTGTACTTCAAAGCGTCAATTGTCTCTGGCTTGTCGGCGTAACACTTATCTTTGAGGGCACCCCACAAATAATAGTCCAACGGTGTCAAATCGCAGCTCCGAGGTGGCCAAACGACATCAGCTCTGCGGCTGATAATGCGATCTTCAAAAATAGGGCGCAAAACATCGAGTGTAGCTTCGGCTGTGTGGCACGTAGCGCCGTCCTGTTGAAACCAAATGTTGCCAATATCCTTCTCTTCAATTTTTGTGAACAAAAATTCGTTCAACATGGCCCGATAACGATCGCCATTGACTGTAACGGCCACTCCTTGCTCATTTTCGAAGAAAAATGGCCCAATTATGCCTCTGGACCAAAATCCGCACCAAACAGTGACTCGTTTTGGGTGCAGCGGCTTTTCAATGTATGTGTGCGGGTTTTCTGTGCCCCAAATTCGACAATTTTGCTTGTTTACATACCCGCCAAGATCAAAATGAGCTTCATCTGAAAAGATGATTTTTTTTGGCAAAATCGGCATCTTCTGTAAGTCGATCGCAGGCCCACTTAGCGAAGCGAAAACGCATTGGATGGTCAGTTGACTTCAACTCCTAAACCAATTGGACTTTGTATGGCGTCATACCAAGGTCTTTATGCAAAATTCGTCTCAATGATGTCTCCGAAATGTTCAATTGTTGAGAACGACGGTGAATTGATGTTGATGGCGCTTCACGCACACTTTCTGCCACAGCAGTAGTATTCTCGGGTGTACGCACTGCTTTTGGATTTTCACGCTTTGGTTTATCGATGAGGATGCCAGTTTCTTTCACTTTTATCACAAGATAATGAACATACGGTGTTGACGGTGTTTCTCTTCTTCCAAAATCCGTACGCAATTTTCGCACACATTCTACAACATTACCATGATTTTCAAAGTAATGTCGCAATATTTCCCAGCATTGTTCAAGCGTATACACTAGTATCTGTCAAATCAGACATGAGCTAAGTGTTACCATTCACGAAATAAGCACTAGTTAAAAAAAAATTAAGATGGCGGACCCTGTACGTAACATCATGTCAATGTTGACACAAAAATAAACGCTACGACGTCGCTGCAACCCAAATATGGACCATAAGTTCTAGTTGGGAAAGAATACTCGATCAGTTGGTAGTGTATAGGACTACCAATCGAAGGGCTTCTACGAATGGGTGACAATCTTGACGCGATGTAGAGGCTTAAGTTGTAAAGACACAATGGCTATTGAGTTAGGCTTTGTGGAGCAACGAACTAAAAGTCACCCCCCATTTCTAAGGTTGTAGACGCCATGCCGAGGGAGATAGCACCGATGGTGCAGGGTCTAGGGGTATTAGATCGCGAATGGTGTCTCCTCAGGGCAGCCCACTCCCTGTTGTATACTAGTAGGGTAGGGCGGATAATGGGGATCTCTGTCCGTCCGGTCCGTATACTTCTCCCCAACTCGTGGGATTTTCATGGAAAATAAAAATAAAAAAAAGGAAGGGTGCGCTGAGGTAACGAGTCCTGAAGCGGTGGAGTCCCAAAAGGATTTAATCGTGGAAGGGTGCCGGAAGCCGCAAGGTGACCTGCCGGGCCTGGTGGACGATAAAACTCCGAAAGGAGTGGAATTGTCAGCCAGTCCCGTCGGAGCTTCAGCGATAGGGAACGACGCTGATTCCGAGGCAAAGCGACTCCGTGTTAGGGAGAAGCAGAAGCGGAGGAGGAAGCGAAAGAGGGCGGGCACAACCGCTGGGGAGAATGCTTTGGAGTCCCCCGTCAGTAAAATGGCGGACCAATTCCAAAGCATGTCATGCGATGAGTCCACCCCGGAGACGAACGAGCGGAAAAGATTCAGGGAGCAGCCTGGACCTTTCGGCGAAGTCGTTACAGGGACGACTCGAACCGGTGAGTCGGAAGGTGGACAGCTTACGGCTGTTAGCTCTTCGGCTAAGGATGGGGATGGGGAAGGTGGACATCCTGTAAAGGTTGATAGCCTTCCACATAAAGGAAGGACGATGGGAGCTGGTGGACGACCCTCAAAAGTCGATAGCCAGGGCAAATCGTGGAGGGCTGATAGCCAGAAACCGAGCGGTAGTAAAACTTTGCCAAAACAAAGGGTTGCGGACGCGTAGTCGAAGGCTTTAGCTGGAGGAAGATCAAACCAGGTAGGGGTTATTGGAAGCTGCCGGACATCCTATGCTATGGTAGCAGAAAAAGACCTCTTAATGGGCATCGTAGATTGCTCCATCGATGGTCAGTTGGGAGAGTCTCAGTTAGCGGTCTTTAAATCCGCTCTCTTGGAGTCTCTCGACACCATCGATGAGAGTGATGGCGATGTAGGTTTTGTGGGCAATGCAAACTTGGAGGATGGAATAATTGTACTTAAGTGCAAGAACCCATCATCCAAGGTATGGCTGTGCCGAAACGTGACAAAGCTCAAGAACTTATGGGAAGGGGCTGAGTTGCGGATCGACCGACTGTACGCATTGAAGGACGTTAGAAGGATGTTCATCTTTGTCTACGGAACTTCTGAAGGCAAGGAGGTCATCCTTAGGAGGTTGCAGACCCAGAACCGGTGCGTTGCAGACACTTCTAAATGGAGAGTTAGTAACGTAACGAAGTTCGGAGATGCAAAGAAAGGAGGCGTCAAGCTCACCGTGTGGTGCCGGAAGGATGAGATGGAGGCAATCAGGTTGGCAGGAGGGAAACTCAACTGCGGCCTTGATCAAGCTCTCATCAAATTCGAAAAGGATGCAAGGTGAGTGCGATGGAACCCCTGGTACGGGGCTCGTGGGGAATCCTGCAAGGGAAGAACCCCCAGGGCGGGTGGTGGGCCCGTACCAGGAAAACCTCATTGTGTGTCAACTCAATCTACACCATAGTAGGGCAGCATCAGCAATGATGATGCGTTGCATGGAGGAGGATGGAATTGACATAGCAATGCTTCAGGAACCTTGGATTCTTCACAATAGAATTAAAGGTCTCTCAGAGCGAAAGGCCACGCTGTACCAACCAGTAACAGATGGCAGACGACGGACTTGTATCTTGGTGAGACATGGTATACTAGCGGTACATATGCCACACCTATGTTCCCCGGATCTCACCGTTGTGAGAATCGGGGACGGTACAGGTGCTTGTATGGTAGCTTCAGCGTATCTTCCCTACGACTCTCCAGACCAACCACCTTCAAAAGAGGTGGAGAATCTGGTAAAGTACTGTGAGGAAAGGAACATTGGAGTGATGATAGGATGTGATGCTAATGCGCACAATACTGCGTGGGGTAGCACCAACAACAACGACAGAGGAGAGCAATTGCTTGAGTTTGTGGAGAGGTACAATCTGTTGGTAGCAAATAGAGGAGCACAACCGACTTTCGTTGATGCGAGGCGAGCGGAAGTGATTGATGTAACTCTCATCTGCAGGAAGATTCTGAACAGAATAAAAAATTGGAGGGTCGTGGATAGGCTAACCATGTCGGACCACAGATCCATACAGTTTGAATTCAAGTACGGAATCCGACGCCAGCGGAATCGCAGGAAGGTCAGGATTCCCAAGAATACAGATCCTGCGAAATATAAGGCGAAGTTGAGGGAAACACTGACCCAAAAAGCGATAAAAGTACCAGGGAATACGGTGGAAGTAGAAAGTCATGTCAAACACCTTAGCTCGGCCATGGTCGAAGCCTACGAGGTGGCATGCCCAATACTTTCAGTAGACGATGGTGATCCAACGCCATGGTGGTGCACGGAAATCGAATCTCTGAAGAAGAAGGTTAGGAAGGCCTTCAACCTGCACATGAGAGGGGGAACCCCAGAAACATGGGCAAATTACAAGGCACGGAAAAGGGAACTGAAGTACCTCATACGACAACGGAAAAGGCAGTCGTGGAGAGACTTCTGTTCTGGGATGGAAACTATATCAGAAGCATGTAGGCTTCAGAAAATGGTTTCAAAAGACCCATTCTCCAAAGTGGGACTGATCCGAAAGAAGGATGGAACCATGGCAGAGAACCTAGAGGAGTCCATGGAAGTTCTGATGGAGGTGCACTTTCTTGGAAGTTTTAAGTCTGATGACCCGTGGACACCTTTGAAGAAAGGAATACACAGGGTTGACAGGCTGGAAGCCGAAAGGATGATCACTATGGACGGGGTGAGGAGTGCTATACGCTCATTTGCTCCGTACAAAACATCAGGGATGGACGGTATATTCCCTGCTATGATGCAGTGGGGGGAAGATCTCATTGCACCTAGGCTGTGGGGTATATTCGTTACTTGCCTAGCGACTGGGTATGTTCCGAGAGTCTGGAGAGAGGCGAAAGTTGTCTTTCTTCCGAAGCCTGGAAAAAAAGATTATGCGGAGGCAAAGTCGTTCAGACCGATCAGCCTAACATCTTTTCTCCTGAAAACGATGGAAAGAGTGATGGTTGACTGTCTTGAGAGCACCTCGCTGACGCAAAATCCTCTGAGTAGATGCCAACATGCATATAGAGCAGGTAGGTCTACGGAGAGTGCTCTTCACGAATTGGTAAGAGTGACTGAAAAGGAGGTATTTTCAGGAGGCATTGCGATGGCCACATTTATGGACATCGAGGGTGCTTTCGACAAAATATGCTTTGGAAGGCTGCGGCAAGCCCTGACAGAACGCAATGTAAGCCCAATGATAGCAAATTGGGTGGACAATATGCTCAAACACAGGGCTGTCAACATGCAGAATGGTAGAGTAAAGACTAGAGGTAGAGTAAGTAGAGGATGTCCCCAGGGCGGGGTGTTATCGCCAACCCTGTGGAACATAACTGTGGACTCACTACTGGTTAGACTGGATGAATCGGGCATACACACGATAGGGTATGCAGATGACATTGCGTTGGTGGTCTGCGGCAAGTTCATTGACACCATCTCTGACATCATGAAGGGAGCACTCCGAATGGTGGAGGAGTGGTGTCGAGAACAAGGCCTTACCGTAAACGCAGGCAAGTCAGACAATATTCTCTTTACTAGAAAGAGGGTAGGCCTGAGTACAGAACCACTCAGACTTTTTGGAGCTGAAATCAACATGTCCACGAAAGTTAAATATCTAGGGGTAACCCTTGATAGCAAACTGAACTGGAACGAGCATGTAGAAGATAGGATTCAAAGAGCCAAGAGGGTTCTGTTCCAGTGCAGACGCGTTTGTGGTCTCAAATGGGGGCTAAACCCAGAGGCTATGAAATGGGTTTACACTATGATGGTTAGACCTGTCATCACGTACGCTTCGGTGATTTGGTGGACAAAAGTCAGCCAGAAAACCATTAAGAAGAGACTGGACAGAGTCCAACGGCTGGCGTGTGTTGGAATAACAGGTACAATACGCACCACTCCAACAAGCGCAATGGAGGTTCTGTTAAGTATGCTGCCGTTGGATTTAGAAATAAAGAAAACAGCGGCGCTGTCAGCCCTCAGGATGTTGCGAAATGCTACGTGGCATGGGGCAACGGCCCTGCATGGTCATATTCGCATCCTTGATATTGTACAGAGAGATGTCAGGGAGGCGTTTATGCCTATGGATGGAAGGCAGAGAGTAAAAATAACAGAAAAATGTTATAAAACTCTTATAACGGATGGAGCCGTTTGTAAAGAAATCGCTGGTAGCGATATCAGTATATTCACAGACGGCTCTCTGATGAATGGCCGGGCCGGGGCAGGCGTGTACTCAAAAGAGTTAAGCCTATCCTGTGTACTGAGGTTGGGGAGGTTTGTGTCTGTATACCAGGCAGAAATGTTTGGCGTAGTGCATGCGCTGGACCACCTGATAGATGGCCGGATCAGTGGCAAGAAAATTGTCATCGCTCTCGACAATCAGTCTGTGATTAGGTGTATGCAACGGACAGACATCACTTCCGGGTTGGCCATAGAATGTCTTACAAAACTCAATAGGTGCGCCCAGACAAATGAGCTTACACTTATGTGGGTGAGAGGACACTCTGGCATAGAACAGAACGAAGAAGCTGATTCTTTAGCAAGAACAGGATCAGCAGAAGAATTCTGTGGACCAGAACCACGTATCGCCTTAGGCGACAATATGGTGGCAGGCCTTATTAAACAATGGACGGACTCGGAACACAGTAAAAGGTGGGAAGAAGCTGTTAATTGCAGGCAATCAAAGGCGGCCGTGAAGTGGTCTCGTAGTGAGGCAGCAAAAGTTATCCGATACAATCGAAGGACTTTAAGCTGGCTTACTGCACTGGTCACAGGACACGGTCCCTTCATGTACCATCTCGGGAAGATGACTCTGACCGAGGACGATGCGTGTAGGTTATGCCTAGAGGAGCCGGAAACAGCAGCACACATTTTGTGCCAGTGTCCGGCGCTGGCAAGCATAAGATTGACCACTCTGGGACGCCCATTTATTGGCGAAGCCGAGATTGGTCAACTAACCTATAAGGATATGCTTGAGGTGACAAAGGATGCTTACACGAGGAGCATGCTCACGTACGAGTACTCCGAGCAGTAGTACCCTTTGTCCAATAGGGGACGAAAAGGGACCCACTGTGGTCTGCTTCGGCAAATCCCCAACTTATTATATATATATCAATCGAAGGGTTACGAATTCGATTGTCATGGCATACAAAGATATATTTTAATTTTATATTCTCTGGAAAGGTGTATGGAAAAAAGTGTCGTTTTTGAGATTTCACTCAAGCAAATCACAAGAATAATTTAAAAAGAAAACTGAAAAGTTAGATGCATGAGTGAATATCGAACAGTCGCATACATTTAATTTCCCAGACAGTAAGTCACAGGAAATCATTATCAAGTTACCAATAATAAAATTTAAATTTTAAAGCTACAGTGTGCAGCACAAATTGCTGATTAAATGTAATTACGTGGGAAATCAAATTATTAGCTTTTCTCGTCTAATATGCAAAATGATATTCACTCATGTGCTAACTGCACTAAAAATATGACAAAAGTGATTGATTGAAAATATTGTACATTAAAGAATGTGCACCCTGCCCCGGGTTGGCTGAATTCAGGAACATTGACGGAAAATTGTTCTTCGGTCACCCGTTGTCGAGGTCTAGGTACTGGAATCTTGTAGGATTTTCTGAAGCAACCCACGATTCGAATTGTCGCAATAATTATGGTTGCTACCAAGGCTATGGTCAACGCCGAGTATCCGATGCAACGTCTCTGAAATGTGTCGAACACTGAAAGCAGGCTTAACAGATTCTGTTGCTTGATCATCTCATGCAGTTTAGTCAAGTTTTTAAGTTGATTTATGTATTGATATGATTGAAGCGACAATGTTTCTAGTTGTTTTGGTAATGCTATCTGGTTTATTTTTCCCAATGATGTATAAAATTAAATGTCTTGTTAACTACTGTCACCATTGCTCTGGATGGTGATAAAATTTGTTTTGACTATGCAAAAGGTAGCCGAGTCTCACCATTTCTGAGGTTTTCAAAAAATCTGATGTAATTAGAGTTGGATGGAGAACTACATAAATCCATAAGTTTTTATCATTCGTGGGTTTCCATACTTCGGTATCATTGATATTGCCTATTCTACAGTCTGACTTAGTTTCATTGTTCAATAGCATTGCTTCTCACTGGCATTCTTTAGAACCCTTCTTATGTTTCTCTCATTGGCACATTAAAGCATAGTAATGTGTCAGGACGATTTGGAATACAGGATTTTAACGTATTTGCGTCTAAAGGAATATGCTAGTCTCTGTGAGCGTTGATTGCGATGCATTTAGCACATTCCTCTATCGAAATTATGCTGTTTTTGAGGATAGTTGGAAGCGCATGTATTTTAAGAAGATCCAGTGCTTCGTGATCACATAGAGGTTGTGTTAGTTTGAAGACTGCATGGCCTCCTCCTCCTGCCACGTTCATTATTTTATACATTTGCAGTATGTTGTCTTTTCATAACTGAATGTCCAATGCAGTCGGTAAATTGTTTTAAATTTGTGCTACTTCGTCGTTTAGTTGTTGTGGAGACAAAAGTGTAGGTGTAATTTTGCCATGATGAGTATCTGCTAATACATCCAGAATAGACATTTGAATTCTTTGAAGGTTGGTGATTGTCAGAGTCATTTGGACACTTAATGACAGAAACATTTGAGTTAATTTAGTTTGATAGTCTTCTCCATTAAGGGCATTCATTTTATGCATAATATGATCCAAGTGGCTATCAATTTGCTAGAATTTCTTTTGTTTATTCATGCTGATTGTGGAATCCAGCGAATCAGTTGCGGCAGGAGAATTACTCGTTTTAGTTGGGCTATCGATTGTAGAATCCGACGAGTAGCATCGGAGTGAATCGGTAGCAAAGTTTGTGGATTCGCAGTGAAAAATGCAGTCCATCCGCACTTCATACAAATTTTTTCACTTTTCATCCGCAACAATATTGGTGCGGATCTGTGCGGATTTGCAAAAAATTTCTTAAAAAACTAAATGCAATACATGATTTCAGGGTAATTTGAGGTCGCTGAACTCGAATCCGGTGTTAAAAATATTTGTACATGCCGCCATCTATTTTTTTTTTTACTCAAAAGAACTTTTTATTATATATAAAAAGTTTAATTTTTATCATAGAAGTTTTCGGTGTTAGCAAAACAAATTTTGCAGATACTTGGACCTATTCTGCCAAATCTGTTATTCTGCAATGAATTTTATGTTGTGAATCATAAAAGATGCCGACCATAAAAGATCTGCTAAAATTGGTATTCTGCCTTTCGATCTTTTATGGTACCCTGTTATCAATCTTCGAAAACAAAAATCTATTACAATTCCTTTAACTTTTGTTATGAAACAGCTGATTGCTGTCAATAAATTAAAGAAAACAACGCAAGTTGAAGTTGTCGCTTTTAACGAATGAATTGCAAATATTTTTGCAAAATTAGCTTTAAAAAAGTGTCGCGCATTAGCATTACAAACTAGCATGTCCGTTTTGATAAAATTGCTTGTTTTAAAACAATGTCAGACTAAGAGGACGACCCAGAGCTCGTTTACAATGATAACAGAAGCTCAAGTTTAAAATAAAAGTCGTGACGGACGCAGGTTATAGTGAAGGTGGTAGCAAAAGGGAAAGAGGTGCCCGTGCAAGTTTTAAATGTAAGAAACGATCGCCGTGGTCAAAGAAATGGTGGTGGTGGACGTCATAATTGCGTCCGAACAACTAGATGTGCGTTCTGATTGTGTATGTATGATTATTGGATGCGCAGGATCTAATATTCAGACAATACAATCTGATTATAATGTAAGGGTTGATTTAGATAAGGGTACAAAGATGGTAACCATATCTGGAAATTCCGAAGGAAACATCAAAGATGCTGCACGGTGGCGATAAAAGTAGCTCATTCTAACAAACGACTTCTACAATAGTACAGTAGAATAAATCCAAAGCAACCTTTTGTAGTGGGGGCGGTCAATCAAAGCTGCAGCAAAATCTAGAATTCCAGAAATTGGAATAAATTCCTTTCTGGACATAAGTCAGCTTGACATTTTTATAATTTTTAATGCTGCATTTTTTACACATACAAATATAATAATTTTTTATTTAGAAAGTTATAAAAATTATTGTACAAAAATAGAAAATACATTTTATATGCAATTTAAAAAAAAAACTATACGGATTAAAGTCATATTTTTTAGTCTTCCAAGTCTTTGTTTCATAGATTAAACATAACGAAAAACAAAACAATCTGATTTAGCTTGACTTATTAAATTTATTGAAATTCGTTATGATAAAAGGCAGAAAAATTTATTTGTTATTCTGTTGTGTTTCATAACAGATTTCATAGCAGATTTTGTCATGCAGAATACCAAATAAAAGATTTTGTAAAAGATTTGTTGTCAGTTCGAAAAATCTGCTATGGTTTACAACAGATTTCATAAAAGATTGTCGTGCAGAATACCAATTCTGGTCTCGTAACAGATTTTTTGACAGCTCAAAAATTTGTATAGGAAATCATAACAGAATAATAGAATTTGTTCATAAACGATTCCTCAAAATAGGCCCATTTAATTGAGTTTTCAACTTAAAGCTGTATGTGTTTTATTCCACTTTTACACATACCAACCATGTTGAAAATCAGGTGATCAACCTTTTTTAACACCTAAATAAAACGTCGAAAATATTTGAATTTTATATTAGGGGCATTTCCAATCACAGGCAAACAGCCTTGCATCGTGGGATTTGCAAAATATGATCGCAAATATTTTTAACACTTTATTAGCAGCGTATATAGCCAAGGTAGAAACATAATCTCCGGGCCAAAGAAGCAGCAAATAGCATCGGAATCTGCACCAGGAGCAACAGAAATAAAGCTGAAATGTCTAGGTGTGGATCCAGATGACTGCGGAGCAACATAAGCACCCTTATATATCCAAAAAGCATCAACACCAACAAAAAAGAGCTATTGCGATGCGTCCTGACAGCTTCAACGCTGTGCTGCGGTGAAAGGAACACTCGCCAAGAGCTTCATATTGCCAGCACAATGTTTTAAGGATGTTTTAAAAATAAGTTTATTTATTATTACTTTTAATTGTCTTTTTTTTATATTTTTCACTTTTATTACAAATAAAATTCACTTAAACAAATTCACTCGTTACTTAATTTTGTTTTCACAGCTGAACAGATGTTTTTCGGAGTTTGGAGTGCGGATCGGTATCGCAGTTCCCTCGCACGGATTCAACAATGATATTTTTGCTTTAAAGGGAAGGGAGTGCGGATCTGATCAACTCCCGCCGCAACTGATCCGCCGAATTCCACAATCAGCATGAATAATTTAGTCCTGTTTGAATATATTTATTGTAGAATCAATGACTGACGTTTGCCCTTAAATATTTGTTGAAGGTGATTCCCGTTTCTTTTGACAGCGTTTATTGTGTTTGATATTCTTGAAGTGAATAAGTGAGAGCGTCGAGTGTCGCTGTGCATGCAGTGTTCGTAATGATTTTCTGGCAGAGTGATTGTAAAGTTCGTGTACCATTTTTCACTGCTTTCATTTTCGTTTGATAGGGGGCTAAGTCATAATATATTATTAGAACCCATTGTTAACGAGCGACTTGTATTGAGCCCAATCCTTTGAAGTGGATTCCGTTACTGGAATTAAACGGTATGTTTTCAACAGGGTGAGCTATGATGAATGGTAGCATTAGTAGTATTATTACTATACTACAAAAGACATTATTTGTAGCTGTTTTCATCCGTTTGGACGGAATTGGATCGATAACAGGAGCAGGTTAGGTTTCTTGTTTTTCTTCGTGTACATCTTCACTTTTAGTAATGTCAACGACTGGAAGCGGGTCTAGGCAATGAATTGCTTTTTGATAAGTACCAGATGCGGTTTTAAACTCTGCCACTCGAACCGCTCCATCATTGCCCTTTAAGGCGTGGAGAACTCGTGCAAGAAGCCATTTCATGACTGGAGTGTTATCTTTCTTGATGATGACAATATCTCCGACCAATGGATTTTTTTAAGTTTCTTTCGATTTATGTTTTTGTTGTAATTAATTTAAATATTCTTGAGACCATATTTTCCAAAATTCTTGTTTAATATGTGTCACTAGCTCCCAGTGCGTTAAACGATTCACCTTTAGTTGCTGGAGATTACAGTCCACTTATGCATTAAGAGGTTCTCCATTTAAGAAATGTCCAGGAGTGAGAGCTGATAAATCGTTGGCATCAGCTGATAGTGGGGCTAACGGCCTTGAATTCAATATTGCTTCTATTTCAATAACAATTGTTTCGAGTTCTTCGTAGGTGAGTGTTTGAGACACTCCTGATTAAGAGGTGTTTTGCCGACATAACTGATGCCTCCCACAGTCAGCCAAAGTACGGCGCACGAGGAGGAATGAAATGAAACTGAATTCACTTGATACCACAGCTTGTTTGAATTGTATTTTGCACTTCTGAAGAATATATCGAGGAATTCAGATCCTTTAATTAATTTTTAGCTCCGACAAAATAAGTGGCGTTATCGCAATATATGGTTTGGCAATGACCTTGTAGGGTAGTTTTCTTCTTGAGGCAGAGGCATCCTCAGCCGCTCCAAGATCAGACGAAAGACCCTCGAACTTTCACCAAATAAATAAAAAGACTAGGTGTTTCTATACGTCGATTAAAATAGTTCTCTTTATTTATAAACAATTCAGTAAAGCTTCATTTGTATATTTCAATTTCTATATGTACAAATTTATTTATTACGCCTTTTTATACAATACACAATAGTTCAATAATATTAATACACTGGTTCGTAGAGTTGTTGTTTCTTGTGTCGTGCGGACGAGTGCTGCTTCGGCCCGTACTGTTTTCTGGTAGGTTCGGTGCGAAGAAGTATAATTCTTGACGAAATGCGGCGATAAGTAAGAGGCGGTAACGGCTGAGCTTAGACAGGACCTTACTGCCGTGCTTTCGGGTAGCGAAAAAATTAACTCTACGTTAATATGGACGTTTTATATATATATATATATAAAAAAGAAATGCTTATATGCTTCAAGGCGGTAAGATTTTATTATAAGTTTTATAATACGTTTACACCAAAACTAAAACACGTTTTATGGTTATTGTGTTTTATCTCAAAACACGACTGTTTACACCGCCTTTTTCACATTTTAGTTTGACGTTTATGTTTTCTTACTGTTCCATTTTTGCTTTTGTTTTGCTCACTTTCGTGAAAAAATGAAGCTTTGACGGCTTGAGGTACTGCCACCTTTCATTTTTACCATGATATGTTTTGACCTTTACAGTGTTATAATGGGGTTTTATAATAAAACGCGCTCTGGAGTATTTTAAATGTTGTATGGTAAAACACTCAAAATAAGTCGTGTTGTGGCTCTTAAACGCGATAAATTCTCAAAATACGTTTTGAAGGTTTGGTGTAAACGCACCATTAGCTATGAATTTTACGCTGCAAAGTGGCGTGAATTATCTTATTATATATAAGTACAACGAAACCAAAAAAAAAACCTTACTTACTATGCTCGAATTGATGAACCGACTAAAGCCGGTGTAGTAATTCAACCGTGCACTCTGACGAAAAATCGACTGACCGAAGCCGATGTAGTAATCCTCGTTAGCACTGCAGTAAATAATCGACCGACTAAAGCCGATGTAGTAATCAAACGAACACCTTCGGGTAATCGACTCACCCGAGCACTTGTAGTAGTCCGCTTTAGCACTACGATGAATAAGCGACCTACTAAAGCCGATGTAGTAATCCGAACAACACCTTTGGATAGTCGACCGATATAGCCGATGTAGTAATCCAACCGAGTACTTCAGACGAATAATCGACCGACCGAAGCCGATGTAGTAATCCGCTTTAGCACTTCGATGAATAAACGACCGACTAAGGCTGACGAAGTAATCCGAACAATAAAATTTAAGTACTTATTATACTTAAAAAGTGAATGTATCGTTAACGAGCCAACTTTCGATAGCCCGTTTCAAACTACTTCTCATTAAATCGTAACAAGTGTCAGACGGGTCAAAGCACTACACTTCCGATCCGTGCCGTGCCGAAATCAGCCAAACAGCGCACTCTTATATACACATAGTTGAAAACTTTTTGCGAATTATAGCACCACTCACCATGTGGATGTTAAATTCGCCTGTTTTATTTGTCGCTACCGTATGGTTGTTGTTTGCCTGGGGTATGCTGTGTTTGTATGGTTGTTGTATGCCTTAATGCCTGTGCTGTTGTCTGCTTCGGGTTTGCTGTGTTTGTGTGCACCGAAAACAAAATATGCGGAGTTAACCCAAGTTTTTTCGTGAGTTAAAAGAGTTTTTGAGAAACTAAAGCTTTTTTGTAGTTCAATATTAATAAATTATATCAATATTTTTTTTTTGATCAAGCTTGAATTAAAATTAAACCAGTTTCAAATTAACTCTGCATCTTCTCCAAAACCTTGTTTTTTAACTCCGTTAAAACTTATTGCAACCATCTACGAAGATCATACTTTGTATTTAAAAGCTGAAACGGAGTTATGTTAAGCACGAAACAGAGTTTGCTCGAGCAAATATTTTTGTTGGCTCATTTTACTTTGAATTGAGAGAAAGTATTCAAATATTTTTTCGATTAGACTATAAAATTCCTTTCCAAAAATTTGAAGATAACTGAAATCAGGTGATTATTGGGAAAGTGGCAGTGGTTTTAAGTTGTTTTTTAAATTGGCAATGACTGATTTTTCTTATATGCGTAGCAGCATACAAGCTGCTGCCATTTAACCAAATGATAACGGATTTTGATCATCGATGGCTTGTTAGAATGCACAAACTAAATGCCACATTCTACGATTTTAATTTTTGTAGAAAATAAAAAATTGATATATAATGATTTTATCGATTAATATGATGAATAATTATTTGCGGTGTCCACTTAGCTGGATCTCAGCTGGAGATTATCTAAAATACAAAAATATTAAAATTTTTTCTGCGTTCTCCGATTATTATTTATATGTTTGTTTTTATTTGTTCCTTTATTTTATTTGAGCTTAACGCCAAATATGTTCATGAATTATTTATTGCATAATACCAAATATAGTATTAATATAACTATAAATAATTATTTTTTTAGAATTAAAAATATACAGTAATTAAAACATGCCATTATTAATTTTTCATTATTTATTTAATCTTTAAATTTTTGTTGGATGTTTGAATTATTTTTCAAGATATTCTTTTCAATGTTTTGAGAAAAACGCGTTTAAACATAACCCCCCCTTAAACAACTTTCATAGGCCTAGCGTTCACGATGTTGCGTAATCCTGACTACATTTTGATAGATGTTATAAAAATATCTTTCCCCTCATTCAACGAACAAAACAACAGTAAACAATTGTAAAATCAATGCAAATATTTATCTCTTTTTGCAGATATGTTAAATATAAAACAAATCCCCCTATTTTTAAAAATTTCCCTTAAAACTAAACACCTTTTTTGGCCAAGATTTCAAATGATTTGTGACAGTTGAGCGCAATTGAAGCTTAAAAGTTAAAAATAAGTAAAAAATTTTGTGTTAAGATATTCAAATATTTTGTGCAATGGAAAACGGTGCAAATTATTGTAGACTTTGAAGATTGCCCAACTGTGGAACGCTGTTTGTATGGAGAAGGCATTTACTCCATTGAACCGGGTGAAGACGCAGAAGACATTGAAAAACTTCTTCTGAAAGCGATGCAGAGGTAAATATTCGCCGTAATGAAATTAAAATAAAATATAATTTTTAACTCACATTAATTTTAATAATTAAAAAATTTTACAGAGCTGGGAGTCACAATAAATTATTTGGACAAAATTGAAAAAGAAGTCATGTGAAGGCATCCTTATCACAGAATGATGATCGATTTAAAATGAAGCAATTTAATCTCGAAAAATATATAAATATACTTATACAATACAGTTTTTATAAAATTTAATTCTTACATCTTTTGTCTTTCTTCAAACCAAAATGAATTTGTATGTTAAAATTTTTAAACAACCAAAGAAGAAAATGAACAATCAAAAATTAGCGTTGCAAATTAAATTACTTTAAGTACAAAAGCAAATAAAATAGGATTGCCATATTCTCTCGACGACATCCCGCTCCCCGTAAAGATCATTAATCTTTACCACCTTTGATATCTAGTACAGCTATCTTGGAAGCAGGTCTCTTAAAAGTCTTATTTTGAACACGAATATCAGCGCTGCGTACCTGTCCATCTCTCCGTTCCCTGGCGCAGTCTCGTTTTATATGATGACTACGTCACCGATTTTTATCGGCTCAACTATCTTAAACCTGCAATATAGGCAAATATTCGCATATCCAACGAGCCAAAAGTGATTTTTAAGGGCTTGAGAAATGCGCCATTGTTTTCCTAAGCAGAGAGTTCTTTCGTCCGGTTTTGGTATTTCAATACAGTTTACTACACCCAAAAGAAAGGTGTTTGGCGTGAGCGGCTCCTCATCCACTGATGATACAGGAACGCGTGTTAAAGGTCAAGAATTCACAATACTAGCAGGTTCCAATAAATAGCTTCGAAGAGTCTCTACTCGTGGATTTGCTTCCTTTAGTGATTGATTTAACACTCTTTTTATCTACTGCACCAAACGCTCCCAACAGCCACTTGCACAAGGATTCAGTGGACAATTAAATTCCCACTGTATACCTCTCATTACCAACTCTCTTTGCACCGCGGCATTACCCAATAAATCAGACGAGTTCTTAGACTCTGACAAATCCGCTGCAATCTCGAGGTGTACTGCTCTTATAGTGAGGCACGTGACAAGAGCGACCCATCTTTTCTCGTGTCTTCTGCCTACACTCACTGTCACAGGACCAAAATAGTGTAAGCCTGTAAATGCGAATGCGCGGACGAAAGGTGTGAGGCGGTCACGTGGCAGCTGCCCCATTATTGGAACCTCAGGTTTGACTGTTTGGATTTTACATAGCTGACAAGCCTTTTTTGAGCTTCGTACAAGCTGACGAAGGCTTTCAATCCAAAACTTTCACTGAATCTCGCAGATAATCAAATCTTCATTTTGGTGGCCCAATATTTTGTGATTAACATTGTAACTACTATGAGTTTTGTAAGATGACTATTTTTTGGTAATATTAATTAAAGGCCTTCTTGTTTAAAGAGGGATTGTGCTTGCATTATCGATTCTTCCTGATAATCTAATAACATTCTCCTCATCTATATATGGCGTTAAATTGTATATTTTGCTGTTTTTTAAAATGCTTTTTTTTACCATCAGTGTCTTAATCTCTTCAGCATATTCTTCAGCCTGATCTTATCGACAAAGATATAGTTCGGCACAATGAAGATCTGTGGCTGTCAATTCACCGCCATGCGGAGGTTCACCTTCAATCTTCCACCTTAAATTTTTTGTAAAACGGAACACCCATGCCATAATACGTTTAACTATCGAATATTCGGAATAGTTATTTATTTGTAACAAGCAAGCATTTGTAACAAGGAACCCATAACCAAGAATGTATGTCAGAACTGTCCAAAATTTCTGACACGCGATTCGCTATAAACGGTTTATATCTACGATGATCTGATTTTATCCAAGCTAGCACAGTCTTTGAATCTGTCCAGAAAATAAACTTGTCGAACTTAAATGCATGTGATTCTGCGAAACTGTTCTTAAGTCTGACTCACAGAATAGCTGCCATGAGTTCCAACTTTGGAATAGACAAATATTTTAATGGCGCACATTTGGTTTTTCCAGCTACAAAACGCACTTCAGTTTTGAATCCTTGAGTTTCAATTATCAGATATGGCACAGCCACACAAGCTATTTCGCATACGAAAGTATGGAGCTCTACGCAACAAGCAATAGGCAGATTGAGCGAATAACATCTTGGAATTTGGAAATATTTAATTTTCTCCATTTCGGACTGCCATCCCATCCACTTTCTTGCCAATGCTTCCGGCAATTGTTCGTCCCAATCTATTCCACACCTCCATACTTCTTGAAGTAGAACTTTGATATAAATTACGAAGTTAGCAAGCAGCCCATGCGGATCGTAAATTGACATCACGATTGAAAGTAGTTCATGCTTACTTGGGTAGCGCTGCTGTGCAAGAATGTTTTTATCGACCTAATGAAATTTAAAACGAAAAATGAATGAGTCTGTTGCAGTGCACCAATACATCCCAAGAATTTTCTCAGCAGTGTTTTCTCCTATATTCATGTTCATTATTGGGTACATATTTTCTTCTTCATTAAGTTTATGAATCCGCAGCTTTTGTGAATATTTTTTACAGTCGTTGAAATATTAATCGCTTCATCTTCGATGTTAAATTGCTGACAAAGTCGTCAACATAGTGATTATTAATTATTTCCTTGGTTGCATGTGGGTACCTCTCAATAAATTCCATTGCATTAATATTTTTAATATGTTGTGCGGAGCATTGTGGGCATGTTACCCCAAATGTCATTGCAACCATCTCATATACTTCAACAGGCTGGGACTTATTAACAGGGAAGACAATTATATGCAAATGCATATAATATATGCTTTTATGCTTTATATATATGCTAATAATATATGCTTTTGCATATTTGGACGTTTTGTTAATAATTTTGCATATTTATAACGATTGTGCTTATT
Organism: Dichetophora obliterata; assembly: GCA_963920525.1. NCBI lineage: Eukaryota > Metazoa > Arthropoda > Insecta > Diptera > Sciomyzidae > Dichetophora > Dichetophora obliterata. The sequence continues at coordinate 62,530,245 of OY986438.1, read as the reverse complement.
TGTGCAAATACAAAATACAAATACAAATACAAATACAAATTTTGATACTTCCTTCACATCTGGCAACATTGTAATTTCTTTGATATTATATATATTTATAAAGAGATATTATAAATGGATAGAAAATATTTTGTTTAAAAACTCACAGACAATGGATCCATACGCCGAAAGTCTCCTTCTGAACGAAGTCCCTTATTTTAAATGGTGCCCAACTACATCCTGCGATGTCGAGCGGTCTTTCTCACAATACAAAACATTGTTGGCTGAAAATCGTAGAAAATTTATTTTTGATAACATAAAAATGCATTTAATTGTTCAGTGTAATCGCTGAATGCAATACACTGTTTTTGCTATAAGCACCATATAAAATAATGGACTTCGTCCGGAAGGAGACTTTTGGCATTGGCTTCGAGCTACCAAACAAAATATTCATTAAATGATTAAAATAGAATTAAATTTTTACTTTATAACTAAAATTATAATTTATTTAAACTGAAATATTTACTTTTACGCCTTGAAAGGGCTATTGTTTTGTTTTTTTTTATGAACTATTGAATAAAATTTTGAATAATAAAACTCCGACTTCGACAATTTTCGTGCTTATTTGATGGCATATTTTGCCATTTTTTAGAGCATATTAGCATACTTATTTTAGATTTTTTCGTGCATATTTCTGTCTTCCCTGCTTATTAACATCTCTCCACAAGAATCTCTGACTGTCACGATCTTCACTACAAATAGAAACTTGGTGAAACATCTCAGCTATGTCCGCACAAACACTGACTTTTCCTTGGCGAAATCTAAACAAAATAGTTAGCAATGGTGTGTATAAATCTGGCCCTGACAACAACTTTGACTGCAGCAAACAAAATAGTTTCTTTATTATTTGAATCTTTGGTTTTAGTTGGTCCATAAATCATCCAACCTAGCTTACTCTTAACTACTACAGGTAAATTTCCACAACTTTTAATTGCACCATGAGAAACGCCAATATGGATGTGGTTAAGACCAATTAATATTTAAGGAATTGCATTGGTATATACGTGAATTGGTAAGCCCTTTAACTGGTGATACTTAGAATGCAACTCAACTTGTTCGGGCAAACACATGTCATTTCGCACAACAACGTCTTTAACATCAAATAATTTGCTGTTGCTGTCAACTCCTGCAATTTGAGCATCTACAACTTCGCATTTCTCTGTAGTTTCCGCGTTGTCAAACCATTTGAAAGTCAACGTTTTTGACATGCCACTCACACCAATTTTCTTTGCAATGTTTTGATTCATCGTTGTTATTGAGGAACCTTCGTCAAAAATAACAAAGGTGGTGACTGAACCAATAGGGCCGAACAAATTGACAGGAATCACCTTGAACTATACATTCACTTCATCTTCAACAATTCCATCATATTTTAAAAAAATGTTGGCCTCTCTTGCATCTATAACGACTGGTTGCTTGACGTAACGATCATTTGTGTGGAGCAGAGAATGATGAATACGTAAGCAACCCTTCACATTGCATGATTTCTTTTAAAAACATTTATTTCTGTCCCTTTTTAAAACATGAAAAACAAATTTTAAACATTTTAACTTTGACCCAACGTTCCTGATTTGACAATGTTAAGAACTGCTTGCATTCGTGTAACAAATGGTCTTTTTCACATAAAACACATAATTTGTCGTTCCTGGTGGTAGCGTTCGAGGCATGAAACAAATGACGAGGCTTTGAAATTGATTTCTTTTCACTTTTATTTTGTGTGTTATTTTTGAATTGTGAATATTTTGAATTTTGAATAAAGCATCTACTCGGGTTGGCATCATAACCACCAAATGCGCGACTTTTGATTATCAGTCGCTGAAATAAACAACTGTAGGTTATGGTTTAATTTCGATAGCAACATTTGCCCACTCGTATTCTTTCGAGTCTAGTAGCTTTCCCACAATATTTTCCAAAAGCGTTGGATTTGAAAGATTTTGTTGGCTCTGACAACATTCCAAAAAATTTGTCCGTAACCTAATTGTGTTTTCCAAATCGCTTTACCCAAACACCGATGTACACTCATGAAAAGAGACAATAAATCTTGGCCAATCCTCAGGACTTCCCTTGATCTCGTTGATCTTTCAGTTGATCTCGTATATTAGTTGGTGTCGGTTCTGTTTTATCGTGTTATGTAAAAGCCTTTGTTTGTTATATTCGAGAGTGTATTAAAACAGTTTCAATATCGTTATTACTTAAATATTATATTGTACTTACTAATATCATTAATATACAACTATTCCATTAAATAATAATTGTGCATTTAAGTTGTGTAAGTTTCATTCTTGCCTATTAACTTTGTTTAACTTGTTTAGTTAATGCACTGTTGTTGTTTTTGCATGCTTACTGTGTTTTAGTTTCTTCGTTGTGCGGTGATTTGTTAACCTTCAGCTCAGTGAGTGTTGTTTTTGTTTTTTAGTTTCTACTAAACTGTGCACAAACTGCCTGAATATAGTAACCCTAAAAGCACATTTTGCATCTGCTCATTTTTTAAAAATTAAACATGGATCATTTTTCTGCAGAAAATATCGTTGCTTGTTCTTTAGACGAACTTTGCAAAAGCCAAAACATTCTGAACCCCATGTTCAGCTGTTCTGGTTCATGTGAGCAAATGTTTCATGCATCTTGTGCCGGTATTTCCAAGTCATGCCTTGACGACTTAAAATCTCTGCGATCAGGTCTTCGCTGGTACTGTGATTCGTGTAGGGCACTTTCCCCAGATGAACTTTATTCAAAAATTAAGCTTTTTGGGGAAAGTCTTTTAACTCGTTAAACAACAATTTTCGAGAAATTGTAACATTTTTTAGTGAAGTTAGGGCCGCACCTAGTACCAGCGTCTATGATGAAAATTCCATTTCGGAAAATATCCCGTTTGCTTTGTCACAGACTGTTTCTTCCGGGACAAAAACAATCCTTTCATCAGAAGACCATAGTATCTCAAAAAGAAAGAGAACAAATAAAAAAACTAATAAGAAGCGAAAATCATCTGGATCTACTTCTCAGGCCAAGCAGCCCTCAGCACTGTTTTTGAACAGGAACACTCCAGTTACTTCCTCGTCACCTTCTAACAGTCTTTCTTTGACTAATAGTTCAGTTTTGACTCCTATTGAGCCTAGAAATCTATCAAGCTTAAGGGCAGTGTCGAAGAAAAAAAATTTATTTATTTCACGTCTTCAGCCCGACACAACTGTTGAAAATGTATTGACTTTTATCAAACATAATAAATTGTTGAGTCAAAATGCATATTGCTCATGCAAAAAAATAGGTAATAAATCTTCCCATGCTTCCTTTATTCTCACAGTTCCAGCTGAAGAGTTTGCAACTGTTCTAAACTCTAATTTGTGGACTGATAATATACTCGTTACAGAGTTTCAGCCTAAGAATAAGCCTAGAGGGACGACTCAAGCCGCTCGTCAATCCCAAAAAAACTGAATAGGTTATCCCTTTACTATCAAAATGTAAGGGGATTACGCTCTAAGACGCGAGACATATTTTTAATGTCTCAGAATTTCTCTGAGGATATTATCGCACTGACTGAAACTTGGTTAAACGGAAGCATTACTGACTTAGAATTGGTTGATAACAGTTTTGAAGTTTATAGAAGAGATAGACATGCTGACAATACTTCTGCTGTCGGTGGAAGTGTCTTATTAGCTGTAAGGAACTCCTTCGTTAGTTCCATTATTGTTATTCCCTGCTTTGCTAACATCGAACTTATATGCGTCAACATTGCAATTGTTGTACATTGCAATTCTAATGTATATCTTATTAATGCATACGTTCCTCCTAAGAGCAGTGTAGAAGTTTATGCAAGCCTTGCGGATTGCATAGAATATGTCATAAGCATAATTGACGTTAATGACGACATTTTATTGTTAGGTGATTTTAATCTGCCTGACTTGAAATGGAAATCTTCTGACGATGATACATATTTTTGTGCATCTAATTCGAAGGCACGCCATGAGCATATATTTGTTGATAATATATGTTCTGACTTACAACAGGTGAGTTGTATTTATAATAGTCGTGAAAGACTTCTTGACCTGGTCTTAACTACAGATAGTAACAATGTGATTGTTGCGAGGGCCCCTCATGTTTTGACTGCTGTTGATGAATACCATCCACCATTGAGCATATGGTACAAATCAGACAGGGATAATATAGTAAAGTCTAACTCAATAGATAAAGTTTATGAATTCAATTTTAAAAAAGCAGACTTTTTGAAGTTGAATCATTTACTTCAAAGTAAACTTCATGTTATTTTAGAATATGTTAATAATAACACTCTTGATGATTTAATTAATTTTTTTTATATGGAAATCTTTGCTATGTTTTATCTGTCCGTGCCATCTAGCCTCAAATTTACGAAAAATTGTGCTTACCCCTGGTACACAAAGGAGTTAAAGATTCTTCGCAACAGCAGGAATAGGGCATGGAAAAAATATGTCTGTAGCTTAGACTTGAATGACCTAGAAATCTACAAGCGTTTGTTTCTGGACTTTGAAAATTGCTCAGTTACCTTATATCAAAATTATTTAGACAGTACTAAGCTGAGTATATTGTCTGATCCGAAGAAATTCTGGGGTTTCATAAATACCAAAAAAAAATCTGATGGATTCCCTTCATCATTTAAAACCTCTGACGGATTTACTGACGATCCTGTCGTAATTTGTGGTCTATTTGCCAATCTCTTTAAAGAGTCATTTTGTTCAGACTCTTTTAATCCTGATGAAGAGTACTTTGAATATATGAACTCTACACCCAGGGTTTCGTTGGATTCTATATCCTTTACTTCAGAGGATATTTTAAAGTATATTGGATTGATCGATGAGGATTTTAATGCTGGACCTGACGGAATTCCTGCCGCAGTGTTAACACGATGTGGTTCCGTTCTAAGTCAACCACTGTCCATGTTATTCAATAAATCAATTAGCGAAAGTATTTTTCCACTTTTTTGGAAAAAATCTTTTATAGGTCCTATCTATAAAAAAGGTTGTAAGAACGATATAAACAACTACAGGCCTATCGCGAAACTCTCGTCGATTCCAAAACTTTTTGAGCGCCTCGTGTATGATCGTGTGAAAATTCACTGTGGGAAGGCCATGACAACTCGTCAGCATGGATTTGTTACTGGCAGATCCACTGTGTCTAATCTCCTCGATTTTACAACGTTTTGCTTAAATTCATTTTATTCAGGTAACCAGGTCGACTGTATTTACACTGATTTCAGTAAAGCATTTGTTAAACTGCCACACAACTTAATTCTATTTAAACTAAAGTTAATGGGTTTTCCACAATTTTTTGTAAGCTGGATTCAATCGTATCTGACAGAGCGATCTTATCAAATACGATTTCGAGGCGTATTGTCAGCTGAATTTATTGCTGAATCAGGTGTTCCTCAAGGTAGCCACCTTGGTCCACTTTTGTTTATTTTAGCCATTAATGATGTAACCCACATCATCAAACACTCTCATCTACTTATCTATGCAGATGACATGAAAATATACAGAACAATAGATGCTAAAGACAATTCAGATCTGCTCCAGTCTGATTTGAAATCCTTTGAAATTTGGTGTTCTAAAAACAATATGTTTCTAAATCCAGATAAATGCCAAACTATGACCCTTTCGCGAAAAAGGAATAATTTAATTTTGGATTATAAGATAAAAGATACTGCATTAAGTCGTGTAGATGCTGTCAATGATCTGGGTATATGCATGGATTCTAAGCTATCGTTTAACGTTCATATTGATTACATTTGTAAAAAGCATCTTCTATGCTCGGGTTTATGAAACGCTGGGCCAAAGAATTTAATAGTATGATCACAACAACAACGCTGTATTATGCAATTGTGCGACCTCACTTAGAGTATGCAAGTCAAGTTTGGTCCCCAAGTTACAATGTAAACGTTTTGTTCGGTTTGCTCTAAGGGGCTTAAGTGCAACTGACACTTTAAACCTTCCTCCTAATGAGGATCGTTTAAAACTATTAAAAAAGCAATCTTTGAATGAGAGAAGAAAGTCTGCAGATATCGTCTATTTACACCAACTCATAACTGGTGTATTCGATTCACCAGAACTCCTAACTCTTATAAATTTTAACACTAACCGTAGAAGCAGTAGAAATGCTAACAATTTAATTAACTTACCTTTTAGTAGAACAAATTATATGGCTTCTGCTCCTTTACATCGCATGAGTACCTTTGTTAACAACTGTAGCTTTTTTGATGTTAACTTATCGAAAGGTCAACTCAAAAGTAGATTGAAAACTAATGTATGATTAGATCTATGTAAACGCATGGTTAGTTGTTATGTCTTGTGTTGTCCCTGAGCCCAACCCATATTATGGTGGGTAAATTTTTCTCACTTTGGATTGTTTTGGACCACTCTTATCATTAGGGCTATTCACGGCTTGAGCGTACTTTTAACAAATCGTATTTATAGCATTTGTTATTGTTCAAACTGTGAGCACCTCGCCATGTGACTGTCGTATAAAAAGATTGTGCAAGCCTGTGATGTATGTGATTATGCGGCTGTAGACAGAGCATAAAAATACGAGGTACAAAAAACATTTCCAAGGGCTGCTTTTATTTACGCGTGCCTGCGTATTTCCATTTGTATGCAAAACAACAACGAAGCAAAATTCGCTTTCGTAAATTGGCGTACAAATAGTAGATCGAACAAATGGCAGACCAGCGTATTCGAACTGTGAATGGCCTTATTGAGATGTTTTAATGTTATTTGGGCTGGTTCTTAAGATGATCTAATGCGGAGAAAGTGCGAAAAAGCTGTAGTAGCTGAACTCTATTGTTATCGCATGTTTGTTCCCGCAAACTTAGGCAAGTCATGCAACTTACGGCGCTCATTTACGTATGTCTGAGCACCACAATGTTTGTTTTCTTGATGCAGCATCTCGAACAATGTCTTTGCTATTGGGTTGTTATGTAGAAGTAACATTTGATGCTTGCTATTATATGGAAGATCGGACGTTTGCAAACGCCCTCCAACACGTAAAATTCAACCGTTTCTTTTGATCAGTCGAATTTCCTTTTTGAAATAGGATAGTTGAATGTTCGTGACTATAGAAAACAATGCCATTTCCATTTCTTGCAAAATTTGCTGTCATTTTATTGTGCTTGTGGCATGACTTGTTGATGAAGCGCCACACATTACCCATAATTCGTTGTAGTTTTTAAATGAATTTTTATGAGTAGTTATTAAAACCGTGATTGTTTGTTTTTTTTTTTATTTATAGATAGGTTAAGTTAGGTTAATCCGGATGCCTTCGTGAGGCTCACATAGACCAATTCTGGTCCTTAGTGGTAACGGTAGCGAACAAAAGGAACCTTTGTGTTTAATTGAAGTCTTTCAAGATTTGCATTGAATTCGCAAACCTTAGGAGGGATTCCAGAGATACTTTGGTCCCATCTTTAAGCGACGGGAACGTCGATGAGCCTAGGTATTTTAGTCTCGATCTAAGTAGGGCGGGGCATGTGCATAGTAGGTGCTCCAGGGTCTCCACTGTGCCCGGTTCCTTGCACTTCCTGCAGTTGCCATCCGTGGTGATGCCAAGCTTCCTCTCGTGGGCTGCCGTCATGCAGTGACCAGTGAGCATGCCCACTAGTGTCCTGCAATCTTTGCGCGGGCGTGCCAAGATGAACAGAGTTCGTTTTTCGCATTGTGCATTGCACATGATTTTCGAGATTTTGCACGATGTCGTATCTCTCCATCTACGATTCACTGCTTGTGTGGCTCTTCTTTCGAGGTTCCTGTACAACTCTTGTAGCGGAGTAAGTACATGTTCTGCGAGTTCTGATTCCAGCCCGGAACTAGATCATCTGCCATCTCGTTTCCCTCAATGCCCTGGTGGCTAGGAACCCAGTAGATGCGCACTCTCTTCGAAGCGCATAGTGCATCTAGTGCATCTCTGCCAGCCAAGACACTTTTGGACTTGATGCTAACGGAGCGCATGGATTTGATCGCCGCTTGACTGTCAACGAAAATGTTGATGTAAGAGTGTTGTATGTCCATGCTGAGGGCTATCTCAGCAGCTTTCCTTATGGCAAATATTTCCGCCTAGAAGATACTGCAGTAGTTCGGCAGTTTATATGGTTGCCTTATATTAGGCTCTGCACAATACACACCTGCACCTACCCCCGTAGGCATTTTGGAGCCATCTGTAAATATGTTGACCGCCTGCTGTGCTTGTTCTATACCTTTGCACCAGTCATTTGGCCCCAGAAGAGTTCGTGCTTTGGAATTGACTATCGTGCGAGGTACCATGTAGTCCATGCTACTAAGAAGATGATTTCCGATTGTACAATGTCCAAAATTTTGAATGCGCATGTTGCCTGCCGCCGTAAGTCGTTGTGCCGTTTTTCCGGCTGTTAGTTTTGCGTGTATGTCCAGGGGATCCACACTTAGAATGGTTTCAAGCGCTTTAGTTGGAGTTGACTTCAGTGCCCCCATGATGCATAGCGCTGCCTGCCGCTGAGTTTTCTCCAAGTGCCTGAGAAATCTTGATTTCTCCCGGCCACCACACAATAATCCCATAGAGTAGAATAGGACGCACTACCGTTACATAGATCCAGTGCATCAGAAAGGGTGAGAGACCCCAGGTACTGCCTAGCATCTTCTTGGACGTGTATAGCGCGATGGTGGATTTCTTCACCCTTTCTTCCACGTTGGTTTTCCATGACAGCTTGCTGTCTAGGACGACTCCTAGATATTTTGTGGGAGTTTTCGGTATGAGACGCATGTCGTTCAATTTTGGTGGTATCCACTGTGGTATTTTGTAGCTTTTCGTGAACAGAACCAGATCCGTTTTCTCTGCGTTAATACTAAGACCGACTGGACTTGACCATCTTAGTACATCTTTGAGTGTGCTCTCCATTATGGAGCTTACTGTTGATAGACATTTCCCTACTATAATTATGCTTATGTCGTCTGCATAGGCAGTTATCCTCGGGGCTCTACCTGCGAACTTTTCGAGTAATTCATTAACTACAAGATTCCATAGTAGTGGCGAGAGGACCCCTCCCTGGGGTGTCCCACTGCGAGTTTCCCTTACCATGGATTTAGTGCCCCACTCTGCCCGCACCTTTTTGCAGCTTAGCTACTTGTCTAATCATAGGTTTATTGCTGGTGGTGCCTCTATTGAACGTAATCCACTAAGGATTGCGGTGGTTGATACATTGTTGAATGCACATGAGATGTCTAGAAACGCCCTGAGTACGTATTCCTTGTGGTGGAGGGCTTTTTCTAAGGTTTTTACTAGGGAATGTAGTGCCGTTTCGACCGATTTCCCTTTCGTGTATGCGTGTTGGTTGGTTGATAACTGGATTAGATTGTTTCTAAGGTGGCAAGTCAATCAGTTTTTCGAGCGCTTTGAGTACAAAGAAGGTCAGACTTATTGGCCTGTAGTCTCTCGGATAGAGATGACTGCTCTTACCTGACTTCGGTAAGAATACAACCCTCGCTGTCCTCCAAGCCACAGGTACATAGTTTAGCCTGATGCATCCGTTAAATATATTCTTCAGCCATGGAACGACTCACGATTCGGCCGTCTGCAGCATGGCAGAAATTATACCGTCTGGTCCCGGAGATTTGTATCCCGAGAACGAGTTTATAGCCCATGCGATTCCGTCCGACCTTATTAAGTCGTGTGGAACCTGTAGCGGGGTTGTCCTGTGTCCTCGTATTATATCAGTGTTTGGAGCTTCGGTACAGCCAGGAAAATGCGCCTTTAAAAGCACCTCTAGGGATTCCTGACTGCTCTCCGTCCACTGGCCATTGTCTTTGCGTAGCTAGCTCTGAATGGAAGGCTGCTTTGAGCGTAGCTTCCTGAGCCTTGCTGTGTCCGTAGTTTTTTCTATGCTTGAGCAGAAGTTCTTCCACGAGTGTCTTTTTGCTCTGCGTACGTTTGTTTTAAAAAGTTTGAGTCTACATTTGTATACCCCCCAAAATTTCCTCTTGGTCAGCTATTTTAGCTAGTTTAAAGAAATCTTTTAGGTCGCGTCTTTGCTCTGTAAGATCCGGACTCCTCCATGGTGATCTGATCTTACGCTTTGTTCACGTGGGCTTACAGGAGATATGAGAGAATCTTCAGGGACCTTTCAATGCCCTCTTCCGTATTAATTTGTTTGGGAGCTGGTAATTTGGTCTCAATTATGCTTCTGAAGTGGTTCCAGTTAATGTTTCTGGGGTTTCTAAAGATCATTTGAGCTGGGGTGTAATTAAAGCTTATACTGAAGCTAATATAATTGTGGTCTAAAGGAGGGCTGTGCTAGCACCCTCCAATTTGTGACCAGAGTGTTGTTGTCGGAGAATATCGTTAGATCTAACACGTTCGACGAGATGGGGCCTACATAAGTGGGTTCCTCGCCGATGTTAGCTACACTGAGCTTATGTTGAATAATAAAGTTAAGTAGAGACTCACCTCGATCATTGATATCTGGGCTGCCCCATACTTGGTGGTGTGCATTGGCATCTGCTCCGTTGAACACTGCTTGATTCTTCCAGCCGGCGATTGCTACCATTCTCGTCTGGTGGTGCGTTGTCGTCATGCGACCAGGATCGGCTCGTCCGCGTCGCCCTCTAGCGCCACGACAGTGAGATCGTCAGTGCTGTTTTAAGACATTAGATAAGTATAGATGTCTTTCCTTGTAAGGATGGCTGTTCTTGTTCTACTTACTGCTGTTGTTTTATGCAGGTTCATCTGAAGGACCTTCAACTGCATTAGGCAGTTTGATCGTAGAGGATATTCTCTACGAGATCGAGCGTAGAGAATATCCTCTGCCTCCTTGTTGATTTGGAGGATGTAGTGTTGCCCCCACTACTACCAGGTAGTGGATCAGCAACCTTCAACACCCTCCAGTCAGCTGTTGGCAGCTCTTCCACCTTTAGCTTAGCCCCGGCGAGTGATTCCTTCTCTTTGAAAGAGAGATCAATCTTGCCTGATAGCCGGCTGCAGATTTTAAGGGCCGCTTTGTAGCTGGCCTTGGCCTTCATCCCCTCCTTAGACTTGGTCTTGGGCCCTTCCTTACGAGAGGAGTCGGAACCCCTGCGCAGTAGTGTAGATGTTTTGGCAGTAGTTGTCTTTATGCCCGGGCCTGCTCCCGCCCCGGCGACATTTTTGGCAGTAGCTTCGCAACCGCTATGGCCTGCGCCAACCATAGGGGAGGTGTGACCGCTGGCGGCACGCAGTTCGGATTGCTCCTCACTTTGTCCGCCGGCGGCCGCTGGTGTTTTTTTGTTTGTTTTTCTAGTTGTTTCTTCCATAAAATTCCCACGATTGTAGGACAAAGGAAGGTCCATCCCCACCTACCTTGGGTGCGCGAAAGGCTGGATAGTACCGGAGGGCGCCTGGTATCCGGTACGCTCCATTTGAGATTGGACTATTTTTAATGGGCCTCCAGCCTAGTAAATCCTCGGCACGGGTCGCATAACACCTTGATTCGGCCCATCGGGGGGACTAGGTGTGGGATAGGAGAGGTGAGATATAGGGCTAATAGGAAAGGTATGGGGAGTGAAAAGGGGATATAGGTAAGAGTGAATAGCTACTAGTGCATCGCCAGGATGCAATGACCTGTATGACCTAGGACCCCTGTCAGAAGCTTGCGCTTCCGTCATTCCAGCCCATTGCATCCTAGCGACCTAAGCCCCCACACCAGCGTCAAGGTTGCTATTCAAGTGGGGGTTATTTATAGGTAAGTAAAAACAATTTTAGAAAAATTTCGTTAATCCTGGACTTATATTAAATTGTTTGTAACTTCTTGCTTCCCTTGCTTCACCCAAGGCAACAGATCAAAATAAATTGTGCGTTTTCGGTGTATCGCCGAACAAAAAAGACACAATCAGTTTTGATAAACATTTTTGTGACCCCGACATAATTAGACACACGTCTTTAAGTCTACTTTTTTAAACGCGTAAAATTTAAATCGTAAGAAAGCGGCTCGAAAAGTCCTGCGCGATCCCGGCTTAAAGTGAATCAATGTTGAATCATCATGACTACTTTCAATAAGCTTAAGGAGATTCTGAAGAACACGGGTGAGGAAATTCAACGATTCATCATAAACTTCAAAAAGGACTCAGCAGAGAGGAAAAGGAGCATTGAGTACTTCCATGAACGACTCCAGAAACTTGATAAGGCTTGGGAACATTTCGAACAGAAGAACCCAATCTCCGGAGTTTGAGCAATCTTCCTTTGTAGCACGAGTACTTCACAAGTAATTACTACGACAAGATTAAGGAAAAAACAAAGGAACATATTCCAGAACGAAATCAAGCGACTTGAGGTACTAGGCAAAAGTCAAGCAGCAGCCCAAAAAGGTGCCAGCAACAACAATTCGCTGGCTAATTCTGAGACAACGGCTAATTCTAATGCTCATTGATTGAAAAGCAAAAACGATCAATTGACACAGCTAGCAAAGTTTTAAGCCAAGTGCTGAATAGTGTGACACATCAAACGTCACAGTATTACACAATGCAGGCGAAGATAGAAGAAATGCATTGGAAAGCCGCCCAAGACCTTCACCAAAAATTTTGGCTATCTGAAGAACCTTGTTTTGCACAGAGTGAGCAAACAATCACTGTGCAGATCTTGCAGCTTCAGGACATGGACCAAGAATCTGCGCCATCAATCAGTCAAAGCTCTCTGACAGCAATCAACATGCAAGCAGGACTAAAACTGCCAAAGGTCGAGCTGCCAAAATTCGATGGCAGCTAACACAAGTGGAGGCATAAATGATCTATTTATGGAATTGGTAGACAAACCACATTGCAATGATTCATTGATTCCACAATGCTAAAAGATGTGGTTTCTAAAATCAAGCATATCAGATAACGCTGCTAGATTAATTCAGCACTTCACGTCATCTGCAGTAAATTACGAAGCAGCTTGGAAAGTAATCAATGAACGGTATAAAAATCCACAAATGCTGATTAATGCAGCATTAAGAAGGTTACTCACGCAACCAACATCCAACGCTGAGAGTGCAGCATCAATTAAGCTGCTTCACGATGCTACTATGGAAACCTTCAAAATTTAGGTGTAAAAACAGAAAATTGGGATCCAATACTATTGTACATCTTGACTCAGCAAAGGTAATCACGCATTATGGGAACAATCATTGTCCTAACCAAAAGAAATACCTACACTAGACACTTTCTTAAGTTTTTTAAAACTGCGTTTTCAAGCATTAGAAGCTCTTGGTGCCAGAGCAAGCAAGGACAGTAGCGATCAAGTACGCAAGAAATCATATCAAGCATTGAGCGTATCAATAAAGACGGATCAAAGGTTTGTAAACAAGACAATTTGATTTTCAGATGTCAGAAATTCCTTAAAATGACGCCAAGACAACGTCTGAATACTGTTCAAGGAGCCCAACGTTGTGTTTACTGTTTCAAAAATGATCACAATTCCAAGTCGTGTCCATCAGGTACATGTCTAAAATGCCATAAGAAACACAACACACTCCTGTATTTAGAAGGACTTGGAAGGAGTCACAACATTATTTCATCATCTCAAAATCTGGCGTCTAAAGCGGCCCAAAACAGCAATAAAATAAATTCACAGTTACTCCAAGATATCCCAGCGATTGACCGCGCTTCGAGATCGTTCACCAAGCACCACGAAAACTCTGCTTAGCACTATTTCACTGACCATAATTTACAATTGGGGAAAACCGATACCTTGCCGCGCTCTTATAGACAACTTGGTCGCAAGCCAATTTCATAAAAAAGGAATTAGTAAAAAAACTTGGTCTGCAAAAGAACACATGCCTCATTTAATCGAAGGTATCGGTAAAACTCAAAATCACACTGCAGAAAGAGTCAACATTCAAATCTCATCAACAACATCCAACTTTAAACAGCGGATAGAAGCTCACATAATACCAGAAATAGTATTTCATTTTCATTTAAATTAATTTTTTATCTTAATCTTTGGATACAACTTCCTTGTTTGGATATATATATATATCATATGTTGCTGTCCGTTTATTGTTTAATAAATTAATAGTACACATAAGTACTTATTTATATTTCAACATCTTTATACTTAAGCCATTAGTCCAAACAAAGGAAAATACAAACAAAACAAACAATAAAGGCAATGCATCAAAAACTGCATGGTTAACAGAACAAACTTTACGCTAAATCCAAGGCAATGTGCCTAAAAACACTTACACTGCATAATATTTCGACAATGAACTTACTAGCATTCAATTGCTAAGTAGCAATTCATTGAACTTGGGTTGTCAGCATTTTGCATTTATATTGCTTATATTTGTATTTTCCAAATATTAAATTTTAGCTATAAATATTTTACAAAATCAATAAACTTCTGAGTACAATTATCAATATTGAAACTACACGTTGTGTTATCATTAACTCCAAATCCCAGTATAATTGGTTAATGCACCAAATATACATTGAATAGAACACGGCTAAAGTGCCTGGTCTAAAATATAAAATATAGTATAAAAGCATACTATACATTTTGGTGACCCCTACGTGATCAGCAGGAACGGATAACTGGTTAAAGTGCCAAGTATCCATCAATACACTGATCACTTAATCATCTTGTCAAGGTAGCAAACAGCTACCAATTGACATTCTGGTGCAAGTACCAAGAGTCAAAACAACAATCAAGTCCACAACAGAAGACTTCAAACATGATATCCTGGTTTATGTACCAGCGTTATCAACAACTCATTAAACGTGTCCTGTAACCAGCAGACGACAACAAACAGACGTCATCAGACGCAACTACATATACAAAAAATCAAACGTGTCCTGTAACCAGCAGACGACAGCAAACAGACGTCATCAGACGCATCTACATATACAACAAATCAAACGTGTCCTGTAACTAGCAGACGACAGCAAACAAACGTCATGAGACGCATCTACATATCAATCAAACAAAAAAAATACGTCATGACCATGGGCATTGACGAAATCGCACTGAAACAAGATGAGCTTGCAGTGGCTATACAAAAAACCATAGCCATAGCCATACTCGACAAATCGAAAGAAACAAAAAAGGTCAATCGATACAGCTAGCAGATTGCTAAGACAAGTGCTTAATAGTTCGACACAACAAACGTCGCAATATTATGCAATGCAGGCGAAGACGGTAGAAACACCCAGGACCTGCATCAAAAAATCTGGTTAGCTGATGAACCTAGCGCATACGACTACGAGGAGTTTGCCCAGATCAAACAAACAATCACTGCGCAGATTTTGCAGCTTCAGAACTTGGCCCAAGAATCAGCGCCATCAATTATTCAAGCCTCTCCCATAGCAGTAAACAGGCAAACAACAAATATGATGACATCAAGATTTAAACTGCCTAAAGTTGAACTTCCAAAAATCGACGGCAGCTACCACAAGTGGAGACAGTTTCACGATCTATTAAGGGAACTGGTCGACAAACAACCAATTCCAGCTTGTCAAAAGATGTGGTTTTTGAAGTCGAGCCTATCTGGTCAGGCGGAAGGACTAATTCGGCATTTCACAGCATCAGCAATCGATTACGAGACGGTCAAGGAACGATACGAGAATCCTCGGCTGTTGGCAAACGCAACATTAAGCAGACTACTCTCCCAGCCAACAATCATCAATAATCATGCATCAGCGATCAAACTACTCCACGACACCACCAAAGAGTGCATTATGACTCTTCAAGGTCTAGAAGTGTGCACCGACAGCTGGGACCCCATTCTATTGTACATCCTAACCCGAAACGTACACAAAACCACGCACGCATTATGGGAGCAATCCTTAACCCAACCGAAGGCAATACCACCTCTGAAAGAATTCCTGAATTTCCTTGAACTCAGTTTCCAGTCATTGGAAGCATTAGGAGGAAGACCTAACAAGGATACGGCAGAACAAGGAAGACGAAAGGCCTATCAGGCGTTAAGTGCCTCAGTGGCGAAAGGTTCAACTTGCATAGCATGCAATCAATATCATGAGCTGTTCCAGTGTCAAGACTTTATCAAGATAACACCAAGCCAGCGGTTAAATGCAGTCCAAAAAGCAAAGTACTGTGTAAACTGCCTGAAAAGTGGACACAACGCCAAATCTTGCATGTCAGGCACCTGCACAAAATGCCATAAGAAACACAACACATTGCTTCATTTGGGAGGTGCACAAGGCTCGCAGACAGCAATTAGGTTCAACCAGTTGCAGTCTTCTGAGACAACGAAAACCTCTCCGGTATCACTTACAGCTGTTGAAGACCGGCAAATACAATCAACAATAGTATTGCTCAGCACGATTTCTGTGACCATAATTGATAAGTGGGGATATCAAATTCATTGCCGAGCACTATTAGACAACGGTTCACAAGCTAACTTCATAACAAGGCGGCTTGCGAACAAAATCGGTGTAAAAAAGAATCAGTACACCATTGGGATAGAAGGCATAGGCCAAACACAGAGCCGTACCGCTGAAAGAGTCAACTTGCAGCTACAATCAAGGACGACCGGCTTCACCAAGAGAGTTGAAGCTCACATTCTAACAGAGATTGTTTCCAAGCAACCATCAAGTAGCATCAAAAAAGCATCAAGTAGCATCTAGAATTGGAAAATTCCTAGCAACCTCCAATTAGCCGACCCCAATTTCTATGAATCCAGAGGCATCTATTTACTCCTTGGAGCAGGGATCTTCTATTCAACACTATGCGTTGGACAAATACCACTAGGAGAAGGATGGTTGGTGGTGAAAACATCAAACAAGATTCAACCAGCACAGCTTTTACTTGTGGCATCTGCACCAAAGATCAGTTACTCACCGAGGCAATGGAAAATTCTGGCGGCTGGAAGAATGCGACTCAAGTATGGGAAACTTAACTGCAGCCGAACGACGATGTGAACAGGATTTTCTTCGAAACACTCATCAACACACCGATGGTCGATTTATAGTGAAGTTACCATTTCAACACAACCCAAATCAACTTGGCGCATCCAAGGACATAGCCTTACAGCGGTTCACAGCCATTGAACGCAAATTATTGAAAAATCCTGAGCTCAAGAATCAGTATGTAGCCTTTATGCGAGAGTATGGAAAGCTTGGTCATATAAAGGTCAACAACTAAACTTAGAGTTGTATTCGATGCATCAACAAAAACATCAACCAATTTATCATTAAACGAAATACTGGCCACAGGGCCAGCCATACAAGAAGACGTGGTCACAACGCTTTTACGCTTTCGGCTCCGTAGGTTTTCTTTTACAGCCGATATCGAAAAAATGTACCGACAAATATGGGTAGACAAAGACCATCAAAAATACCAACTTATTTGGTGGAGAGACGACCCCATCACATCCACTAAAGTGCTATAAGCTCACCACGATAACCTATGGCACAACCTCTGCACCATACTTGGCTATGGGCACCTTGCAAGCGCTCGCTGAAAAACAAGCTCAAAAGTATCCGTTGGCAGCAGAAGTAGTAAAAACTAATTTTTATGTAGATGATGTGTTAAGTGGTTCAAATCACTACTACACTTGAAATGCAACGGCAACTACGCCTTATGTTGGGCTCCGCAGGATTCAATCTACGAAAGTGGTGTGCAAATCACCCAAAATTACTACAAGATATCGCACCCACGGAACAAAAAGTTGCACTCGACTTTAACAATTCTCTCAATGAGAGCATCAAAACAATGGGGATCACGTGGAATCTTAAAAATGATAATTTCAAGCTGAAAATCCTGGAAACCAACACTGATCATAGGATAACAAAACGCACAGCCTTGGCAGATATATCTCGTATTTTTGATCCTCTAGGCTTTATTTCTCCAGTAACAACCACCGCAAAAATATTTCTACAGCAGTTGTGGAAACTGAAAGTGGACTGGGGTGCTGCACTCCCACAAGATCTTCACACTACCTGGCTAAGATTCAAAACAGATTTCAAATTATTGCAAAGCATCAGCATCCCTCGTCATATATTTGGTCATAAGGAAGCGATCAATCCTGAAATACATATTTTCGCAGATGCTTCAGAGCAGGCATATGGAGCTGTAGTATACATGAAGACAACACATGCTCACAACTCTACAGTCGTACGTTTTATATGTGTAAAATCAAGAGTAGCGCCAACAAAACAAGTAACATTACCACGATTGGAACTATGTGCAGCCAAGTTAGCCGTAGAACTTATGCGGAAACTTTAAGAAGCCAACATCATCAAGGAATCGATTGTTCACTTATGGTCCGACTCAACTGCAGTGTTAGGATGGATAAACGCAGATTCATCCCATTATCATACTTTTGTCGCCAACAGGATTTCAACCATTCAGCAGCATACATCTCCAAAACAATGGAAACACGTGCAATCTGAAGACAATATTGCTGATCTTATATCAAGAGGACTGACACCAAGCAAACTTATTAACAATAATCACTGGTTGAATGGTCCTCTACTTTTACATAGATCGATAACAAGTTGGCCTCTCCAATCATCACGAGGAGAATGCCCGTTAGAGCGCAGGATGAAGGTAGTGGCTGCCACAATGGCAACAGCTAAAAACCGCACAATAAACTGGCTTGAAGAAGTCAATCACGAAAATTCCTTCCAGCTCTTGCAAAGGGTATTGTCATATGTTCTACATTTCATCATACTCGACACCAGTCGCCCAAGGCAGCTACGACATTATTATCTGCAAATGAAGTGGAGGAAGCGCTGCTACTTATTGTAAAGATCATGCAACGGGAAGAGTTTGACAATGATATTAGTCAAGTAACTCGCTATTCCACTGTGAGCAATAACAGTTCAATTAACACTCTAACACCTTTCCTAGATGATAAAGGCATTTTAGGAAAGGGAGGACGTTTGGAGTCATCAAACTTAAGTTATGATGCTAGACACCCGATGCTATTACCATACAACAACATAATAACAAAACTTTTACTAAAAGATCTGCATAAGGAACACCTTCATGCTGGTCCTCAAACACTTATGTCTATCACAAGACAAAGATTTTGGCCTCTAAAACTAAAACCTTAGCTCGCTCCGTCACTCAAAACTGTGTTCAATGCACTAGAGCCAAACCAAAATTATTACAACAATTGATGGGTAATCTACCCGCCGACAGAGTACAACCTGCAAGACCATTAGTCACCTTTGGAGTAGATTTCTTTGATCCAATTTGGACTCACTTCAAAATTCGAGGTAAGCCACCGCTAAAAGCATATGTAGCCGTATTTTGTTGTTTCGCTACAAAGGCGGTTCAATTGGAGTTTGCTAGCGACCTAACAATTGAGGCCTTCATTGGAGCGCTCAGACGTTTTATGGCTCGTCGTGGACACTGCAAGACACTATACTGCGACAACGCTACAAACTTCGTTGGAGCCAGGAACCAATTGCAAGAATTACGATCGATAATTCACGATGACAATTCGCAACAACAAATATCAAATGAATACAATACGAAAGGAATCAATTTCTCATTCATCCCACCACGTGCACCACACTTCGGTGGACTTTGGGAAGTGGCAGTAAAATCAGCCAAAGGCTTACTACAAAAAACCTTGGCATCCGCGTCACTAACCTATGAAGAAATGGGAACCGTTTTGGCTAAAGCAGAGGCCATAATGAATTCAAGATCAATCACACCAATGCCATCAAATCCGAATGACTTCCAAGCACTCACCCCGGGGCACTTTCTCATAGGAGAGCCGTTGACGTCGACAATCGATCCAAACAACGTCAAAAATCCCACCAGATGGAAACTGGTCATGCAACTCAAGACAGAGTTTTGGAGGAGATGATCCAATGAGTATCTTCACAGCCTACAACATCGATACAAATGGCACCATGAATCCAGACACATCAAACCTAGCATAATGGTCATAATCAAGGATGACAACCTACCCTCCTTGAAATGGCTTCTTGGTCGAATCACGAAGTGGATACGAGGTCACGACGGACTTGTTCGAGTCGCCGACGTGCGCACAGCAACTGGAGTATCACGAAGAGCAATACACAAGCTAGCACCACTTCCAGTCGATGAAGAAACTATGGACGTCAACGAGGATGCATCGACCTCTTCGAGAACAGCGCCGCACACCTCCACAATTACTGAGCCTCACAACAAACCTGAAGTACCATCAAAAAGGATGCGACTGCAATTGGCGGTCAGCAACATAGTACTAATAGCCCTTGTACTACTGCCAATAATACTAGGTAGTCCGATTGAGGTCACACAATTTAATAAAAAATCCGGTATACATTTCGAAGCCATAGGAAACATAAAATTAGTAACAAAGGAGTGGAATTTAAATGCTTTCTATGATATGGCACCATTTCGAGCTGAACTAGAGAGCCTGACAAACGGAACAAGTTTTCTTAGTCAATTATGCAATCAAGTTCATCAAAGATCTACCTGCACGGTCCTGGTTGACCAATTCATGCGAGCACAAGAGGAACTTAAGCAAGACAATAGTCTCCTCTATTCAAAGAAAAGACACGCAAGAGGCGCGGTAGATTTAATTGGCAATATTGGTCATTCTTCAATCGCCATTCGAATCAATATTACATCAGAAGAAGCAGTTCAAGATAAAACATTTAGACTCTTATTGTCATTAGCAGTACAAATGACATTAACACTATGAAACCTACAACGAATTCGATCATCATTGTTGGATATTTTTATTGACACTCATAATGGGAGAATTCATCTAATGCTAATAAGCCCCCAACAATGTCGAGCTATTGTCTTTCTACAAGCTTATGAGGGTAAAAGGAGGCGTCTCGGCCGATTATGTGATATTTGACATCAAAATACCATTGGTCAGTCAAGAATTATTTGAAGTTTTTAATGTGATACCTATTCCGGTCTTGTTCAACAATACAATGGTAACCATAAAATCAACAACTTCCCTCATGGCAGTTAACCTACATCGTGACCGATATTTTTCTGCATCCCCCACGGTACTCATCCAATGTATCAAGGCAAAAGAAGACACATTTTTATGTGACAACATTCATTCAATTTAAAACAAAGGAGCTGGCGAACAGCCATGTGAAATCAAATTACTGCATAACGAGACCATTACTAGCTGCAAATGCATAAAAACCTACTCCAAGGAAATCTGGATTCAAATGGAACAAGCAAACCAATGGATCTTTGCCGTATCATCAACACGAATGTCCGCTGTGTGCAGCAACGATGTATTTCAACTAGTTCTAACTGGATCTAGTCGGCTTAGCCTTCAACCAGACAGCACTTTGAAAAATGATTATATAACTATACAAGAACACTTTATCGTCACCACTTCCACGCATTCGTCATACACAAAATTAGGCATTATGATAGAGCTGGACGCTCCTAACAACATGGAACCATTCCTCTTGAACACCAAAGAAGTAGCAGTGGAAGATCAGCTTAGGCAATTGACAGCACTTCAGCATGAAATCGCAAATCTACGCATCGACGATCTCAGCAATGTTCGACCACATGATATTCATCAATACATCGTAATCTATTCATGTGTCGTCATCATTTTTTGCATCGTAATGTGGTATGTGTGGAAACGAATGAAAACACTCCACAGCAAGGATCGATTTTCACCACAACCAGCACCAAGACACAACCTCAACACACTTGATACCGTCCAAGAACATGAACCTGAAGTTATCACCACATATGAAAGATAAAGTTGAACGACATTCGCTCATGTTGTTGTCCATTTATATCATATGCATATATCATATGTTGTTGTCCATTTATTGTTTAATAAATTAATAGTACACATAAGCACTTATTTATATTTCAACATCTTAATACTTAAGCCATTAGTCCAAACAAAGGAAAATACAAACATAACAAACAATAAAGGCAATGCATCAAAAACTGCATGGTTAGCAGAACAAACTTCACGCTAAATCCAAGGCAATGTGCCTAAAAACACTTACACTGCATAATATTTCGACAATGAACTTACTAGCATTCAAGGCTAAGTAGCAATTCATTGAACTTAGGTTGTCAGCATTTTGCATTTATGTTGTTTATATTTGTATTTTCCAAATATTAGATTTTAACTATAAATAGTTTACAAAATCAATAAACTTCTGAGTACAGTTATCAATATTGAAACTACACGTTGTGTTATCATTAACACCAAATCCCAGTATAATTGGTTAATGCACCAAATATACATTGAATAGAACACGGCTCAAGTGCCTTGTCTAAAATATAAAATATAGTATAAAAGCATACTATACATTCCTTATAGATTAAAAGAATGCAATAAATATTAACAAAAATATTTATAAAAACTTATTTTCTCTTATATGTAATGATAACTATAATTACAGAATTCTATTTAATAAGTGCCTCATAACTTCCTTCGAGATAGAAAAATCTATACTATGGTCAACATTAATATTATTAAAAATATATAATGACTTATAAATAGGGGCATTAGCAACATATTTAGTACGACAAGATGGTAGGTAAAAAATATCATTATTTCTTAGCACCATAGCAGGTACATTAAAATAAATTTTTTCCAAAAGTAGAGTAGAGGGGGTAATGTCGTGCACTCAACTTTAAAGTGCTCGTAAAGCCGTACATGACAAGCGAATACAACGAGTAAGCATCCGATCAAAAGATAATTTGGTTGGTAACATTTATGTGTTACAATATTCGTGTAGCATGAAATCGTGTTAGTAGAAATTAAAGAAAAAATGTGCACGACATTACCCCCCTCAAAATTTGTGGGGTACTGTCGTGCATTGTATTGTAAAGGCATCAGGATGTGTGAAAAACGATAGGTAGTGGTTCGATTCAAGAAGATATAGCATTATTGTTTATTTATTTATTATTGTTAATTATAAGGCAATATACAAAAGTCCAAAATATGATCAAAAAATACAATTTTATGAAAAGAAAAGTGAAAATAGGCAATTTGCTATATGAAACACGGAAAGAAAAACAATATTTTTTCAAAAAGTGCTTGACATTGAGAAAAAATTTTGGAAAATTTTATTTTGATTGTAGCGTTTTGTTAGGGCTTCACGACTCCCTTGGTACACTAGGGCGACAGCGTTTCCTTCCCTTTTCTTTTCTGTATAGTGCACGACATTGCCCCACATCAAATGCACGACATTACCCCAAAGGTCGTTTTCAAGGTTGACTTCGACAAATCGGTAAAGAACAAAAATTTTTTCGATCACAATACATCTTTTTTTTCGGCGGAAAATTTGCTTTAAGAAAACACTTACCTGGTATATTTTCCTGCGAGACAAATAATTTTTCTGATCCGATAAAAAAACACTTTCGTCGTCCCGAGAACGTGCGATTTTTAAAAAACGTCGCACATATTGCCCTTACACATGGATATTGCTAGTATTGTATGCATGAGCTCTGTATGTCAGTAGGCCCATACCTTACCAACGGCTGGTATATCATTCAATTTTTATGCTAAAAAAGCCAGTGCACGACATTACCCCCTTCTACTCTACAGGACAATCAACTGATCCAGAAATTATATCATAAGCAAAAAGTAATGAAAGTAATAATTTTCTACTCTCTAAAGACTTTGTGTTTAATAAAAGACATCGTTCACTATATGACGGAAGTAGAAATTCAGGACTAAGCGTACGAAAAACAAATCAAGTAAAAGTTTTTTGCACACGCTCAATGCGCAAGCTATGAGCTGCATAATACGGATGCCAAATAACTGATGCATATTCTAACCAAAATCGAACAAGATTAAAAAACAACGTTTTACAAGTGTACGGGTCTGAAAAAGAAGAAGATTGACGCCCAATAAATGCTAACAAAGCATAGGCTTTCGGGATGATAAAATCAAGATGTGAATTAGATCAAAAACAGCACCAAGATCTTTAAATTCATGGACATGAGATAACAAAGTGTAATTAATATGATATTCGGATGGACAAATAATTTGGGTTTTCGAAAAGGACATAAAAGCGCATTCCTTTAAATTTAAGAAAATAGAATTTTTTCAAAACCAAGTATAGACTTTATTAACTTCATTTTGAAGATGTGAAACATCAGATTGATTTCTAATTTGAAGAAACATTTTCAGGTCGTCGGGATATAGAAGACATTGAGAATGTAAAAATAAAGATGGGATATCATTAATAAATAAAATAAACAACAAAGGACCCAGAATGCTCGCTTGGGGAACACCAGACGTTGAACTAAAAGCAAAGGATTTGAAATTATCAAAAGACACGTAACACTGTCTATTTGAATGATAGGACTCAATCCAACTTAAAAATGTTGTGTGCAAGCCTACTTTTTTCAGTTTTTTAATAAGTAATACACATGAAACTTTATCAAATGCTTTTGAAAAGTCCGTATATTTTACGTCAACCTGAAAGCCGTTAGAAACACAGATATGCAATATTCAGAGAACAATACTAAATTTGATATAGTCGAACGTCTTGGGACAAAACCATGTTGGGAGGGAGAAATTATACCCTTGGTGGCGAATATTATTTTTTCTTTTACAATAATTTCAAAAAGTTTTGGAATTGCCGAAAGTTTGGAAATGGGTCTATGATAAGCAACGTTATTTTTTGATCCAGATTTTTTTTTTAGACATATTTATTTATTTATTTATTCATTCATCAATAGAGTAAATACTCTGGCAGACTACTTTAATTTACTATTATATAACTTATTCTAACAGGTTTGCTTAACTAACTTATTCAAAACAGGTTTTGCTTAACTTAACAGGATTTATATTTTATTTTCCTTTCTCCCCTTTCCTTGTTTAGTTTTTTACTTTTTGAGTTAACGTCGACGTAGGTGTACGCCTACAGGATTGACAAAATTTCAAAACTCATGTCAAAAAAGGAAAAGAGGAAAAATATAGAGGGGCTTATGTCTATAACTGAGATAAGGGTATTTCAGGTATTATTAAGTTGACTTAGAACTATAACGACATTATTCTTAAAGGTATAATGAGAAATAAAATTGAAGATACCAATAGATGGCAAAATTAAATTAGTTTCTTTGATGCAACGAGCAATTGGTTCATTCTGGGCATAATTTGATCGGTGGTGACTATCACGAAAATGAAATTGTTCTCGAAGATGTCGAGTAGGAGCATAGAAATTAAGCATAACGAGGAGTCTAGGGCAGTTTATGTGATTTTGTATTAAGTCCCTTACAAACATAACAGAAAAGAGCTTTCGACGACTTTCAAGGGATTGAGTATTTATTAACGCACATCTTGTTGTAAAAGAAGGCATTTCAATGCGCCAATTTAATTGACGAACTACGTACCTTGTGAAGGCTCTTTCGATTCTGATAGAGTGGACCACGTAAGAAGGATTCCCAATTATGCAACAGTATTCCAACTGACACCTTACCCAAGCATTATATAGAGTTTTGAGTGCTTAAGGGTCTGAAAAGGCAGTAGAATTTCTTTTAAGGAAACCGAGCATAGACCAAACTTTCGAAACAATGCAGTTAACATGCTTTGTGAAATTTCGGCGCCGATCCAAGACGATCCCGAGATCCTTTTTAGATGTGACACGTTCTAGGGCAGACAGTTTGTTGGAATAAGTGCTAATTAAAGGTATATTTTTTTTTAATTTTTTTTTCACCGAACCAACGCTCAGGGGATGCCCCCTATAAATGCGTAAGCATTGTGTTGATTCGTAAGATGGGTGATAGTTAGTTGGAGGGTGGATAGATTTAGTAGTGTCAGTGAATATTTGTTTTAAATTTGCACAGCTCAAAACTGCCGGGAAACACGCTCGCAGGGAGACTATTGCACAACTTAACTGTGCGACTAAAGAACGAATTATCACGGTAATGCGAGTTTCTATTGGGCATCGATGCAATGGTAAAGGGGTGGGCTTGGACAGCTGCCCGAGTGGACCTGGGAAACACACGAGCTGGTGGCGTCAGGCCATGTATCTCCCTTGAACACTTCCCATAGTAATACCTATACAGAAGGCTTAGGCAACCAACATTGCGTCGATGCCCAATAGAGTTGAGAGAGAATGAAATACTTTCATCCCCTATCAAATATATCGCACGACGTTGAATTCGATCCAGAAGCTCCAAATAAGATCTTGAAGCCCCTGCCCAAATGTGCGAATTAATATTGGTTCTAAATTAAGAAAAACACTCGCATTTAGAACTATTTAAGGGCGAGCTATTATCATCGCATCAATTAGATACGGAATCTATATCAGATTGCAAGAGCACACAATCATTATAAGATTTTATGGACCGATATATTTTTAAATCATCCGCAAATAGGAGACATTGTGAATGTTTGATGACTGAAGGTAAATCGTTTATGAATAACAAAAATAGCAGAGGTCCTAAGTGACTACCCTGCGGTACACCAGAGGTTACTTTTATGGGTTCTGATTTGATGTTATTAATTTTAACGATTCGATATCGTTTTTTTAAGTAAGATTCAATCCAATTTAGCAAGTTGGAATGAAAACCTAGGCTACGCAGCTTTTTCAGTAATTTTTTATGGTTTACTTTATCAAATGCCTTTGCAAAGTCAGTAAAAATAACATCGGTTTGCAAATGATTTTCAAATTTTTTTATAACATAGTTGCAAAAAAGGACCAAGTTTGTTGAACCGGCTCTACCGGCTCTAAAACCATGTTTTTGATCAGATAGCTCAGAGTTAAGTTGAGTCGAAATTTTGGCATAAATAATTTTTTCGAATAATTTAGGGATGGAAGAGATTTTGCAGATCGGTCTATATTTGCTAATATTTTGTTTGGGACCCGCTTTGTGGATTGGATCGATAAGAGACAATTTTCAACTTTCGAGGAGGGTGCCGCTGTCTAATGATTCTCTAAAGATTTTAAAAAGGGGAACAGATAAGGATGCCGCGCAGTTTGTAAGTATAATGAGTGCAATAACATCGGGACCTCCCGTCTTTTTGCTTTTTAGATCATTAAGGGCTCTTTCTACGTCGAGTTCATTGAAATGCGAATCTCCAATATCTAGATTAACTAGAGCAGATGATACTTCGTAAGTGGAACAAATGTCACTGTTCGAGTACACAGATTTAAAATAGTTAGCAAAGAGATTGTAGATGGTTTGAGTGTCATCAGATGAGCAGTCCAAAAGAAACATAGTACTAGGTAAACCATTCGTTTTTCCTTCAGTATTTATGTAAGACCAAAAATATTTACTGTCATTTTTAATTTTAGATTCAGTATTTAATAAGTATGAATTGTATACAAATTTATTGAGTGTGTCGAATTGTCTTTGATGCTGAAGGTAATTTAATTTTAACTGAGGATCAGTTTTGGTTTCTCTAAAACGCTTATATGCTTTATTTTTATGTTTTTTAGGTTTGAAAGTCTTCTATTGAACCAAGGTGGATTCCTATTTGAATTTACAAATTTTTTTGGAACAAATAAGTTTATAACTTCATTAAAAATTTTTACTTATCAAACTAAAAACTTATCATACATTGATTTTAAGTCCATTCCAGATAGGATGTCGTTCCATGCGACAAGCTAAAGATTTTTCATTGCATCAAAGTTGGTTTTACTATAATCATTATAGTATCTGATTCCTTGTACGGGATTTTGATAATGAAAAATTGAAAATTCAACCAATAAAGGAACATGGCGTAGTGTTTTCTTAAAAATAGGTAATGTAAACGCTAAGTTCTTTATCGATAAAAATTAAGTCAAGTATTCTACCCAAATCATTAGGAATATTATTTATCTGTATTAGATCGTATTGATAGAAAAAGTCTACGAGGGAAGATTCAATATCATTGCTTATTTTAGTAGGCATAAGATTTATTTCATCATAATCAAATTTCCATCTAGTATTGCCAAGATTAAAATCACCAGTGAATGCGATATGTTGGGAAGGACTTAAGTTATCAAGCAAATTTATGGAATTTTCCACATGAATATTATACAGTTCCAAGGTACACCCCGGTGGTATGCAGCTTACTATAACGAAAAGATCAAATTCTGATTGAAACGAAATTTTCACAATTAATTGATCGATATCAAAATTAACAGGCCTTTGAGGGTTAATAGATGGCAGAATTAATTGATTAGTAGTTAATTCATTACGAACTGCAATTAGTACACCTCCACCACGAGTTAATCCTGAGGAATTCAAGCAACGATCTTTGCGAAAAATACTATACGCAGTACCACTAAACAATTCTGATGATAAGTGACAGTCTGATAGCCAAGTTTCAGTAAAAACAATGATATCGAACTCAAGTGAAACAGACATTAAGAACAATTCTTGAAGCTTTGTTCTGATTCCACCAACATTTTGGTAATATATAGAATACTTATTTTTAGAATTATGTTTTGTTTTAGGATTAGAGTTAGGAACAGTAATAGCTTTTGAAGCTAGAGCGGGATCTTTGTTGGTGCCAAAGCCGTTTTGAACTTATGTGTGAGGCTAATGCAGAGAGGTCATTTTCAACTTCAGTTTGCGAGATGTTAAAGCTTTCGTGATATCGAATGAAGATCTTCTACAGATCTAAAGGAAGGATTGGAAGGCCTTCTTGCTCTATCGAAACCATGACGCTTGTTTTTGTTAGACCGTCAATGCAAACTGAATTTGCTTTATTGTGCAAGTATGCGAGGTACAGGCTTACATTATCATATAATCTACGGTCTCTAAAGCGAGATTTTTTGTAAGCTTAGCTGTAGGCGGGAGAAGAGGATCAAGAAAACCAGATGGTGCGTCAGAGAAGGTTTGAGTAGCAATAGATATAGGCGCAGACGGTTTATCAGTGATTTTTTGAGAGGAATTTGCTGAACTGCATGAAGTAGGAGAATCTATCACTATAGTGGGAACTGTTTTAATACTTACAGTTGAAGAAGGCGGTGACAGACTTAAAATGTGAGAACGTATGAAGTTTGGATATTTGACTGTGGGACTATTTGCTTTAACGATATTTTGACTAGGTCTAGAATTGTTAAATGGGTTTGCAGCACATAAACGCCAATCTGCGTCAATGGCGAGTACCGAATACGATGGAATGATGAACTTTATGCGCTGTACGCTGTCATCAACATAGTCAAGCGCATTAAAATCGAGCGGCTTCGCTGGCTTGGTCATGTTCAGCGCATGAAAGACGATGCTCCAGTGAAGAAAATATTCGATTCGGTACCCAGCGGTGGTCAAAGCAGAAGAGGACGACCGCATCTTCGTTGGAAAGACCAAGTAGAGGACAACCTGACGAAGCTTGGAATTTCCAACTGGCGCCAGCAAGCGAAAGACAAAAATGGCTGGCGCAAATTCTTAGATGAGGCCAAGACCGACATACGGTTGTAGCGCCAACTAAATAAGTAAGTAAGTAAGTAGAATTCTGTACTGTTGAAAGATTAAATGAGACACGGTTGCGCTTTGAATATGTTGACTTAGTTTGGCTCTATGTGCCTTGTGCACCTACTAGTTTTTAAAGTGGGAAGGATTTGAAGGTTGTCTTGGGAACATGGGGAAAATATTAGTTTTGAGGCTCCAATTAGGATCCAACCTGTGCTAAAACTTTGATCTATGTCTGGGCTGGGGAATTGGTTGCATATGGGTATCTTTGTACAACGGGTTATCAGAACTGTAATGAGAATAAGAATTACGATCAATGTTAGAATAAGAGTTAAGATTATAATTAGTTTTACCAGGAGTTTTTATATTAGCCTTAGGCACAATACTTAATCTAGATTTATTATTAGTTAAATTTATAGTTTGTGTAGACGTCTTAGGTGCATTACTTATCTCAAATGGGTTCGAAATTTTTTTGGGTTTATCGTTCCACTTGGATACTACAACAGTTCCATGATCTTGTATAGCACCAGAAGCGCTCAAGACCAACCACGCGTATTTTGATGGTATATTAAGTTTAAAACTGCGAAACTTGGCTCGAGTTGAAGATACTTTGTTGCATTCGGATATTGTACTGCGAAACTTATTTAGAAAGTATTTACGCACCCAAGTTTCATTAGCTTTTGAGGGGAATCCTTTTATAAATATTGAGATACTTTCTATTGGGTTGAATGCTTAAAGTTTTTTACGAAGTTCCAAACCTTTCAATCACATTTTGATGAGCAGCAATCGGTATTATTCGTTCTGTGATGTCAGAGGCAGTTGAAGAGTCCAGATTTATAGATTGATTAGCTGGTAAAGAGCTAACCTGTGGCAAGCGATTGGATGCTTCAATTATCTTCTCGAAAATAGAAGAAGAGCTATGATGGTGGGCTTGTGGAGACTTTGTTTCAGCTCTATTATTCACAGATCTTACTTCATCCGCTACATCTGCAAGCGTCACTCGAAAAACTTCAAGATCGTCACTGATATCATTTATTTTTTGATATAATATTTCCAGCATATGATCTGATTGCGGAGATGATAATTGGGGTTTACCTGATTGAAGTGCAATATCCACATCATATCGCAAAAATGTAAGAATACTTAGTATATTTTTGGCTGAATCGTCATTTCCTAAAACATCAAAGCTTTTTTTTACTTCTGATTTAAGCTCGTTTATGGGCGTATTCCACAAGACATTTTTTTTCATTATCTTTGACTACCTCAACTAATTTTCTCATGTTTTTGGAAATAATTGAGATTTCAGATCTATTTGTTTTGCAAATGGACTCTACTCTTATAAGATCATCAGATACGTAATACGCGTCATAATATCGAAGTTTGGTATCTGACTGCAGATTTGTTAATTATCTGAGTGCATCACATTCAAGGAGTCGCTAAGACACTTTATGGCGGGCATAATATGAGAAAGTGACAGATCCATGCATTCATCACAGAAAAATTTTAAATGCGTTGTGTATTCATGGAAATAGTTCAAACTTCTTTTTGACATCCCAACACAGGTCCCATGTTAGGATTTCCCGTAGAGACCATTGCAACTTAGTTTAAGTGCACTTTTGTCTTCAATAGAGCAGTTATATTTGGCGCAAGTATGTTCCATTGTTTATTTTATTTAGATTGCTATGTACGTATGTCTGTTGATTTTGGTTGGGTTTTTGACCGGTATTAATTTAGGTCGACATTTTATTGATGTTTATGTTGTTTATAAAAATTGTTTTTGTTTTTTTTAAATCAGTTTTTTGACACAGATTTAAGGTTAATATAAAGTGCGATTATTTTTTGATGCAAATTGCAATATATGCAATTATTCGCGGTTTGCTTAAATGTTGGAGTAGGCTATTCCACTTATTTTTATTGATTATTGCAATATTCGCACTTTTTGGTAAACCTTTTTAGTAAAAAGGCTGACAAACTATCATTGTCAACTGTATAAGAAACTTTAAGTGTATGAATATCTCTTAAAACATCTTTTTCAGTAACAGAAATAGAACTAAAGTTAATTACAGTATCAGTTACACTACTTACTTCAAAGTTATAATTATGATACGGTTCAAAATTTTATTGAAAAAGCAAATAAGTTAGCAGTAGATATTCCGTCATGCGATAATTTTTCATTTAGGATCATTGTAGAGGGAATTTCCGAACATCCTTTCTTATATTTAACAAAATCCCAAAAGGCTTTTGGGTTTGATTTAATGTTCGACTCAAAGTTGGAAATATATTTTTTATAGAGGCACTTATAAGAAAATTGAACTCCCTCATGTAGTGTCGATATTTGTAGAAATGAAAAAAGTGATTAGTTTTACAGAATTTTTTTATAGAACTTACTTCGCAAGTTTTTAATTTTAACAAGACCATTTGTACCAAGGTAGCTTATAACATTTTGGTCTATACTTTGGAATAAACTCGTTACAGATTGATGACAACCTATATACGAAAATATCAAAACTTGATGAAGTGTCAAAATTAAATTCATTAACCCAGTCAATAGAATTAATCGCATTATTCAATACCGAAAAATTAAGTTTTTTATAGTCAAAAGGTGCTTGAGAGGTGATTGAGACATTAAGATATTTGTAAAAAGAAATTTCTATCTCTAAAGGTAAGAGAAACTAGAAGTTTAAATTTAATATTATCATTTACAAAAATTATATCTAATAACCTATTAAGTAAATTAAAACAATTGTTTATTTGTTGAAGACCAAGAACTAACAAGTTGTCGATAACAAACGACTCTATATTACTGAAAACATTGCAAGGTACAAGATAAAAATAATCAAAATACTTAGTTCAAGAAATATTGCAGAGATTAAAATCACCCAGCAACATCAATTTATCAACATCTTTCAGGATACTGGTCGTTAAAGATAATATGTTGTCTACGTGTGACTGATATTAATTAAATGCACTATTTGGCGGCACGTAAGATACGCAAAAAAACAAAGATCTAGGTAGGCCTTTAACTACCACACATAACTGATCAAGCAGCACATCAGTATTAGATAGGATAACAGGTGAAGAACAAATGTTTTTATTAACAGCAATTAATACCCCACCTACTTGACTGGATTTAGCCAGGTCTCTGTAAGAATGATTACATCAAAAACATTTTGAGAGGTGGCAGCATAAATATTATTAGATTTGGCTCCTAAGCCGGATAAATTTTGGAAATAAATTTTGAGTATATTATCAAGATCTGTCATGTTCACTTGCAAAGTAATCAGTGCCTCTGACACTGATCAACTTCCTACTAGATTGTTGGCGGCGCTGGTACGCTTGCTTCTGCCCGGCTATGACTCGTCGGATATGGGGTGGTTCGTGCCAAGCAAAAACTAGCAGCAGTGAACGACATAAATAAAAATCGTACAAGTCTCGATACTAAAAACTACCTGCGACTAGCCACTAGTCAAAACCAGACGACAAGAAAAATAAAAAAACATGGAAAAACCTTCCCGGCTCTAGGTTAGTTACACGGAGAGGAACGACCGTCAGCTCTTGGCCGCTTTTGGGAGCCGATGTGGTGGTGTTATTCCATCGACTCTGGCCGCCCGCCCTAATGGCTAAATGCCAACCTTGGTGATCTTAAGGCATATGTTGATAAAATTACAACAAAGCTAAAAATACTTACGCCGCGTTCTTTAGTCTACGCCACCTATCCACCTATATTAATTACTCATGTAGAATATCTGGAAGATATTTACTTGCGTTAGATCGAGTAACCTTAAATTGCAGTCATGCGAAATTAAAAGAAAACATCAGAAACTTTGTTTTAATATAATAATTCAATTGTATATTTTAATGATATGAAATCAGCATTTAGAACAAGAAAATAAAAGAAGTAACAAAAGAACAAGCTATTGCGATTTGAAAATGTATGTGAATCTGAATAGTGTGTATAACATCAAAGAAATAATAAGTGATGCCAAGTCAGAAAGATATGAACGTCCTGTTAAGATCTGTTTACATTCAACACTCCTCCTCGTTCACAACAGATGACATTTTTCGCGTAAATATTCATGTTTGATTGCAGATAACGGCTTTGTCAGTAAGTCGGCAGTCATTTCTTCAGTAGGACAATATGCGACTTCAATGATCTTCTTTTCACCAGGTCTCGAATCATTTTGTATCGCGTGTCAATGTGCTTTGTTTTATACGAAAATTGGAGATCCCGTACTAATTCGATACATCCTTGATTATCTTCGAATATGATTGTACGAGAATTAACTGTTTCGTGCATTTCTTCCAACAGTTGCCTCAACCACTTCACCTCCTTTGATGCCTCAGATATCAAAACGAACTCAGCCTCACATGATGAAGATGCAACCATATTTTGTTTGTTACAAGACCAGCTTATTGTATCACCGTTGAAGTAAATTATGCGACCACTGTTTGATTTACGATCAGTTTTATTATCAGCCCATGTTGCGTCCGCATATCCAATTAGTGACAATTCTTTTGATTGGATATTGCTCACTCTTAGCTTCAAAGTGTGTGTTGCTTTTATGTACTTGACAATACGCTTGAGCTGATTCCAATCTTCACTAAATGGTTGTGATACCTTTTGCGCTAAAATACTAACACTGGCAGAAATATCAGGTCTTGTGTTTATCGACAGGTATAGTAATCGGCTTTCCAGTGGTTGTGACTTATCTGATTTTCCGTAATTTACCTCCATTGGCGTCTTCGCTGCCTTTGCTTCTTTCAATCGAAAATCCATTGCAATTTTCATTATGTATTTCGGTTGATTTAATTCGAAGTTACCATGATCGTCTTTTGTAATCTCAATGCCTAAATAGTGACTAATGGGTCCCAAATCTTGCATTTCAAAATGTGGTTACAAAAATGCTTTCAATTTCCTTCATCTGTTTGTTCGTTGAACATGCCATAACCAAATCGTCTACATAAACTATTATGTAGCAAAATGTTTCACGAATTGTATTCGCATATAAGCATGGATCATTGTAGCTTTTATTAAATCCCGCCCTAGTAAGTACTTCGTGAAGCGGCGCATTCCAATATCTGGCAGCCTGCTTCAAACCATAGATACTTTTCATCATCAAACCCCTGTGGTTGCTTCATAAAAATAGTTTCATTTAACTTTCCATTAAGAAATGCCGTCTTTGCGTCGAAATGATGAACAATCATTTTTCTTTTTGAAGCCACCGACAAAAGCGTTGTGAACGTTGTATGCAATACAACCGGTGCAAAGACCTCGTCATAGTCTTCACCATATTTTTGTGAAAAACCCTGTGCAACATACCTGGCTTTATATCTCTTCAATTCACCGTCTGCATTGGTTTTTAATTTAAACACCCACTTGCCACCAATTGCTGTCTTACCTTTTGGCAGATTTATGAGTTCCCATGTGCCATTGCGTTTGTGAGATTCCATTTTCTCCTGCATCGCAATAAGCCACTGCATCTTTTCGTCGCTTTGAATAGCTTCTTCGTAGCTTTTAGGTTCATTAATCTCTCGGACCATATGCATTTCTTCGATCAAACGCTTTGGTGATATACCCTTTGTTGCTCTTTGTGAAACACGTACTGTCGGCTGAATTTGATTATTTTGTTGTTCTTGTGCTTCTATTTGTACTATCGCCTCCTCCTCAGCGTCAACGTAAGCACCGTCACTATCATCACTGCATATCTCAGTACGAGCATTTGATTGCTCCTCCTGAACCGATATGTCATCGACTTGATCAACATCAATACGTTGTTTTGTGCTGCTTAATTTAATTGAAATTTCACTGTCATTCGAAACTGGTGTACCAAAACGAACATCTCAACTGACTACTGCTTTCTTCGATAAAGGGTTATAGCAACGATAGGCTTTTGAGTGCTCGTCATATCCAAGAAAAATCATTTCCGCTGCCACACTGTCCAACTTTCCCCTCTTGGCTGATGATATATGAACATAACATTTAGAACAAAATACGTGATAAACGTTTATGGCTGGTTTTATGCCATGCCATCGTTCATATGGTGCCATGTTTGTTGTTCTTGTTATGACACGATTCTGAATGAAATTCGAGGTTGCGATTGCCTCACCCCAAAAACTGTTCGGCAATTTTGCGTCAATAAGCATGCACCGAGCCATCTCTATTAAAGTTCGATTCTTCCGTTCAGCCTTACCGTTTTGTTGTGGACAGTTAGCTGCTGTTAACTGAATCTGAATACCTTTCGACTTTAAATAATTGACGCTTTCCTTAGACGTGTACTCACCACCTCGATCTGATCGCATTATTTTTGTCTTTCGACCAAACTTATTTTCACACAGTGCAATAAACTTCTTCATTGTGTCTTCAACTTCTGATTTGTGTGTTAACAAGATGACGTATGTAAAACATGAGTAATCATCAATGAAGGTAACTAAATGACGTTTCCCGCTAGGAGTCCGCCTAATACCGCCGATGACTCACTCGCTGATTTCTTTGGAAATGGTTCTCGTGTCATTTTTCCCTTCATACACACATCACATACCTCTTTGATTCCGCATTCAATAATTTCCAATCCAATTATTGAACCATTTGATGCCATATTTTTAATCGCTGTTGGATCACGATGTCCCATCTTTCTGTGCCATTCATGTATGCATTTGCTATTATGTGCTAAAACACCAAAACACTGAATCTGGTTGACGCAATACATACAAATCACCAACTGTGTGATCTACACCGATCTGTTGACCCTTATGTTTGATTTGGCAAATTCTATTATCGAATTCAACTTTTAGACCATTTTTCGCCAACTGCTGGAGAGATAGTACACTCCCAGCCAAATTTGGTGCAAATGAAACTTCGGTTGCTTTTGCTTTACGAATACATCCGCTTTCATCCAAAAATGTCAAATTACCAGAACCAATTCCATGAACATTTGCCGATTCTCCGTTTGCCAGTTCAACTGAGCTATTGTTACACGTCCCTAGCCATCTTACCTGGCATGACCGCGCGCCGACTAGCTCAGAATTTACGGGCGCTGTTCTCAACCCATCATGCCAGGTCGAGGGAGCAAACAATAACTTCCGGTCTGCACCGGAAGTGAAAATACCAAAAGATAAACTCTACTAAAGACAAAAAAAAATCTCATTTTGTTTTATTCGCACCACTGAAATTGATACTCGCAATGCGAATAGAAACTCCTATCCTATGTATGATTCAACAATATCTGTAAAAAAAACTTTGTTGCTTACCACATGTTTAGTTGCATCCGAGTCAATAATCCATCCATTCTTTTGTTTGTTACCAATCAAGAACAAAAATTCTGATTCTAAAACCGCATTCACTTTATCGGTCGCCTTTTCATTAGTGCACTTTGTGCCTTTGCTGTTGTTGTTTCTTTTTGCAAGCCAGTCCTTGTACTTTGGGCAATTTTTCTTTTGGTGATTCGGTTTCTTACAGAAAAAACAGACACCAACTCTTGCAACAGTTTTCATAACCCACCTTTGCCACCTTCTTCGAGTTTCAACGCACAAATTGACCGCACCAGGTATGCTTTGTTTGAAAGTGTACTTTTCTCATGGTAATTTTTCAACGCGTCTCAAGATTTCTTTGCTGTATCTGCTGCACGAATGTGTGCCAATTGATTGTCTTCAACAGCCAAACCGATTGTGCCCTCGCCTCATCATCAAGTATTTCCCAGTCATCGATTTCTTTTTGATTGGTTACACCATCTGCGGAACTCCTTTTAACTGACGGTTTTTCACCAATAATCACTCGTTTCCACAAATTTTGCTTCCTTAGTAGCAATTCCATCCTGAACTTCCAATTAGCATAATTGCTGTCATTTAACTTTACAAATTTTGGTTTCGCTACGTCCGCCATTGTGATTACTTTTCTTTAATGCGTAAAAGATTAAAAAAAACTTCTCCGTTTCTTTTTAACACGCTGGGCCCATATCCTGTAGAATATCTGGAAGATATTTACTTGCGTTAGATCAAGTAACCTTAAATTGCAGTCATGCGAAATTAAAAGAAAACATCAGAAACTTTGTTTTAATATAATAATTCAATTGTATGTTTTAATGATATGAAATCAGCATTTAGAACAAGAAATTAAAAGAAGTAACAAAAGAACAAGCAATTGCGATTTGACAATGTATGTGAATCTGAATAGTGTGTATAACATCAAAGAAATAATAAGTGATGCCAAGTCAGAAAGATGTGTTTTTTCAACTTAAGCAAAACCAAATTAATTTTTCAATTTATCAGTGTGACTTTTAAATTTACAAAATAACAGCTTATTCTTAAATAAATTACTAAAACTATACTAGTGCATACTTTTTTTCATTTAAATGGAAGTTAAACATCAACATACGAAACTATATCAAGATAAAACGAAGTAAAGAAAGAAGAAAATAGTTTTTGAATTATTATCAATTTGCAATAAAACCATTTTGACATATTAAACAAGGGTTTGCAAGGATATTTCTGGGCAAAGCTGAACTTTAAGAATCAAAAAATACAAGAATTTAGATTAAATTTATTATCAAATATAGTATTAGATTATCTTCTTAGATCAATTTACCCTATACTACGATACCATAAAACTATATTTTAGTTTTGGGATTGAATTCTGTTTTCGCATTAGATTACGTTATATTTTAGTTTATGTTCAAATTAAGTTTAAGCTTCAGTATGGAGTTAAATTTCCGTTTTTTGTTTTACAATAAGATTTTTTTATATTTTAGACTAAATTCCGTTTTAGTATTCGAGTAAATTATATTTTTTCCTTTTTTAAAAATCCGGTTTTAGTTTATGAATAAAATTATCTTTCCGTTTTTGCTCAAAATAATGTTTTAGTTTTAGTTTTGAATTAAATTAGTTGTATTTGAATTTAGGTTTTTCTGATATTGTTTTTAGTTTAAGTTGGTTTCATTTATATTAGTTTTATTCTAGTTTATTTTTATTTTAAATCGGTTTTATTTTAGATTGGTTTTATTTAAGATTAGTTTTATTTCCGTTTAGTTTTATTTTAGATTGGTTTTATTTCCGTTTAGTTTTGAGACTCAAAAATATCTTAAATTTATAGGAAGATACATTTAATTTAAATGACGTTTTAGAGTTATTTTTATAAAATGATTAGCAAAAT
Organism: Dichetophora obliterata; assembly: GCA_963920525.1. Lineage (NCBI taxonomy): Eukaryota > Metazoa > Arthropoda > Insecta > Diptera > Sciomyzidae > Dichetophora > Dichetophora obliterata. Next base: position 62,491,775 of record OY986438.1, on the reverse strand, counting down.
ATGAATTAATTAATAATGAAAGTAATTGAATTAAACTAATTTAATTAAACTAATTGATAATCTGCAATACTATCTTTAATTCCATTAGTTATTTGAAAAGGCTTAATCAAGAAACTATTCGATAAATACCAAAAACTTTTAACAAAAAAAATAGATTTCATCGTAATGAATATTCATAGCAAAGGTGTGGAAAGTGTTTTAAGACTGACTTACTTTAATAACAGCAAATAAAATTATAAAACTAATTGAGATGAAGCAAATAAATTAAATTCCTTGCAAATAAAATCCACAAAGTTATTAATATAAAGAAACTTAAGCAAATAGTTGCAATATTAATAAAGCAATGATAAAAAAGAATTACAACAAGTACTTCTTGCTTTGCTTTATTTTTTTTTTTATAGCACTAAAAATACAAGTAAAAATAAAGGCTCAATGCTTCACTTCAATGCCAAAAAGACCAGTAACAAAATTTAATTTACTTAAAGCTCTGACAAATACGTATTATGACGATTCCAATTTAAAGTATCTAAGAATGTACAGAAAACCCAAACTTCTTAACTGAACACTGCTAGCTAATCAGAATTTACAAAATATTTTTTTTCCATTAGTTTAACAATTTTTTCTTGGTTTTGATTTTAAACAAAAATTTTCTTTTCATTTAGAGACGCTTACCCAGCTCAAGTGACAACTCAAACCTGAGGGGATCCTTATTGCTGCTGTATAGCTAGCTGCCGCTGATGTTTGCTGTTGAGGTTATTGTTGTTCTGTGGCAATGGTTGGTGATGATGATGCTGCTAGTGATATTGTTGGTGATGATGCTGTTGCTGATGATGAAGATGTTGTGGTCGCCGATGGTGATATTGTCGTTGGTGTTGATGTTGTTGCTGATTATTATGGTGGTTATTGTTGATGTTGTTTAGTTGTTTTTTTCCGGTATTTTTACAAAATTTCTTTCTGTGTATATTTATTTTACTTTCTTCTTCATTTTCTTTTTCTTATGAGTATCTTTACTTTCTTTTTAATTTTCGATTTTTTTTCCTATTTCTTCAATCTTATAAATTTTATAATTTTCATTTGTCTTATTCTTCTCTTAAATCTTTCACTTTCACTAGTAAAGAAATACTTATTTTTCTCTTAGTTTTATTTATTATTCTTCAATTTTCACTTCTTATTTTTTCAATGTGTATTTGTTTTTTTCACTTAAATGTTTCTTTTTTTCTTTCTATCTTTAATCTACACCTTTTCCTTTTTTTTTCTTATGTATCTTTAGTTGTTTCGATTTCTTCAACTTTCCGCCTCTTTATATTTTCGACTTTCGTCTATTTTCTTTTAAATTTTATATCTCTTTAGTTTTACTGCTTTCTTTTTTTTCCTATCACTCACTTCTATGTTTCTTTAGTAGTTTTTTTTTAATTTTCACTTCTCTTGTTTTTAGCGTAATTTTCTTTTAGTATCTGAACTCTTTTAAGTTTCTCTCCTGCACACTATCTTTCTGTCTTTTATCGCTTTTCCCTTTTTTTCGTTTTAAACTTTATTGTTACCTTTTTCTTTTCATTTTCTACTGTAAAATTTTCAATTCTCATATTATTTGGTTTATATTTTCTTTTGTTTGTTAATATCTATCACTTTTCCAAATCTTTGTTTTCTATCTTTAAATTTTTCAGTCCTTCACTCTTTTATTTTCCTAGTTTATACTATTTTTTTTTTCATTGGTGTTTGCATTTCTAGTAATTTTTTTTCACTGTTTAAAATTTCTTATCGATGTTTTTTTTATATGGTTTACTTATTTTTAGTTTGGTTTTTACTGTTTATTTTTCTCTACATGATTAAGTTACTTTAAGTTTTGTTTTCACTGTCTGCTTTTGTTTCAATTTATATTTGTTTAAGTTATTTGAAGTTTTCTTCTTAATATATATTTGTTTCCAATGTAATCATTTCTGCGTAATTTTCCATCTTTATAAATTTTTCTTTAGTTTGTTTTTGTTTCCTTTAACCAATTTATCATTTACAATTTTTATGATTCTTGTTCAGTTTTCACCTCTTTATTTTGTGTGGCCGGACAAACAATGTAGTTGTTTTGGCGATGACAAGTTCAAGTAGTTGCATGACGTTTTGTTACTTCATATTGTCTTTGGTTGGGTTTTTCTTCGTTTTTCTACACTGCAGCTGGAGGAATGAATCGGAAATGGAAAGCTGGGCTATGCAGTTTTTAGTGTCGTCGTCGGTTAAATTCCTTTGCTTGTGGTTGTTGTTGTTGCGTTTTCCGAACTGGTTGAGCTGATTTTGCTGCTGTTGTCGATTTTGGTTGTTTCTTTTTCTTTATTTGGCTGGTGGCGCGTTTGGGCCCAACGCAACTGCGGCTACTAGATTCGTTGGAGACACTTACGTCGGCTGCTACGTTTGTGTCAGATAAACTGAGTGACAAACTGAGCGAGCGTAGTTCGGAGCTCTAGTGCTTTCGACTACTACTTCTTCTCTCTTTTTTTCAGTTTTATTAAAAATTTTCACCTGTTTCACTGTCAGGCACACATTTTTTTTTTAATTAGTAACTACTTTGTTTTTCGTTTTTACCAAATTTTTTTCCTTACTTTAGGCCAGACAATGGCAGCTTAAGGTCTTAGCGCGGTTGCGCCCTTTGCGCTGCGTGGCTAACTCAGCAAAATGCTTTATTTTTTCACTTATTTTAATCTTTTATTTTCATTCACAATTTGTTTCATATCTTGTCTTTCTTTTTCAGCAGGCCGACCACGGTTTTCTTTTACTTTTTATTTAAACGTTGCGCAAGTTTTAATTTTATTGGTTTTGCAATTAATTTTATTTTTCTTTTCGACACACGATTTGCTACGTGTTACATCCGTTCATTTCTTTCGCTCACGACAAACTGAGCAACACCAGTTGCATGCCTAAAATGCAGTCCGAGCTTTCGGTACCGTTTTGGCATCACGTGAGGTACCAAAACTTGGTACAAAAACAGAATTGGCTGAACGGGTAACAGTAAAAACAATGTTATTTGCAAAGCTTTTCGCATGTATGTTTCCCAAAACGAACCCTAGAGACGCTTGCCTTAAACTACCCGCCATTTCATTTAAATTTAATTTTAAATAGCCGAGCAACTTAATTTGCCTACCAAAAATAATTTTGACCAATTTTGAATAAACTAACTATTTCCAAATAATGTCGACTGTAAGCGTAGGTGCCACATGGAATCAATTGTGTTAACCAAACACTAGGGTGGATGACTGAATGTTATCAATTAAAATACGTGTTGAAGTCACTAAGCGAAGCTGAGCCGTTTTTTTTTTCTAAAGAATTTGAAAATAACCACCAGATGACGACTATGGTTGCCGGCGTTTGTGAGGGCGTTCAAAAAAAAAAACTGAAACGAATAAGCACGAGAAGAGAAAAAAAATGTCGTTGACATTTTTGGTTTCTTGTTCAAATTTGAATTTAAATTCAAATTCATTTTTGACCAGGCAACCACAAATGTTATACCGTACGGAGCCCGGTTCAGGCGCGCCTGAAAGATCATCAATTTGTCTCAGCTCTCTTATTGGGCTAACAGAGGGTTTAACTCTTTTCGAAAAAACTTGAATTCACGAACCATCACATCCACTGGCCAAATAGCAGGTGCAATTACTTTAGAGTAAAGAGATGAAATGCCAAGCTTAAAAGTAACACTTTTAAGAGCATCCAAATCAGCATCTCTTTTGACTAACTTTGTACATATGAGATGCTGCCTGTCGATTTTCGCATATTTTATGACATATTAACTAATGTTTTATTCAGAAACTGTAGGCTTAAAAGAATATATATGTACTCATCTCTTTCTGTCTACAACCTGCAAATCAGCATTATCATTTTAGCAGCAACAACATTAGAGCATAACTCGTTAGCAGAATTCTAAATGTTTGAACGGAGCCTTCACCAACAACAACCGACGAGTAAGTAGGCTTTTGCAAATAGCAAGAAAAATCAGCAACAGCAGCAAACGCAGCATCTGTTGACGCGAAAGAGGATGGAGAAGAATTAACAACTGCAGTAGGGGGTACAACAATATTTGCATTAGGCGGCGTTATAACAATATTTGGCAAAGCAGGCAGCAGCAGCAGTAATAGCAAATTCAGTGGTTGATAAACTTCTATTTGAAGGGCAACGAAATGAAGAAGCAGCATAGCGAAAATTAAATGACTCACTTATCATTGATTTTCGTTCTTTTACTTCTTGCACTAATTGTGCGGCAGTTACACTCAAAGTAGAAGAAGAATTTATGCAATCATTACAATTAAATACCATGTTTGTATTATTTTTTAGTAAAACAGAACAGTGTTCGTTAATGTTCACACAAAGTTTGTTGCAAAAACCATTGCAAGTGACACAAGACACTGAGCTACCTTTAGCAGTTGATTTACTACAAACTAAACATTGAGATCTTATCGACATAACGACAGACTTAGACAATAGCTCGTTCAAGACTAATTGTATTCCTTGGATCCTTGTATCAAAACAACCATCTCGTAATATCGATGTATCCGAGTGGAACATACCACAAAATTTCCAGTTGGCAGATCCCAAGTTCCATGAAGCTGGAAGCATCGACCTTTTCATCGGGGCTGAACTATTCTTTTCAACACTAAGCAATGGAAAAATATCACATGGAGATGGACGACCAATTCTGCAAAATACACTTTTCGGCTGGATCATAGGTGGAGAACACAATCAAGAGAGCCACTAGGTCTATTACGTGGGGTATATGCACAGAAGACTAATCACTAAACAAGACGCTGGGAAGGTTCTGGGAGTAAGAGGAATGTGACTCTCAGGCTAGCAAATTCACAGCTGCCGAGATGCAGTGTGAAAATCACTTGATAAGTAACGTTCGTCGACATCAAGACTGCCGATTTATCGTCAAATTGCCTTTCCTAAGTGACCCCAACCAGCTCGGAGAATCAAGAGAAATAGCCTAACAGAGATTCAAAGCCATTGAACGAAATATGAGAATATTTCATGCGCGAATATGAGAAGCTAGGTCACATGGAAGAAATATCGCCAACTGAAATCAAAAGAGCGCATTACTTTCTTCCACATCATGCAGTTCTTATACCAGACAGTTCGACGACAAAATTAAGAGTGGTTTTCGATGCCTCCGCTGAAACGTCTTCTAATGCTTCACTGAACGATGTGTTAGCGATGGACCCTACCATCCAAGATTACGTTTTCTTTATTCTTCTACAATTTAGTATTCATCGTTTCGTATTTACAGCAGATACCGAAAAAATGTACGGGCACATATGGATCAACTAAAATGACTAGACATACCAGTCGATTTGGAGGAGAGAGGATTGTCCCAGCCCATTAAATGTTTTCGACTTACCACAGTAATATACGGCATAACCTCTGCTCCCTACCTAGCCATTCGCTCGCTGCAAGCGCTAGCGGAAGGGCAAGCAACTACCTCCGCTGGCTGCAGATTATGGACTAAACGGCGATTTGACGAGTGGCCCTGTTCACAGTCATCAAATCGTTTGTCAAATAGAACAACGTGGAACTTCCATGTAAATTTCACGTGGTTTTATTGTATTTGACAAACGATTTGATGAGTGGTTTGAAACGTGAACACCGCTAGTTTGAACACTCATCAAATCGTTGGTATATCGTTTTGGAGTGTTCACATTTCAAACCGCTCATCAAATCGTTTGTCATTTGCAATAAAACAACGAGAAATTTCCATGGAACTCCCACGTTGTTGTATTGGATTTGACAAACGATTTGATAAGTGTGAACTGCCCTTTTGATGAAAATCAAAAGTTTTTGATTTATCTGCTGATTTGACGATTGATTTGACCAGTGTGAAAACTCGTCAAATTGTGTAGTACGATTATGGATGTTCACATTTCAAACCGCTCATCAAATCGTTGGTCAAATCCATACAAATAAAAAATAAGGTAATGGTGAATCGCACACATACAGTGTACGTGTAGTGCGTCATTTTTCTCCTGTTTTTTTGACAGTTCGAGTCACTGATTGCAAAAAAGTATAAGTAAGAGTAAAAAGTGGTTGTCATCACTAAAAAGTGTTGAATAAAACAAAATAAATTTTTAAACATTAATATAAACATGCGTTGTATTGTGCACAGCTGCGAAAATGGCCAAAAATTGAAGAACAGTGCGATTTCCTTTCACAGGTAATGATATCCACACCGGTGTGTTTTTTTAAAAAAAATCACGGTATTTATATAAAAGTGGTTTTAACAAAGTGAATATTAATTAGAAATTAATATATTTCCAATCAGAAATATTAGAAAAATAGCAAAAAAGAACCCGCCGTGCTCGCGCCATTTCTTAGCTATAAGAACTGTCAAAGCGCGAACACAACTGAAAGGCCGTATTCTATTTTTAAGGGGCCACTCATTTTTAGGGCGCCCTTTTTCAGTATATTAAATCAATATTAAAAGATATTTGTGTTTCTCTTCAGATTTCCGCACATCTTGGACGTAAAAAATAAATGGATTTGTGCGCTTTGGTTGAAAGCCGATACTATTAATATAAGATCAGTTGTTTGTTCTGATCACTTTTATGAGAAATATTACATAGGATCTACGAAATGTGGTAAACGGTTATATCCGTCTGCAATACCGCATCTAGGTGTTGTTAGTGATGAAATGTAAGTATAAACTTCGTCCATTATGGTTAATAAACAAATATATGAGAAAATATACCTTAGGGACATTCCTACCTGCAGCAACCATTATGTTGAAGCACCAAATAGTGACAATACAGATTTTGGTGTGGAGTTTGGCTCAAACAAAGGAAATATAAAAATTATTGAAAATTTACAAATTGTACCACCGCCAATTGAAAAAACTCTTATTGAGCCTGTCACAAAATTTAATTCTCTTTTGCCTAATGCAAAAAAATTACAGCAAAAAGAGCGTTAGATTCTTGTGATGATCTATCATCAACGCTAAGAAAAAGAGTGGCAAAAGAAAAACTTAATGTGCTCCGGAAAATAGAAGGGAAAAAAATAGAAAAATAAAACCCTCAACGAAAAAGTACAAAGGAATTCAAAACGCATTGCATCACTCAAACAAATTGTGGCGAAAATAAAAAGTAACAATTTGATAAATGAAGAAACATCGGAGCTGCTGGAGAATCTTGGAGTTATGAACGCTGAGTTATTCGAAAGAAAATGAAGAAAAATAAAGGGCTTGCCAAATTCAAGAAAGTATCGTAAAGTCAGCGTACAGCGCCAGCCCTAAGATCTTTTGCTTTAAATTTTGAACTTTCTTTCACCGAAAGCGTACGAATATATTAGTCAAAATTTCGATAATTGTATCCCACATTCCCGGACTATAGCAAAATGGTACGAGGGTTTAGATTGCTGCCCAAGAATCATTTGATGCAATTAGCGAGGTTGTAGAGAAAGCCAAAGAGCGATCAGAAAAAATCATTTTGAACTTAGTTTTTGATGAAATAGCTATTCGAATGTATGGATTTAAGAGTAATGATATATTTCGATTTTAATATTTCATAATTTCTTACTTTTATCGGAGATGGTGATTACAGTAGCACCGAAGCTACACAAATCTTGCTTTTCCTGGTGGTGTGCATCAACCGAAGTTAGAAAATCCCAGTTGGGTATTTTCCGATCACATCACTTGATGCAAACCAAAAAGTAAACATGATAAAACATTGCATAGGAAATATTTTAACAACTGCAGCTGAATTAATTGGGGTTACGTTTGATGGAGCAGCAGTAAACTTAACTGCAACTAGATTGTTAAGGTCAGGTTTACGAGACATTAGTATGGAAATTGTTTTTCAGGTAGATGATTCTTTAAATGATAAGTTTTGTATTTTACCGGATCCCTGTCACATGATTAAACTGATGAGGAATTTTTTTGCAGAAATGGTAGAGTTTAGGGATTCAGAAAACAAAATTATTAAATAGCAGTACCTTCAAAACCTAGTAGAGTAACAGGAAAAAGAAGAACTATATTTAGGAAATAAGCTTAGAAGAGCCCATATACATTTTCAAGATTAGAAAATGAAGGTTAGGCTTGCTGTGCAAGCTTTAAGTAAATCAGTAGAAGACGCACTCGATTTTTGCAGGGAGTTTTTACTTTTACCAGAATTTCAAGATAGTGAAGCTACCGTAAAATTTATCAGGTAGATTAATGATGTATTCGATATCCTTAATAGCAGAAGCATTTACAAATTCGGTTTTGAAAAAGCACTTTACCAGGAAATTGTAGAAAATTAAATATCATTTGGAAATAATTGTGTTGCCTACTTAAGCCAGCTTCGCACCTTAAATGGGCAATTAGCCATAACACACCGAAGAAAGACAGGGTTTATAGGTATTATAGCATGTGTATTGAATATGAAAGTAATTTATGAAAGGTTCATAGCAACTGAAATATTATCATTTGTTCCGTTTTATAAGCTTAATCAAGATCATATTGAGTTGTTTTTTAGTTCAATACGCTCACATTTGGGTCATAATGATAATCCGTCGGTTAAGCAGTTTAAATCTGCTTACAAAAATTAATTACTACTTACTTACTTACTTAGTTGGCGCTACAACCGTATGTCGGTCTTGGCCTCATCTAAGAATTTGCGCCAGCCATTTCTGTCTTTCGCTTGCTGGCGCCAGTCTTTCCAACGAAGATGCGATCGTCCTCTTCTGCGTTGACCGCCGCTGGGTACCGAATCGAATATTTTCTTCACTGGAGCAACGTCTTTCATGCGCTGAACATGACCAAGCCAGCGAAGCCGCTCGATTTTAATGCGCTTGACTATGTCGATGTCAGCGTACAGCTCATACAGTTCATCATTCCACCGTATTCGGTACTCGCCATTGACGCAGATTGGTCCGTAGATCTTACGAAGAATCTTTCTCTCGAATGCTCCTAAAGTCTTTTCATCTGAACTGCTCAGCGTCCAGGTTTGTGATAGATAAAGTAGGACAGGCATGATGAGCGATTTATAGAGCGTAATTTTCGTTCGTCAAGAGAGGGCTCTGCTTCTCAATTGCCTACTGAGCCCAAAGTTACACCTGTTGGCAAGAGTTATTCTTCGTTTGATCTCAATGCTGATGTCGTTGGTTGAGTTTATGCTGGATAAAGGAAGTCCTTCACAAACTCGAAGGAGGTATTGTCAACTGTAACGTGGGTTCCAAGACGCTGAGACTGTTTGTTTGTTGACACCAAGTATTTCGTCTTATCTGCATTCACTGCCAGACCCATTCGACTTGACTCTCTTTCTAATCTGGAAAATGCTGCACTGACTTCGCGCGTATTATGGCCAATGATATCGATGTCATCAGCATACGCAAGCAGCATAACACTCTTGTAAAATATTATGCCACTACGTCTCAGATCAGCAGCTCGGATGATCTTTTCCATTAGGTTGAAAAAGTCGCGCGATAAGGAATCACCTTGTCTGAAACCTCGTTTGGTAATAAATGGTGGGGAGAGGTCCTTCCCGATTTTAACTGCGCTGCTGGTGTTACTCAGTGTCATCCTGCAAAGTCGTATTAGTTTTGCAGGAATACCAAATTCAGACATGGTGGAGTACAGATGCTTCTTTATTGGGCTGTCGAAGGTGACTTTGTAGTCGACAAAAAGATGGTGGGTGTCGACTTGTTTTTCTTGAGTCCTCTCCAAGATTGTCGTAGCCTGAAAATTTGGTCGATGGTGGACTTTCCAGGTCTAAAGCCACACTGATAAGGTCCAATCAGTTCGTTTACAATGGGCTTCAATCTTTCACATAAAACGCTCGACAGGATGCGATATTAAGAAGGCTTATCACGCTCGACAGGACCTTATATGCGATATTAAGAAGGCTTAACCCACGGTAATTGGCACAGATAATGGGATCGCCTTTCTTGTGGATTGGGCAGAGCACACTGAGATTCCAATCGTTCGAAATGCATTCTTCCGTACACCAGTAAGTAACATACACAAGTAAGAAAAGTGCCGCACTTTTATTTCAGAACACCACTTCCTTATCTCTTATTTCTATGGTCAAATCCATTAGAACAACGTGGGAGTTCCATGGAAATTTCATGTCGTTCTAAAGTAAATGACAAACAATTTGATGAGTGTGAACAGGGCGATTGTGAACAACTCCCTTTTGTGGTCAAACGATTTGACAAACGATTGATGAGTGGTTTGAAATGTGAACCCCCCTATTTTGATTTTCACCAAATGATTTGACAAACGATTTGATCAGTGTTCAGACTCGTCAAACCACCATCAAATCCATATATATTTCTGTTGGTCAAATCGTTAGGGGAGTTCACATATCAAACCACTCATCAAATCGTTTGTCAAATCCAATAGAACAAAGTGGGAATTACATGGAAATTTCAAGTTGTTCTATTGTATAAGACAAGCGATGTATGTATGTATTTTATTGAGTCTTAAAAACAAACGATATTTACATAGTAAACTTAAACATTTTCTTGTTCGATGACTTAGCGGCTGTAGTTGTATGGCGAACATGTACATGCGCCAAAAAAAACTATTTACAATGACGTGTTTCTTTCTTAGGTAAGATAGCCTAGTGTATAGATGGGATAACAAATAGTATCACAAATTTATATTAGGGGTATTCACGATTCAGTGCACTTGTCTGTGCAGTTGAGGACTTGAGAACTTGAGCAGTTGTGTAGTTAGGTTTTCGTGAACACACCACCATCACCATTTCAAAGCTGTCAACAATTTTCAATGCACACAAGTGCACAACTGCTCAAGTCCTCAATTCCTCAAGTTGAAGGTAATAGTAGAAAAGCACTTGTGCAGATTTTTGACGTACGTACAATTTGTTTTTGTATAGTGCACAAGTCCTCAAGTCCTCAATTGCACAGGCAAGTTCACTGAATCGTGAATACCCCTATTGTTACAATACTATAAACGAATATACATTTAGATGTACAAATTTTAAGCATTTAATGCTTGAAGCTAAGTAACAAATTGCAATTTTGTTAGAATGAATACATTTTAGATAAACCGAAATTTAGAATAATATTAAACAGTCTTTAATACATATGATACACAATCCTTCAATAAGGAGTTAATAAGTAGTATTGTATCACGTATTTCAAATAATTTTTTAAAACACAGGAGATCTCTAAGATTTTAAGTTTTTTTCAGTCTTTTTTGTTTTTTTTTTCTTTCATTCCCTTTCTTAACAATACTTTTCCTTAATATAAATAAAATAACATTGGATGCATAAAATAATAATGTGTAAATGTTAAGAAATAAAATAATAAATATAGATAAGTTTTGCCCTCCACAGACAAAAAAGAGAAAACTAAATTTATTTTATAATCAATTATCCTCTATTATGGCCTGAGATAGTAAGGCTTTTATATAGTAAGGAATAGGTGATCCATCGGGTTCCAATTCCAGATTCTCAAGAACATCGACCGGCGAATGATATGGAGAACTATTCCAAGAAGTGTTTGCATGAGAGAAGAATAATCCTTGATAATTTCATTTTCAGAATGGCTCTTGTTATTTACAAATTTATTCATTAAGGATAATGCATACCTCATGATAGGCACTACATTCGCATTCAAGTAAACAAATTCATTGCAGATCCTTTTGTCTCTGGCCTCATAATCTTTATCTATGCATAATATTTTTCTTTCTAGCCTATCCATTTCAGATGCAACAGTAGGTGAGATCGAGAACCAAGATGGAAATGCATATAACAAAACAGGTCTTTTAAGGGTCTTATAAAAAAGTAATTAAGTTTTTGATTGCATAGCTTTATTTCAAAAAATAATTGAGAAAATGTTTGAAACCTTTCTGGCTCTATCAATATTGCTTCTGGCATGATGGTTAAATTTGAGTAAATTGCTAAAATTTACCCCTAGATGTTTAATGCTTTTTTTGAAAGGTACAACACTTCCATCAATCCTCAAGGACAGGTTACGGCTTTCCCGCACCACTCCCTCATTTCCCTTCCCACTTGCATTTCTGAAACAAATACAATCCTATTTCAACTGATTGATTTTTATACCCCATTTCTTGTAGTACAAACTGATTTTATTAATGTGATTTTCAAGCTTTCTAAGTGCTAGAAGAGGATATTCATCGCAGGTATAGGCAGGGTGTCATCAGCGAAGAGAATTCCGGTCGAGATATAATTGCCATCAATTCTGTTCACATGAGGAAAATCACTCATGAAAATGTTAAAAAGTTTTGGGTCCATAACTGAGCCTTGGGCGACTCCACTTAACGTTTCAGAAATGTTCGAAGTACTCTCTTGGATCTGAATATAAAATTTTCGATCCACTAAAAAACTATCCAAAATATTAAATATCTGGGGTGGAAAGTCTAGTTTCAACATTTTGAAGAGCAACCTCTCCAGACATTGTCAAACGCCTTTTCAACATCGAAAGAACACACCATAGTGCAGTTTTTTCCTCTTAGCCCCATTGTTACGTCATTATGGACTTTCACCAGTGCACGCACCGTTGAGTGGCTTCTCTTGAACACAAATTGATAGTCAGATACACACTCGACCGGAATAACCTCCGCAGACTCCACCTTTAACATGATCACTCTTTCAAGGATTTTTCCAACATTTGAGAGAAGTGATATCAGTCGAAAATTATTAATGGTAAAAATATTAGGTTTTTTTTAATTGCCAAAATCCTAGCCACCTTCCACTTAAGAGGAAAATATCGATTATTAATACAGTTGTTGAATAATATTGTTAGAAATTTAATACTTATAGGCGAAATCTTTTTTAAAAGCACAATTAGATATCTTGTCTGATCCAACTGACTTTTTGGGCTTAAGGCTATGCACTATACCCGATAATTCCTCCTGAGAAGTGAAAAACCTGGAATCTGGAGGCCGTAGAGTATAATCAACATTGTTGAAAAAGAAAACATGTTCCGGTTTAGAGCATCTGGCTGTTTGTACAGTAGTCCTGACTTCATTCACAAAGATCAGATCTGAAATAGGCACATTTTCTTTAAAGACGTCTTGAAAAAAACTTTCAAAGGCCGAAACCACTTCTTGTTCGTTAACAATTTCAGTATTATTCACAACAACTTTGTTACAAGAAAAAATTTTTTACCTACAATTCGAAATGCTTATTTAGGGACTACTTTCTACTGCTTACTACTACCCAGGAACTACTTTCGAGATTCTATCCCTAAATTTCTTGTTAAGCCAGATTCTCACTTTATCACATATTATCTTTCTCAACAACATAATTCTGCCTGAAAGCTTTTTATAGGGTTGATTAACTCTATTTAAGGAATTGTGAAAAACACGCTTCAATTTTTTGCTACTTAGGTTTAATTGAAAACAATTCCTTGATATCACTAGGGAGATTCTTATATTTTTTTAAACAAATCGGAACCCTTTCGGAGTGGCTATCTAGTGTATCGATCAAAACAGAATTAAAAGAGTCAATATATTCATCAATCTCCCTATTATTAAGATTAATTGTATGGCTAGGCATACAGGTGGAGAATTTTTCATTCAGATCATCTTCAAAAACTGCCCAATCAGTGTTTTTAAACGATTTACAAGGATCAGTGCCTATGTTCGGTATCTCAAAATCTTCAATTCCGATTTTAAACAAAATAGGGAAATGATCTGAGAAGGCCACAAGAGTTTGTACTTGATAATTGTTATTTATCATATTTGTCAAGTGAGAAGAAACCAAGAATTGATCCAGAAAAGAAGAGCTTCTAGGAAAAGAAGGAGTGGGCGAAGCAATATTGACCAAAGTCGACAGGTGGTCACGTTGCCAATTCTATAGAGTTCTACCGTTTATGTTATATGAGACGTTCCCCCATCTCGGACTCCTGGCATTCAAATTTCCACCAACAATAGCGCCGTCAAAAAGTTTTGCTATTGCTTCAATTTTGCTCAAATCATCATAAAGTACGTTTGTTCTGCAATTGGAAGGAAAATAAATTGATCCATAAAGCAGATTCATAAAAACGCATCTTCTTTTAACCATTATGAAGATAAAAAGGCCAGGACAACTAATACTGGGAACTTTAACCATCTCATATTTAATATTTTTCTTTATGGCAATCGCAACCCCCTGTTGAACGTCATTTCGCAAAAAATGGTAACCGATCAAAAAAACTTCATGCCTGCTGCAAAGGTGAGTTTCCTGAATAAACGCTATTAAACAATTACTAGCAATAAGAATTTTTTGCAATTCAATTCTCCTGCTGTGATCAATTTACGATGAGATATTAAATGTTAAGATATTTAAAGTCATTATTTATCACATAAAATCACTTGGTTTAAAAGCTCTAAATATTGTATTCTTTTATCCTGAATTGAAGAACAATTGTTGATGTTCTTCATAAAATTCTCGATCCTACCCAGCAGGTCTTGTACATTTACCCCAAAAAGTAAAAGACTAAAAAATTTACCTAAAACATTTGATTTTAAATTATTTGTGTTTAGTGAAACTGCAGAAGGATCACCCTGATGTCTAAAGTGGCTAGCATACGACACAGTAAGTGCAGGAGGAGCTTTGGAATTAACAAACACGTTTTATTTTTTTAAGTTAATTTTGTCATTCAATTTTTTGAGATTTTTCTTCCTTTGCACTGCATATTCCTTATATGCTTCGCAGCCACGATAGTTAGCAGGGTGATCCTTCTTGCAGTTAACACAACAAGCTCGTTGACCTGACTCCTTGGTAACGGAACACTCCCCAGGCTAATGAAAAATATTACATTTAACACAGTTAAAATTATTGGCACAATTTTTGGCCACGTGCCCAAACTTTTGGCATCTCCAACACTGCAGAGGACCTTTATTACTTTTCGGTTTCTCCCATTAAACCACCGTATCAAACAAGTTTATTATTTTAAGAATATCCGCCGTTGACTTCCCAGCCGGAATTCTTACCAATAAATTGTCATATTTAATGTTGTCCCTTACAGAACGGACAGTGCTTAAATTTGTTACCTTCTCTACCCCGCCTGAGATTTGGTCAAGCGACTCTTCAAGTATTTCATCAACCTCATAATCAGAGGAGAGCCCTCTTAAAATTAAACTTGAAGTCATTTCCTCTTTAGGCGTAAATGAATAAGCCTGAATATCGGGGCTATCTCTAAGTCTCTCTAGTAGCGCCCGATGGACCACCTTGTCTTCGACAAACAACTTAGCATCCGCAAACTGTCTGCTATCGGCCTCATTAATCTCGTCAGTAATTTTGTATTTCTTTCGCTGATTTGAGGCTTCACTTCTGTTAAGTGTCGTTATGCCCTGGGCGAGTGCAACCAGCTGGTACGCCGCCTCAGATTTCCTTGGACTAAACATGATCTGATTGCACGGTTTTTTAGTGTTGTCGTGTCTGTAAATGTTTCTTGTTTTAGAATTTTTGAAAGCGTCGCATCTCATAATTTGCCAGTTCCCAGCTCACTGTTAAGGGAAAAAAGTTTCCCGCGTTTTTAGGTTAGGTTCGCGCCTTTTTTGCGGAACCCCATCCAGTATGAGAAGCCAATGCAGTTACACCCAGCAATAACGTCAGCAACTGGAGTCTCACTTGCAGCAATGATGTCAACGTAAAAAGAATATTGCCCAAAACCAATTTCCAAGTGGGACGCCGCCGAGCACAATGCAGATAGCAGCAGCAGCCACCACCAGCCACCATATAATACACTTATGTACTTGTGGGTATTCCAATTCTGAAGCCCGTATGATACTTCATTGTTATGTCCAATTTCAAAATCTGAAAAGAAGTGGCGCGTGAGCTAGACAGATATATATTGTTGGAAAAGGATGAAAACATGCATCGTGCCACTTTTTTACATCTCCGCAACGTTACTATTTTATCTCTCTGTTCTTCTTGGCTGCGGTAGAAAGAGCTCAAGCTTGTTTTTGACACTTTATATTTGGTCGAAACTTAACGACGAACGAATTGAGAGATACGTCAAAAACAATGCATTGAAAATGCTGTCCATCGCAAATTTTTTTGTCCAATTCGTACTATTTGCGTATACACTCACATTTCTTGAATTTTAGGTTTAGCACTATTTTAACTGCTCTAGTTTCATTGTCAATGAATAAAAATTGTACAAAGCAATGAAGTATCATACGGGCTTCACACATTTTTTTGTCCAATTCTTACTGTATGCGTATACACTCACACTTCTTGAATTTTAGCTTTAGCACTATTTCAACTGCTCTAGTTTCATTGTCAATAAATAAAAAATGGCCAAAGCAATGAAGTATCAGACGGGCTTAAGCGCCAGTAATTTAGACGCAGGAAAAAAAAAACAAAAACGGCAGTATAAATATAATTTTGATGAGAATTAAACTCAAAAATTCCAATTAAAAAAAGAAAAAATAAGAGCAGCGAAAAAAACTATGTCTGCACTCGACGTCAAATTTTCGAAAAAAACCATAAGACAAGCGATTTGATGAGCGGTTTCAAATGTAAACACCCTGTTGTCAAATCATTTGATGAGTTATTTGATCAATGTGAACACCCCCTAATGATTAGGAAGTATCGATTTGAAACTACCACCCATAAATGAATGTTTGTTTTTGTTTGGAATAAAACAAATTTATACTTGATATTCGGAAAATGACTGAAACTGAAGATAGCTCAACTTTTGCTTTTTCAAATGCGACACCAAGAGATTCTATTGGTTCTGGAGTGGTATCTCTAAGTAGTGGTTCTTCCTTATCTAACAGCTGCAGTAGCTCTTCAATTTCTACTAAAACCGCAATATCGGACTGCTCAGGTGCTTGGATCAACTATTTGAGTGTTTTAAACAGTCTGTGTTCTGCTGGAACGAAATTAGCCCAGTCAATGGTTGTATTGGAGCAGTGTGGTCAAAGTTCAGACGCGTCTACATATCGAATTGTGTGTGGAGAAAAGAATCCTTTTCAAAACTCACCGTCTAAATACTTGGCTAACTCTTGGAACGATTTAGCTCGGTAAGTATTTTTGAAGCTGTATTTAAAATGGCCGCATTCAGCGCAGAATTTCGGTCTGAACTGTTTGTTGTGAATATGAATCTAAAAACCATCTAACTTGTAACTAAAAACTTGTAACTTGTTTGCTAATTATTTTATGTCTGTTTATTCTCCGGCTTCTAATCCTGATCCAGTATCACTTATTAGCCCTTCTGAATCAGTCTTAAATCTTGGTGATTAATCTTTTTCGATTGAAGATATTAAATCTGCTCTGTCAAACCTTAAAAATAGCCCAACTTGCAGGCCCTGATAGAATAGCTCAAACGGTATTGAAAAATTGCGCCGTATCTTTGGCATCACCCCTTTTCCTGATATTTAGGAAATCTTTATCCGCGAGTTGTTTTTTAGATAATTGGAAACATTCTTATATCGTTAAAGTCCATATATCTGGTTCTAAACAGGATATCATAAATTATAGACCTATTTGTAAACTTTCCTACATCCCTAAAGTCTTTGATAAAATCTTTTATGACAAATTGTCCTTTCATGTGAAAAATGTTATATCCTCTGAACAACATGGGTTCTTAATCGGTAAATCAACATTGACAAACCTGACACTCCTTTGCAATTTTGTTATTACAAACTTTGAAGCTGGCCTTCAAACTGATGTTATATTTACTGATTTTGCGAAGGCGTTTGATAAAGTCTGCCACAAGCATCTAATTTTTAAACTTGCCTCCCTTGGAATTCATTCGAATCTATTAAGATGTTTCAAATCGTACCTATCTAACCGCATCCATTCGGTAATAATAAAGGATATCACATCTAGCATCTTTGAAGTTACATCTGGTGTTCCTCAAGGAAGCAATCTAGGGCCCCCTGTTCCTTCTATTTATTAGTGATTTGCCCACGGTTATACGTCATTCCCAGTGCCTGCTTTTTGCGGATGATCTTAAATTATTCCGATATATTAAATCATGCGCTGATGTAAATTTACTTCAATCAGACATCGACTCAGTCTTTACCTGGTATAAATTAAATAAATTACATCTCAATGTCTCCAAATACCAATGTTTCACTTTATGCAGGTCATCATCTCCTTTAATTAGCCCTTATTCCATAAATTCATGAGAACTTGAGAAGGTTACATTAAAGAAAGATCTTGGAATTCTATTAAACAACTGTTTAAATTTTAAAGATCACATCAATCTTATCATCAATAAATCTTACTACATGCTAGGCTTCTTAATTTAAAAGATTTTAATGACCTTAATCTTTGAGATTTTAATTATAAAGATTTTAATGACCCCTACACCCTAAAAAGTTTATATGCTGCACTAGTTCGGCCACATTTAGAATACTGCTCACTCTTATGGAATGCTGCTTCATCCACACAGTCTCTTAGAATCGAAAGAGTTCAGAAAAAATTCACAAGATTCAAGTCACTTTTATTCGCGATTTACTGCATCACCAGATTCAGTGTCCAGCTCAGCTTGATTTACTAGATTTAAATACCCCATCCCGATTTCTTAGGAGTCAGTTTAATTTTCGTGTACCTTTCCATAGAGCTGCTTATGCTCAAAACGAGCCTATTACACGTTGCACCATTGAAGCTAATCGGGTCTTGTCTATGATTGATATCTTTGATAATATTCAAAGAAATCGCTTTAAAAATAACCTTAAACTTCTCCAAATATATCATGTCTCGTAGTGCTGTTAATTTCTGTTCACTTAATATCATATACACTTTTATTTATTTTTTGTTAATTTTATAATAATTCTGTGATATTTTTATTACTGTGTTCTTCTTACATGATTTCCCACTATTATTTTATTTTATATTAAATTTTATTATATTCTCGAGTATTACATAATTAGCCTATAAGAGTTCATGTCTCAGCATGTAGGAAATCTAATAAATAACAATACTCTATAATGTCCAAAGGTGCCATGATGCCTTATTTAATTACCTCTCAATTTTTATATATCCTTACAAAATTTTTATTGTTTTGTATGAAAGTTCCTTGAGCACGATCATATTTAAACTATTAATTATATTTAATTATATTTAATTTATAATTGTTATTTAATGGTTAATTTAATTTTATATGTTATGTAAAGTATAATAAATTGTTAAGTAGTCTATAAGAGAAACTGCTCTGATTGATGAAATAACTAAATAAATAAATAAACTGTAATGGTAGCGCTGCCTTAGTAAACAGTTGCCAACTGTTGTCTGCTCTGAATGCGGCCAATGTGTTCTATTATAGCGATGTTCTTCTAAACAAGTTTACATACTGAGTTGGCCTGATTATATTTTTTGTCAGCATTGCCTGTTTACGGCGCAGTGAAATAACTCCCGATGAAATAACTCCCAAATGACAAAATTAAAAACTCCCAAGAAAAATGAAATAAGTCAAACACCCAAAAATATAAAATAACTCCCAATCAAAATGAAATAACACCTAAACTAAAAATGAAATAAGTCCTAGTTAAATAACTCACACACCCAAAAATATAAAATAACTCCCAATCAAAATGAAATAACTCCTAAACTAAAAATGAAATAAGTCCTAATTAAATAACTCCCAATGAAATAACTCCCAATAAAAATAAAATTTACGAAATTTTGCCACACGATTTAATTATATCCAGCTGGTCAAGCTCTAACAAAAAAACCTCTTGCTTCGAAAGGACAAGGGCACCAATTCCAATTTTAGGAGCATCATAGATGTGCGTACTAGCACTATATGACTCAGCAATAAAGTTATTCTGAAAATTTGTAGTAAACATGTCACAAATTTTTGTATCCCCATTATATGCCATATTTTTCGGGAAACCATTAGAATTTCTTTTAGAATTAAGAAAGGACCAAAAAGCCTTGGAATTAGATTTTACATTACTCAATTTTAAATATGTACTGTCTATACAAAAATTTTTTCAGAAATTCATATTCTCTTCTAAACCGTATATAATCATCTCGAAAAATCGAATTTTTGAAGCTTAATTTATGCTTCTTATTTTATATATTCTTTAAATTCATTAAACGCTTTGTAAACCAAACTGGTTTATTGCTCTTCTTAATGCATTTGATCGGTACAAACCTCAAAAACACATAAGTTATAACATTAATAAAAGCGATGTAATCACTCATTAAATCATTACTGAAAATAGAACTCCAATTCACTTCTGCAAGATTTATTGTAGCACGTGAAATAGCTCCCAACTTAAATTAAATATCTCCCAAGAGAAATGAAATAACTCCCACGTTAAATGAAATAACTCCACACCAAATATTTTGGGACTTCTTTGGAGTTCTTCTCCAATTTTTTGGGAGTTATTACATAATTGGGAGTTATTTCATAGAAAAAATTAAACAATTCCCAATAAAAACGAAATAACTCCCAATATTTTGGTATAATGAATTAACTCCCAAAAAGGTATGAAAACTTTTTGGGAGTTATTTAATAATTTTTTTGGGAGTTATTTAAATTTTTTGGAAGTTATTTCAATTCTCTTGGCAGTTATTTCATTTCTTTTGGGAGTTATTTCATTTTTCATGGGATTTATTTCATATATCTTGGGAGTTATTTCATTTCTTTTGGGAGTTATTTCGTTAATTTTATTTTTATTGGGAGTTATTTTATTAGGAGTAATGTAATTGGAATTTATTTCATTTTTGGTTTGGGAGTTATTTCATTTTCATTGGGAGCTATTTAATGTTTTCATTTGGGAGTTATTTCATTGGGAGTTATTTGACTGCGCCAATAACTCCCAACTTAAATGAAATAATTCCCAAGAGAAATGAAACAACTCCAAAGGAAAATTAAATAACTTCCAAGTTAAATTAAATAACTCCCAAGTTAAATTAAATAACTCCCAAGAAAAATGAAATAACTCCCAAGTAAAATGAAATAACTCCCAACCAAATATTTTGGGACTTATTTCATTCTCAAATTTATTTATTTATTTATTGCGTAATATCTTATAAATAAATTTATAAAATATTATTTGGTGCAGGGTGTTAAATGATAACACCCTGGTATGCTTTTATTGTGATTTTTTAATTCATATGCACATATAATCTATAAATTTTTGTTAAATGATACTAATTAATCCACAATTGTTAATAGGTAATTCTTAACTGCCGCCCGTTCTTCGGCTTCCTAACTTATTATATATAAATTAATTCAATGCTACACACACACATACACACACATACACAAACCTTGGTCACAAACAACCTTGGCACCGCACTGAACTCAGCAGCGACTTAAGAAATCCGACTTCGCTAGCTTGATCGACCCCAGCTGAAGCACATATTTCCAAAATGCTGATGTCGTTAATGCAATGAACTGATTGCTCGTGGCAATAGCTTGCACAAGTTCAGTTCTGAACGCGAAACCTATCAGTCGTTGGTAATAATGTCTCCACTGAGATCTCGTTGTGTAAATCAACCTCAAAGGAATCTGTGCTTTGTTGTCCTGTCTGCAAAAACAAATTTCATAAATCTTGTTTAAACATTGAAGACGAATGTCTTAATTTAATGAACACTAATCAAAACATTGTTTTTAATTGTGACGGTTATTTAAATCAATCAGATACTCTTTTCAGTTCGGTCGTAAATTTAGTTGCCGAAGTGCGTGATCTAAAATTATTAGTTGCTAGTCTTGTTCGTGATTCTGCTAACAAAAATACTGGCGCAAATCTGAGTTCAGTAAACTCTGACGGTATGTTGCCGAAAATGCATACAAGTGTCGTTAATTCAAATGACAAACTCTCAACTGCAGTTAATGTTCTCGCTCCTCTGCCTGCTATCGCCACATTTAATGCTGCTGTAGTTTCATCTCTGCAGCCACCTACTAAGAAGTCTGCCAAGCCAAAAGCTGGTTCTAAAGCAAATGTTGTTGCTCACTCAATGTCGGCACCAAGTAGTACAAACAAACCGGTTTTGCTGCTGCCACTACCATCTCTCCTACTTCTGCTCCACTTGATGTTGACATGTCCCCATCTCAAGGCGCTGCCTTTACTGCTGCTGTTGCTGATGTCGCTGCTTCTCCATCTCAATTCGCTGCTTCTACTGCTGATACGGTAGTTTCTGTCTCGAGGCGCTACTTTGCATGCTGATACTCTTTCGCACTCCAAAAATAACTTGATGCTATTAAATAACGCTACAAATAATCATGCAATTATTGTTGAGCAAAGCTTAAACTCTGAACTTGCTGTTGCTGATGAAATGAGAAGGCTACATATCTCGTCTTTCATGCCATCAGTTTCAAAAGAAGATATTTTAAACTATATTGCTAAATATTTTAATGCTAAGATCCATAATCTGCTTTGTTATAAGCTAGTTAGAAAGAATGCACCGAAAGACTCAATTAAGAGAGTTAGTTTTAAATTAGGTGACTGCTTCTATATTTAATGAAGTTTTTAATTAATCTCTTTGGCCTGCTGACGTTAAGGTAAGCTCTTTTAAATGTTTTTGAAGAGCAAGGCTACAACAGCAAGAGTTATAAATAATAACAATAATAATAGTCTAAACATTTACTACCAAAATGTATCTGGTATGCGAACAAAATCAACATCAATATTTTTGGCAACCGCGCAATCTGAATATGATGTTTATGTATTAACTGAGACTTGGCTTAACTCGGACTTTTATGTTGAGGAATTCTTTGATCCAAATATATATAACGTCTTTAGAAAAGATCGAGATGTTGAAAATACTGGTTGCAGTCGTGGTGGTGGAGTCCTCATTGCCGTAAACTCTCGGTTCCGAGCATCAACAATTTTTCTAAAAATAGCTGATTCCCTGTTGGATCAATTGTGTGTTGCTGTTAATAGCTTATCTGATACATTACTTATTTGTGCCTCCTACATTCCTCCTAATAGTGCTTTCGAACTATATAAAGCACATGGAAAATATAAATAATCTTGGTCAAAATTTAAGTAGTAACCACCAACTCTGCATCCTTGGAGACTTTAACTTAAGCACAATAGTATGGTCTAAATTATCTGGAGATGTGGGATTGGCGCTTTTAAATGTAAAAAGTGAGCTAGAGGTTTTTGTTGTTGACAGTTCCTTAGAGCTAGATTTATTACAGGTTAATGAGAGTAAAAATAATTTAAATAAACTACTAGATTTGGTATTCATTAGTATAAATATTAATTTCAATATAAGTGAGTCTGGTTTTCGAATTTACATCATATTCCTTTGTCTATAGGAATAGAATTTTAAGAATTTCGCAGTCTTGAGACTAAAATTGTTAATGGATTTAACTTTAATTTTAATGCTTGTGATTTTAATCTTTTGAATTATTTATTTAATAGCATAAATTGGCATATGAATTCTTTAATCTTAATGTGCAAGACATAATTAATTTTAAGAATTTGTTGTGAGCATGTTCCTAAAAAAAGAACGCAAAAGTATAGACTGCCGTGGTATACCCCTGGTCTTTTAAAATTAAAAAATCTTCGGAATAAGTTTTATAAAAAATGGGCGGTGTCTAAGAATATTGATTACTTTAATAAATACTAAATCTCTGCACAAATGCACTCGTTTTTTCTACAACAGTAGAGCCAACAGTGCCGAGTTCAGAACATAACATAACTCTGTTAAGTCAAGCAGAACATAACCAATTCATTAAACGACAGGAACCGAGCAGAGCACTCGTCGGGCAAAGGGTTAAGTTATCTTTGCGAATCATGAAAATTCCTTCTAAATGGCATTCAATAGTTAGTGAATATTTTTAAATATTTTGCAATAAATGCATGGTTTTGCATATTTTACAAAAAATGCCTATTTTTGCATATTAATTGAGTATATTTTTTATACAATAAATTCATGTGGTTTTTTCATATTTTTGTTTTTTTTTTATTTGCAACCATTAAAATTTAGTGCGACATATTTTGGAAAAAGATAACTTAGGTACTTTTAAGATCACTTTATTTTTTTTTTTGTTTTTGATACATTAATTTTATATGTATTTAAAGAGGAATTGTTTCTTTTTTGTTACTTAAATGCAATATTTATTTTTTAACCGATAATAAAATATAAGAAAAATATTTTTAATTACATATTTTACCTTTTTTTAGCGCATATTTTAGAGTTTTTTTAAGTGCATATAATATGCACTATTGTATTTTATGTGATTTCGGAGGGTAATTTTCAATAATTTTAACTCGAATTTTTTAGAAATATTTAAGGTACTTGAAAAATAACGCCAGTATTTTATGCCAGGGCCGTAGTCAGGATTTACCCATGAGAGGGGGTTCTTGATGAAAGTTTTTATAAATGTTGACTTTATATGATTTAAATACAAATTCTAAATGTTTGATAGTTTAAATCATACTTTTTTAAATCATAGTTTTTATAAATTTAAATATATAAATATATATAAATAAAAAATATAGGTACAATTATTTGTTTCATTTAATTTTTACTTTAAGTTTGCAAAAACTATTATACCAGCCGTATTATCTACGAAAAACATGAATTTTTGAGGTTTTTGCAAAATAGCTTAACTCACTGGCGATTATCGTAACAGTAAAAATATTTTGGGAATTGTTATAAAATAGACTAAGGTTCATTTTTAGAGGGGTAAGAATAGAACTTTTTTCCCCATACAAGTCGAGGCACCTTTATATACATCATAGATGGGCACTTTGCAGTACCAGTAAAATTGCAGTAAAAATAAATTTTTACTGATAATGAAATTCAATTTGCATTACCAGTAAAATTTTACTGATTACTGAAAAAAATTGCAGTAAAAATAAATTTTTACTGATTACTGGGAAAAAATTGCAGTACAAATAAATTTTTACTGATAATGAAATTCAATTTGCATTACCAGTAAATTTTTACTGATTACTGGAAAAAATTGCAGTAAAAATAAATTTTTACTGATAATGAAATTTAATTTGCATTACCAGTAAATTTTTACTGATTACTGAAAAAATTTGCAGTAAAAATAAATTTTTACTGATTACTGAAAAAAATTGCAGTAAAAATAAATTTTTACTGATTACTGAAAAAAATTGCAGTAAAAATAAATTTTTACTGATTACTGAAAAAAATTGCAGTAAAAATAAATTTTTACTGATTACTGAAAAAATTGCAGTAAAAATTTATTTTTGCAATTTTGTTCAGTAATCAGTAAAAATTAATTTTTACTGCATTACTAAAAAAAATTGCAGTAAAAATAAATTTTTACTGATTACTGAAAATATTGCAGTAAAAATTTATCATTGCAATTTTATTCAGTAAGCAGTAAAAATTTATTTTTACTGCAATTTTTTTCAGTAATCAGTAAAAATTTATTTTTACTGCAATTTTTTTCAGTAATCAGTAAAAATTTATTTTTACTGCAATTTTTTTCAGTAATCAGTAAAAATTTATTTTTACTGCAAATTTTTTCAGTAATCAGTAAAAATTTACTGGTAATGCAAATTAAATTTCATTATCAGTAAAAATTTATTTTTACTGCAATTTTTTCCAGTAATCAGTAAAAATTTACTGGTAATGCAAATTGAATTTCATTATCAGTAAAAATTTATTTGTACTGCAATTTTTTCCCAGTAATCAGTAAAAATTTATTTTTACTGCAATTTTCTCCAGTAATCAGTAAAAATTTACTGGTAATGCAAATTGAATTTCATTATCAGTAAAAGTTTACTGATTACTGCTTCTAGTAATGCAGTAAATATTTACTGCAGTGTGCCCATGTATGATATACATACAGCTGTGAGCGAAATAATAGCAGTTTACTTATATTCAAATATGTTTGGATAAATAATACTAGTCTACAAATTTCGTATCCGGTAAACCCATTATCATTCCTATATGTACTTTCAACGCTGGTTTCAAATCTGTACTTAGTTTCCTCTTATATTTCCGCGGTAGCAGAGCAAAAATTTTGATATTATTCAACAAAATATAAACAAATTTCGTATCTTTTGTTTAGCGGAGCTGTAATCGTCCAAATTTAAAATGTCTGTTTTTCATGTAAAAATACAAATAATCAACAGTTTTTTCCAAATTCTAACTTTGAACAATTACAACTCCGCTAAAACAAAAAATACAAAATTTGTTGATATTTCGTTGGATAATCTCAAAATTTTTGCTCCGCTACCGCACATGACACGATAGTGTTGATATATGGATTGAAAAGCTGATATTTTTTTTAAAATACAAAATGATATTTTTTATTTTATGGTGAGTAGTTCAGATTCTAGATCAATAATACTACTATAGACTACAAAAGATAT
The DNA here is from genome assembly GCA_963920525.1 of Dichetophora obliterata. Taxonomy (NCBI): domain Eukaryota; kingdom Metazoa; phylum Arthropoda; class Insecta; order Diptera; family Sciomyzidae; genus Dichetophora; species Dichetophora obliterata. The sequence goes on along the minus strand of OY986438.1, from coordinate 62,465,584 downwards.
AAGTCCTTGGATTGATTTGGGTTCCTTGTATGTTTCTGAAGAGGATGTAGTTAAGGGTGTTTCGAATCTTAAATTGACAACCAATCCTGATTATGATGGTTTATCAAGTTTGTTTTTAAAAAATCCAGCTAATTTTCAACAAATCTCTATAACACGGTCATTTATTCCGGATTGAAAAGTGTCACTTATTTCTCCAATATATAAATCTGGGAATAAAAATAATATTGAAAATTATAGGCCGATATCAAAACTTACCTCTGTATCGAAACTGTTCCAATCAATAGTGAAAGAAAAAGTATATTTTGCTGTAAAATGCTTAATATCTCCTTTCCAACATGGTTTTGTACCTAGTCGATCAACGGTAACAAACCTTACTTTATTTACGGAATACTGTATTTCTGCCGTTTAAAAGAGATATCAAGTTGACTCAATATATACCGATTTCTCAAAGGCCTTTCTCATGATATTTTAATAAAATAAGTAGGCAAAATAGGTTTCCATTCTAACTTATTAAGATGGTTTGGGTCATATTTGAGTGACAGGTTAAACCATGTTTGCATTGAAAACGAACTATCTAGACCATTTGTAGCTTCTTCTGGTGTTTCTCAAGGAAGTATACTGGGTCCATTACTTTTTATTATAGTTATAAATGATATTACATCAAAAGTAAAGAATTCGCAATGTCTTCTATATGCGGATGATCTAAAAATTTTTCTCAAAAGTAGGTCATTGTCAGATGCTGTGTTACTACAATCTGACTTAAATGCTATTTTTGATTGGTGTACAAACAATGTCCTGCTTCTTAATCATGAAAAATGAGTGTTTTCTAAATACACTAAGTCAGTGTCTCCTTTTAAAACATCGTACCCTTTAGATAATACGTGGTTGAAATTCGTAAGTGAAACTAAAGATCTCGGGGTTATATTTGATTCGAGATTCACATTTATAGGTCATTTGAATTACATTATATCGAAAGCGTACTCACTACTTGCGTTAGTTCGAAGTAATGGATCAAGTTTTAAAGACCCTTATACCCTGAAGTGTCTTTATACATCAATAGTTCGATCAAATTTGGAATATGCATCATTTATCTGGAATCCGTTCTATGCGTCTCACACCTTACGCCTTGAACGAGTACAAAATGCTTTTACTCGTTTTGGTTTTAGAGCCAATAATTCTCAAATTGAAATACCATCATATAATGATCGTTGTAGTTTTATCAAATTAAAAACTCTTCAGAATAGATGAATAATTTTATCTATAATGTTTGTTTTTGATATTGTTAGGGGAACGGTAGATTGTTCTAACTTGCTCAAATTAATAAATATTAATGTTCCGTCGAGAACACTAAGACACTTTGAGTATTTTATTTAGAAACATGCAGATCAAACTATGCCTTTAACTCGCTAATGTTTAGATCTATGCTGGAGTTAAATAATTGAATGTTATACTGCAACATTGATTTTGCAGATTCTAAAGAATCCTTAAAACATTCTCTGAATTGTTATTATTAAAATAATTTCAAATAAATTGTATCTTATAGTAATTATAATGAATTGACTTTAAATTTAATTGTAACATATTTTATATTCATCTTTCTAACATATTTTATATTCCATAGTCTGTAAGAGCTTATGTTCATTGACTAAAATAAAAAATAAAAAAAAAAAGCTAAAAAACTAAAAAACTAAAAAATAAATAAATAAAAAAATAAAAAAATAAAAAAAATAAAAAATAAAAAAATCGATGGCCCTGAACTCGGTTAGCTTCAATGACTGTGGAACTGTATCCGTTCCAGTGTACATGGGATCATACAGCTAGTTTGTAGCTTATTGAAAGCAACATTTCCTTCCCTTTTTTTGGAAGAGAAATTTTTCACTTTTATTTTTTTAAAAAAGGAATATTTCTCGATAACTGTCGTTCAACAGCCCATGCGCGTGTGCGGCCACATTGGATTTTTTATATGTAATAATTTTTTTCATACACTTAAATTACTTAGCTTTTTTAATCGGCAGCTAAGTGTTGAAGACAATGCATATTGTAAGCTAAATTTTAAAGTAAACTGAATCCCTGTATAATTTTGGAATTTCTTTAACAAATTTACTAAATAGCGCTTTAGCTTCATTAATTTTATCTCTGTTCTGATAAAGTAGATAAAGTCTTTCTGCATAATTTTGTATGGATCCGAAATCTCGTGTTTGTTTCGAGCTCGTTTACGAGTTCTTTTTTTATATGAAAATATAGATTTTTTTTAATAAAAAGTATTTTTTCGTTGTTAGCTGCTAAAAATACTCCAATTTAAATAAAAAAAATTTCATTATTTTGTATGAAAAAATTCTAAGTCTTTTTGCATAATTTTGTATGGATCCGAGATTTCGTGTTTGTTTTGAGCTCGTTTATAGTTCTCATAAGATGCTTTTTAAAATCTTGAAAATTATGTTTTTTTTTCTCAAAAAAAGTTGTTGGCAAATATCTTATGTTTTAAGCAGTTCGAGAAGGATTCAAAACTTTTCATTAACGAATCGTTCTCGAATCGTATTCTCGGACTCGTTAACGAATCACATTCTCGGACTCGTTAACGATTCGCATTCTCGGACTCGTTAACGAATTGTTTTCTCGGACTTGTTAACGAATCGTATTTTCGAACTCGTTAACTAATGGTGATTTTCTCCCGTTCGCGTATTCGAAAACGATTCGAAAACGATAATTGTTAACGATTAAAAGGGCCGAGAATGCGGATTCGTTTCGAATTCGTTTGGCTTATTGGGATGGTATAATTATTTGACAAGGTAGTATTGACAATTTTTTGGCGATCAGAAGTGAGCTTTAGATCAAGTAAGTCGTTGCTTATTTTTTCACTTTTCTTTGATTCATTGCATGAACAGCTAATTTTGACAACTTCCGATAGCCGCTCGTGAGAAAAAGCCAGTACAAGCTACTACTTTGTCAATAATTATACCATGATTCGGAGTGTCACACAAAATTATTCGTTAGGTAGAGACAGCTAATACATTCAACAACAATAAAAGGATATATTTAACTTGCCATGGCGCATGACTTAAAGATCACTATGTACTATATACAATAACTAAATAATAATTTTCGCATAGATCTCGTAATAGCTTGCACTGTTTTATACTTACCTTATTGCGTTTTTTTAAGTGTTTCAAGGGGGCCCGTATTATGTAACTCCTCGATCCCGAACTTGGCTCTCTACGGGCCTGTCCACACGTCAGTTTTCTTTTCACCCAATTTTTCAGAATGAAAAACTTAGCACCGACATTTGAGTCTTTATTCAACGCAAAATATAAGATACGCATGAATTATACGCATGAATTTGTCACTGAAAAAAATGCTTTGTTTGTGGCTAATTCAGTAGCTATGCTTTGTTTGTGGCGAATTCTGACAAATAATTGGAATCCATAATAACATATGCATAAAAAACTTAAAGTAAGCAAAAAAGAACAGCACCAAAAGGGTATGAAAGGGAGAAAAATAGAAAAACTGAGAAATTGACACTGAAATCACATCGCCTCTGTGGTGCAGTGCGCTAATGCGCTGGCACGGCATTCCACGCCCGAGTTAGATCCCACGTGGTGGCATCACAAAGATTTCTGATGAAGCCTGTAGCAGGGCCGAAATTGCAATAAAATCAGCTAGTGATGTTTTCCTTTTCATATTGAAAATGTTGTTGTTTTCTTTAGAAAAAATTCGTTAGAGCAATTAAAAGTTCTAACCTGACCTAAAAAGCTTAATAAACGATTTTAAACTATCGAACAACTAGAATTTGTATTTAAAATCAAGAATGATTTAAAGTATCAAACACTTAGAATTTGCATTTAAATCATAGAAAATTAACATAATAATAAAGAATAGATCATATAGAAAACTTTCAATAAATTAGTAATTGTTTTCTTTTCTTCGCCAGAGAGTATTTTAACCGCGTGTCATGCAGCCCATCTCTAGAAATCTAGGTGTTAGTAAATTTTAATTTTTGTTGTAAAATTTTACACTGAAGTTGTCAAGCCATACAAAATCGACGTTTCTATTTCTTTCACTCATTCACAAGTTTGACAGCTTTAGAGACATATTCAGATGTCACTAACACTTTGATTTCTTATTTACAAAATGATGCAACCCATAACCTATTGTCGCTATTCATCGGTTTTCGGTCAAAATTATTCAGACAGCTTTTGATTCAGATCAATAGGTGTTGACACTGAGCTACTACTCAGGACGCTTTTGATGTTTTCTAACTGATAAATTTTAATCATTCTTTCAGTTCTGTCGTAGCTCACACGCATACCAATTATTGAAAATGACTTGCCTATGTCCTTCATTTCAAATTTCTTGGATAACTCGACTTTGTAACATGCAGTAATAACAATAGAGTTCAGCTACTTCAGCTTTTTCACACTTTCTCCGCATTAGATCGTTTTAAGAACCAACTCAAATATCATTGAAATATCTCAAAGTTATCGATAAAAGTGGTCCAAAACAATCAAAAGTGAGAAAAATTTACCTACCATAATATGGGTTGGGTACAGGGATAACACAAGACATAACAACTAGCCATGCGTTTACATAGATGTTATCATATATTAGTTTTCAATCTACTTTTTAGTTGACCTTTCGACAAGCTGTCATCAAACACGCTTCAGTTGTTAACAAAGGTACTCATGCGATTTGATGGAGCAGTTAACATATAATTTTTTCTACTAAATGCTGAATAAATCACTTTGTTAGCATTTCTACTGCTTTTACGGTTAGTGTTAAAATTTGTAAGAGAAATAAGTTATGGAGAATCGAATACACCAGTTATGAGTTGGTGTAAGCAGACGATATCAGCAGATTTCCTTATCTCACTTAAAGATTGCATCTTTAATAATTTTAAACGATCCTCATATGGAGGAAGGTTAAATGTGTCAGTTGCACTTAAGCCTCTCAGAGCAAACCGAACAAACGTTTTTGGATTCTTTCTATACGATCAACATGTACATTATAATGTAGGGACCATACTTGACTAGCGTACTCCAAATGTGGACTGTGGACGCACAATTGAAGAATACAGCTTTGTAGTTGTTATTAAGCTATGCTAAGCTAAACTCGTTGGCACAGCGTTTTATAAAACCAAGCATAAAAGAAGCTTTCTTACAGATGCTATCAATATGCATTAGGGCGGGTCAAATTCTGGCTCAGCGAAATTCGTAAAATACATGTAATTTCAAGACTTTTTCTCCACTACAGCATATACAAATTCTGAAAAAAAGCTGTGCGGACTTTCGTAAATAGATTCATACACATACATTCATACATTCATATTTTATAATTGAGAACAAAATCTATTTACGAAAGTCCGCACAGCTTTTTTTCAGAATTTGTATATGCTGTAGTGGAGAAAAAGTCTTGAAATTACATGTATTTTACGAATTTCGCTGAGCCAGACCTCCAAAAAATTCGTCCATACAAATTGACCCGCCCTAATATGCATGCTAACGACAACTTAGAATCCATGCATATACCAAGGTCTTTGAAGGTAGTTACTCGATTTAAAGCAGTATATTTAATTTTGTTATCAAAAATGAAATTGAATGAATATCAGAAATGAAAATTAAAAAAGAAAAAGAAAAATTATACTATCTTTTACCAGTTTATATAGATTTTTTTTTAATCGACAAGCTCTACCGTCGTCGAAACCTTCTGGCTGCTTCATGTAGACTTCTTAATTTAGTTTACCATTAAGGAAAGTAGTAACAGCATCGAGCTGGTAAATTTATCGAGGTTATGGGTCTGTTCGGAAATGCATCATGATACACAAACTGCTTTTGCAGCACAAGCAAAATGTTCAATAAAGGCCAATTTTGCAGCACTGCAAACTTCAAACATTCTAAAATTTAATTTTTCTATCAAGCGTTACTCATCATTCGCATAAAATTCACTCTGCAATTTGGACGCTTGAAAATCCCAGATGTGCGCACACTGCAAATACAATATGCATTTCTGAACAGACTGTATAGACCCTATAGACCTACCGACCCAAAGGTTTCTTCGCAATCAATGCCTTTGTGTTGTGAGCAGTTTCTAGCTACTAACCTAGCCCTCTGACGAACCATAGCACCATCAGCATTCATCTTGGTTTTAAAAACCCATTTGTTGGTTATCGCTTCCTTCCCTACGTGTAGTTCTGTTAGCTCCCACAGTGTAATAAGATAGTGAAAAAATTTACTTATAGTGTAAAAAGTGTAATAAAATTATATAAGTTTTTACCAATAGGTCCATATTTTGTTATTTTTAATGATAACTCCAAAAACGCAAAAAAAAATATTAAAAACTATCTACTCAAACAAAAAAATTCTGTATTTATCAAATTATAGTGTCAATTGTGGAAATCACTTTAACCCTCGGATGGGTAATGACCCGATAGACAGTAAATGGACTATGTCGTCTGGCCAGACGAAATCAGAGGTGTTACCCTATTACGAAGGTACACCCGACGCCAAAAAAGTTTTTATTGAATGGCTTGTAATAGTTTTGCTTCATCAATATAATATAGTAAAGTCTAACTCAATATATAAAGTTTATGAATTCAATTTTAAAAAAGCTGACTTTTTGAAGTTGAATCATTTACTTCAAAGTAAACTTCATGTTATTTTAGAATATGTTAATAATAACACTCTTGATGATTTAATTAATTTTTTTTATATGGAAATATTTGCTATGTTTTCTCTGTCCGTGCCATATAGCCTCAAATTTACGAAAAATTGTGCTTACCCCTGGTACACAAAGGAGTTAAAGATTCTTCGCAACAGCAGGAATAGAGCATGGAAAAAATATGTCTGTAGCTTAGACTTGAATGACCTAGAAATCTACAAGCGTTTGTTTCTGGATTTTGAAAACTGCTCAGCTACCTTATATCAAAATTATTTAGACAGTATTAAGCTGAAAATATTGTCTGATCCGAAGAAATTCTGGGGTTTCATAAACACCAAAAAAAAATCTGATGGATTCCCTTCATCATTTAAAACCTCTGACGGATTTACTGACGATCCTGTCGTAATTTGTGGTCTATTTGCCAATCTCTTTAAAGAGTCATTTTGTTCAGACTCTTTCAATCCTGATGAGGAGTACTTTGAATATATGAACTCTACACCTAGGGTTTCGTTGGATTCTATATCCTTTACTTAAGAGGATATTTTAAAGTATATCGGATTGATCGATGAGGATTTTAATGCTGGACCTGACGGAGTTCCTGCCGCAGTGTTAACACGATGTGGTTCCGTTCTAAGTCAACCACTGTCCATGTTATTCAATAAATCAGCGAAAGTATTTTTCCACTTTTTTGGAAAAAATCTTTAATAAGTCCTATTTATAAAAAAGGTTGTAAGAACGATATAAACAACTACAGGCCTATCTCGAAACTCTCGTCGATTCCAAAACTATTTAAGCGGCTCGTGTATGATCGTGTGAAAATTCGCTGTGGAAAGGTCATGACAACTCGTCAGCATGGATTTGTTACTGGCAGATCCACTGTGTCTAATCTCCTCGATTTTACAACGTTTTGCTTAAATTCATTTTATTCAGGTAACCAGGTCGACTGTATTTACTGATTTTAGTAAAGCATTTGATAAACTGCCACACAACTTAATTCTATTTAAACCAAAGTTAATGGGTTTTCCACAATTTTTTGTAAGCTGGATTCAATCATATCTGACAGAGCGATCTTATCAAATACGATTTCGGGGCGTATTGTCAGCTGAATTTATTGCTGAATTAGGTGTTCCTCAAGGTAGCCACCTTGGTCTACTTTTGTTTATTTTAGCCATTAATGATGTAACCCACATCATCAAACACTCTCATCTACTTATCTATGCAGATGAGATGAAAATATACAGAACAATAAATGCTTAAGACAATTCAGATCTACTCCAGTCTGATTTGAAATCCTTTGAAATTTGGTGTTCTAAAAATAATATGTTTCTAAATCCAGATAAATGCCAAATTATGACCTTTTCGCGAAAAAGGAATAATTTAATTTTTGATTATAAGATAAAAGATACTGCTTTAAGTCGTGTAGGTGCTGTCAAAGATCTTGGTATATGCATGGATTCTAAGCTATCGTTTAACGTTCATATTGATTACATTTGTAAAAAAGCATCTTCTATGCTCGGGTTTATGAAACGCTGGGCCAAAGAATTTAATAGTATGATCACAACTACAACGCTGTATTATGCAATTGTGCGACCTCACTTAGAGTATGCAAGTCAAGTTTGGTCCCCAAGTTATAATGTACATGTTGAACGTACAGAGAGAATCCAAAAACGTTTTGTTCGGTTTGCTCTAAGGGGCTTAAGTGCAACTGACACTTTAAACCTTCCTCCTTATGAGGATCGTTTAAAACTATTAAAAATGCAATCTTTGAATGAGAGAAGGAAGTCTGCAGATATCGTCTATTTACACCAACTCATAACTGGTGTATTCGATTCACCAGAACTCCTAACTCTTATAAATTTTAACACTAACCGTAGAAGCAGTAGTAATGCTAACAATTAAATTTACTTACCTTTTAGTAGAACAAATTATATGGCTACTGCTCCTTTACATCGCATGAGTACCTTTGTTAACAACTGTAGCTTTTTTGATGTTAACTTATCGAAGGTCAACTCAAAAGTAGATTGAAAACTAATGTATGATTAGATCTATGTAAACGCATGGTTAGTTGTTATGTCTTGTGTTGTCCCTGAGCCCAGCCAATATTATGGTGGGTAAATTTTTCTCACTTTGGATTGTTTTGGACCACTCTTATCATTAGGGCTATTCACGGTTTGAGCGTACTTTTGACAAATCGTATTTATAGCATTTGTTGTTGTTCAAACTGTGAGCGCCTCGCCATGTGACTGTCGTATAAAAAAATTGTGCTACCCTGTGATGTATGTGATTATGCGGCTGTAGACAGACCATAAAAATGCGAGGTACAAAAAACACGTCCAAGGGCTGCTTTTATTTACGCGTGCCTGCGTATTTGCGTTTGTATGCAAAACAACAGCGGAGCAAAATACGCTTTCGTAGATTGGCGTACAAATAGCAGGTCGTACAAATGGCGGACTAGCGTATTCGAACTGTGAATGGCCTTATTGAGATGTTTTAATGTTATTTGAAGCTGAAAAAGCTTCAATAGGTTTAAATAGGTTTAAAATCGAGAAAGCCAGAAAAAAAAACACTGCTTACAAATAAAATGAAGGCCAGTAGGCTATCTTGGTGTCGGGAACACGAAAATTGGACTGGGTAAAGGTAATATTTTCCGATGAATCCAAATTTAATTTGTTTGGTCCAGATGGTACACTGAGGGTAAGGCGGAAGGATGGGGAACGGTATAGTGCAAACAAGACACTTAGCACAGTACAGCATTCCCCATATGTTATGGTGCGGGGATGTATCACATCACTTGCTGTTGGGAAAATAATTATACTGAGGTCATCGCTAATGGCGATAAGTATAAACAAATACTTAATGAAGGTCTTGTTTCCATTATCGAAGAAGTATACAGAGTGTTCGAAGAAGTGATATTCCAGGATGATTCTGCTCTTTGGCATCGAGCGAAAAGCGTAAGTATTCCACAATAAGTTTCATGTTTTAAGTGTTTTATGGTTTCATATTTAAACTTTTATTATTTAAGGTACAAAACTATAAACAAATATTAAGAATAAGAATCCATGGCCTGGAAACAGCCCAGACCTTAATCCGGTTGAGAACTTTTAGCATGTTATGGGAAAAAATTCGATAAAAACAGCCGTCAACATTAAAAACTTTTTGAACATAATATTGGATGTCTGGTACAATGGATTGGATTAAGAAACCATCAAAAATTTATACGAGTCAATGCCCAGGCGAATTGAAGCTGTAATAAAATCTAAGGGAGGTTCTACAAATTATTAACTTGCAACAAATTTTAATTTTTGTACAATTTACCATTATTCTTGACACTATTTGTGAATTTGAATGTTTTGTTAATAAATTCCAATGGCTTAGACTTTTATTCTATTTATTTATTATAAGAAATCAAATGCTGAGTTATATGCACTGCGATCTCTCAAATTGAGAAGTTTTTGCACTCTTTTTAATTGTATTTTGTTGTGGCAAAATAAGACGTCAGTATTAGTTCAAATTGCTCAAAATTTCTAAATGTAGACGATTGTTTAATATTTTAACAGATTAATTTAATTTAATTCGCGTGAAGATTTGAAAAACTCGACAGCAGACAAAGATTAAAATTTAAACTTTTTTGTCGTCGGGGTGTATAGCATAATGTAGGCTAGCGGTAGTTTTATGTTTCAGAGTATGTATACATATGTATGCTATGTATGTTTAAGCAGTATTTATCTTATCTAAGGTACACAGGATAAGAGAAGAATATGAAATTAAACGAAACTTCACGCTCTTATCATATAGAAGGAAAACATACTCGAAAACTCAAGAGAGGTTTTTTCAATCAAGCAACTAGAAACACAGTTATTCAAAAAAGAAAAATCATTTCTTCTGGCCAGACGACATAGTCCATCCGAAGGTTAAGTTAAATTTTAAGTAAAAATCCAAATTCTCACTGCTAAAGACGTTATTGGAATAAGCTTCCTACTTTCTTACTTTTTTTTTTCAAAAACCTCGAAAGCCTTTAGAAGCAATCTTTTAGAATATTTCAGTCAAAACTTAATTAAATATGGAATTTTTTTCAGAAAGATAATCTTTGTTTTTTTTAGTAATGTTTATAAATTTTTTCTCCATTTCTGTCATTGCTTAGTTGGCGCATTCTTATCTGATCTCAAATCTTTAATATATTTCGTAATTGTCAGGGAAGTTGTGTTTTTAGGTATATACATTTTTATTAGTTTTAAGTTATATCTCGATTGTACATACATACTTGTAATATAGTTATTGGCCAATAAGGCTTTTGTATTACAAATTAAGAAATAAATAAATAAATAAATAAAAAATAAATATATAAATAAATAAATTTCTTTGTTTGAAACTGTTTGCGTACAATATGTTTTAATGGTTTTATTTTTTTTTAGTGCTACTACTATAGCTACGTCCACTGTAAAGTTGCATATAATAGCAGTTTTACAAGACTTTAAAGTGCTTCAGCCTGTGGAACCCTCGCAGATAAGTGAAGCAGAGCAGCAACGCATTAGAGATCATAATCAACTCGTGCTTATAGAAAATGCTCAAACTTTGATAAACGTTCAGCATCAATTTTGCGCAGCCAGCTACGATGCATTTTCTAGTTTGACTTCCTGTCTGGTTTGTCAGGCACCAGTCGGATTTCCACACGAGACAGACTGTTCTATGATGAAGCAAAAGTAAGACATTGTTTAACATATCTTTTTATTTAAGGTATAAAATAAATGTTATAATTAGGGCTAGGAATCTCATGCAAATGCATGTTTTACTGGGCATCTTAAAATGCAAATGGTTAAGTAATAAAAATTCCTTAAATCTTTAGTACATATTTTTGCATATTTTGCAATAAAGGCATGGTTTTGCATATTTAAAAAAATACCTGTTGTTGAGATTCCTAACCTTAGTTATAATCTAGGACTAACATACCTTTAGCTACACGTACTGATTTTGGCAGTACTGAAACTCAAACATACGAAAATGTACTGATTTTTAGAAAAGGACTACTTTGTACTGTTTTTTTTAGTTTCAAAACATTTGATTAGATATCTATTTTATACTAATATAAAGTGCCTTAATAAAAGGCAGCTTTTAGATTATTTTTTTTTAAATTTAAAAAATTTTTTTTATTATTTATTACTACCGAATAAATGAATATATATAACAATTTTTGATGTTGTCGGCCTTTTTATGTAAACTTTATAATTTTAGTAGGCTTATACTTATAACGAATAATGGAAAATACCGATATGTAGGGAGATTTTTTATTTTTTTCATATAAAAACAGAGACAGTTCAAGCAAAGGCGGAAAAAGAGTGCGTTTCTCTCAAGTGCCACAACCTTATAAATGAACCTTGGTATAGATAGACTAATACCGTGCTGTATTGAGAGAAACTCTCGGGACAAAGAGAGGAAAGCTTTGTTTGCTGTTGTATTGTGGTGCTTGTTGAATGTGCTTGTGAATGAGCATCAAATAAAATGCGTGGTTTTGTATTAATTAAAGAATACATTTTTCTAAAACTTTGGTAAGCTATGACAGTCGGAATTATCATAGGAATTGAATAAAAAAAGAATTATTAAAATCGGTTCAGCGGTTACCGAGCTTATTCTGGATCAAATTTCGTGGGTCTCTTTTTATATAATAGTACTGCTGACCCGGCAAACTTTTTTTGCCATCTAAATTATCGAAGAAATCGATCGTAAGTATAAATCGAAATTGGAATATTAAATTTGAGACTGAAAGTTGTGTGTCGCAGTTGTCCTAGGAATTTTTTGGTCTCAATTTCGGATGCAGTGGACACAACTTATTCGCCGTTGAGGATAGAAAATTTTCAAATATGTTGTTATGAAAAAATTTTATCGCAGTTCATATAACATTCACTGGCAAAATAAGAAAAGGTTTTATTGGAATTTTTTTGTTTTATTAATATGTATTTTTGTAATTGTATTTGCATAATAGCCGTGGTTCAATGCGTTAAGTTGTGTGTCGCATTTGGGACTATGAGGTGGCAAGGCGCGGGTTCGATCTCTCGCTCGGACGAAAAAAATTTTTCAATAGATATTTTTCTGTGCGGACGTCACTCTCTGATGGCGATGGTAAACCTCGGAGAGCAAATATGCCTTGTAACGCTTCTTGAGAACATATAAAAAAAAGCCATTCGGAGTCGGCGTTAAACAGTAGGAATCCAGTTTTCGGTCAAAAAAACGCACAACACAACTGACTATAAGAAGCTCGGCCAAAGTTCTTTCAAGGGCTGAAACGGACAATTCGTTTTTTTATTTGCATAAAAAAGGTTAAGTGAAAGAATTGTGACAATTGTAACGTTGGAAGTTGTTTCTATTTAGTTGTGTCAGGGTAGTGTGTTCTGTGTATTAGAGGCGCACACGCCTTTTTAATCAGCCGCAAGGCTTTTAATCATATAAGCCACAAAGGCTATTTTTATTAAGCCGCAAAGGCTAATTATGCATCAAGCCACAAAGGCTATTCTTAATAAGCCGCAAAGGCTAATATTGATCAAGCCACAAAGGCTATTTTTATTAAATAAAAGAAACTTGATTTGGGCTCTTCGCCTTTTGCCTCCAAATATAAATCTGTCTTTATTTTAAAATATTTTAGTTTATATACAATTTTTACCAGTATTTTTGTTAAATTAATTTACTCCTATTTCCAAGACTCCTCCTTTAATTGCAATGATTTTTAGATTTATTTTGAGAAATCAATAATTGACCAATGACTTTTAGTTTGTTAACCTTTCCAAATTTTCCCCACTAATTTAATATTTTAAACATCATTTATTGGTTCGCTCAAATTCTTGGCCTTGACTTTAAAGTGTCATCAGCACTTATTCAACTTATCGCTTGTTGTTGTTGCTTTGTGTTTTTCTGTGCAATGCACTTGTAACACGAGTCCCGCTGTCGCTGTTGCATTTCAGCTTGTGCGGTATCTAGCGGCATAAGCGTAAAGAGGTGCTAAATGCACTTCATGAGAATTTGAGCTACAATTAGTTGTGTTTACTTTGAGGTTTTTTTATTTGGTTTAGTTTGGAAATTTTGTCAACATTATGTTGATATGTTTATTGTTATCATATGTTAGAAAATTGAAGTGAAGATCTTTTGGTGATTGTCTGACTTGAATGTGTGTACGTATGTACACTACACAATATTTGAATTCAATTCTGAGTTATAAACTCATGTATGCTCTTCTTCGTATACTCAGGGGCGTAACTAGCGGGGAATTAGGGGGTAGACTTCCCTCCCTACTTTTTTAGAGTCGGCCTAATTGTTATTTTTTACTAAAATTTTTTAAAATTTTTATTTTTATAAAAAATATTTATAAACGCATCAAAGCCAGTGTACTTTTTATTGCCATTTTTATAACAAAAACCAACTTTAGTCGGCTATTTCATTTTAATTCATACCCAAAACTATCTTCAGTCGGCCAATGCACTTTCAGTCGTACCTTAAACAAACTTCAGTCGGCCAACTCATTTTAAGTCGTACCTTAAACTATCTTCAGTCGGCCAATTCACTTTCAGTCGTACCTTAAACAAACGTCGGTTGCCAACTCATTTTGAATTGTTGAAGTGTTGAATTGTTGAGATTGAAATTTTTATCCAAAAATACCCAACATTTGTAATAAAGAAATTTTCTTAGCTCAAGAACTCTGATGTAAAATCCCTAATTTTATATACTTAACATTTTAATTTAAATACAATTATAATAAATAAATAAATAATGAATTGAAAGGATTTAGTCAAACTATTGAAAAAGGTCCGTTTTAACTTTTAAACTCGAGATGATGGCAAAAAAAAAACACCATTTTTAAATCTGCATTCAAAAATTCATTTATTATAAAAGCATCGCTTTTTGTCATTGTTAATGTTCTAAACGAAATTTCCCAAAGCTCTAAGAAAATTGACAAGTGGACTCGAAATGCTGCATATTCGCTATCAAACCAACTCATTTCTGTGGACTTTATTATAAATCTTGTTTTTATGAAAAATATGCAAGTAAATATGAAACTCCTGACTGAATCTCTTGAAGCCGTTGAACTGAATATTTTGGATGCTATGAAATTTATTTCTTGTCATTAGAAAAAATAAATTCGGACTCTGAAGGTACGGATAACCTAATTAGTAGTGCTGTCGCATTGTTAAAATCTTTTAATGTTGATGCTGAAAAGGAATTCGCCATCGAAAAAGTCTTGCGCCTAAACGTTTGGATGATAACAATGCCAACGCGGTTTACTTTTTGATGAACAGGGCAGAATTACACCATCCATGATCGAGCAAAATTACGAAGGGCACGACGAGATAAGTGCCTATCAATCTTGTACAAGTTTGCTCGATCACGGGTGTTGTAATACGGCTCCTGTTTTTATAGAAGAGAATTTAAACTTGTATTGGATAAGATAACCTCACTGATGCGAGATAAATTGTATGAACTCTTTAATCCAATTCTATCTTCTACTAACTTGACCCAAAAGCGAATTCCAGAATCAATAAAATTGTTACCAAAAAATTGTTTGTTGGATTCACTTCAATTGAAAGCGGAATTTGAAGTATTCTATGATGTATGCGAAGGCGTAGAAACTCTATCGGGTACAGCTAATGTTTCAGAATGCAATAAAAATATCTTCCTGCAGTTAACAAAATGTTGCGTTTCCTGTGCACAGTGCCTGTTACTGTTTCCGGAAATGAGAGAATGTTCAGCAAATTAAAATTAGTTAAAAATGATTTAAGAACTACGCAAAGTGACTCACGTCTTAATGACTTATTAATACTTTCAACAGAAAAGGACATAGTTGATCTCATTAACTTAGATAATATTGCGCAGTAATGGGCAACCTTAAAAAAAGAAGAAACTTAGTTTTAACATAAGTTTTTAATATTTAAATGTTATACATAAAAATTAAGTTTGTATTTTTTATTTAAAACACTATTTTTTAAATTAATTTAAAAAATTCAAAGAAAAAATATAAAAGAAATTGAAGGCCCCATTTATTTTTTAACACTTATAAACTTTTATTTTATAAAATTAAACTATATTAAATTTTAAAACAAAAACGAAAATAAATTTTTAAATGCTGATTCGATAATGTTGAAATACTTTTATTTTATTTTCTTTGATAGAGGGAACGATATTAAAACTATCTTTAAGAGATCTTCTTCACTTGAAAAATATCGAAAGATTGAAAAGTGTTACTATATGTGGGTTAAAAATTTCAAGATTTCTAAAAACGGTACCAAAGATTAACGAAAAAGGCCGTTTGAGCTAAAACTGTTTTGCATTATATTTTTTATTGTAAAATCTCTGAGATTATTACCTACAATCATCTATTAAAAACTAAAACTCGAATTCTTAGAGCGTTAGAAATGTAAAAAATAGGGTAATTTTTAAATTTTTGTTTCGAAAATGGCGCCAAAAACAGGTATGAGGTTTAGTTGGCTGATTGTACGTAATCTTATAGTTTCAAGTATTATCGTTTAGATGAACAAAAAAAATTTTCAGTTATCTGTTCTAAAAGCTGAGAAATCGTTACCACCTTTTTGGATTCGAAAAATTATGTAAGAATTGCGAAAAGCTTAAGAGAGCAGATAAAAGGCCAAACCAAAAAAAAATTCAAAACATACTTAATTATATGTATTTTAATGTACAGACGTTTTTTTTTCATCATTAAAAAAGTTTTTAGTAAAAATAATTACAAAGTGTTTTTCTTAGCCGTTCAAATAAAAAAGACCCCTTAAGATGTATTTATATTGATCAAACGGATGAGTAACTTTATATAATTCAACTATGTTGTATTTAAAAAGACTTAAGTCGGGACTTAAGGGTATCCAGTCGACCGATACCCCCCATACATTGATACCCCCATACATTGATACCCCCCAATCAAAATGGCCTCGGTGCGCCCTTGCGTATACTGAAGCTGTTTCCACACTTTTAATAAGCGGTTTAAATGGGATCGGAAAATAAAATTAATATTTAAACCTGTCCTGAGTGGAAGTCTACCTCTTCCAAATACCGAAGCAATCTGTAAAGAATTTCCGGAGCTGTGTGATATTTAAAAAAAAATTCGCAATTTTTTTTTTACAAACCTTGTCCTAACAATAACAAACACAAAAAAAATCAACCCAATCGGTCTAGCCGTTCTCAAGTGATGAGGGGACATCATCAATTGATTTTTATATATGGGCATTTCCAAACTGGCGTTACGGACGATTTGTACGAATAATTATTACAAAATAGAATGAAAAGGTCTAATTTTTAAAGTTTTTTTTTTAAATTTCCGTTGTAATTAAGTAGCACTATATTAAGTAAAAACAATGACAGCAATTAACCCTAAGGATCTAAAGATATAAGCAAAAATATGTGCTGGCGTTATGCTACATAAAACGGAAGTGATTTCTGACTTGGATTAAAAAATTTGCAAAACTCTCTGAATTTAACAAGACTTTTTGAATGAAACTTTTTTAGAAGGTTTTAAAATAAGATAAGTTTATTTTCCAAGTGATCAAATTTGAAAATCTTTTCTGGTCTTTTTTTATTAGGATTTTTGATCTGGTGTTACGTTACTAAAATTTCCACTGCAGTTTAATTGGGTATTTAAGTAATTTGGTAGTTAAATAACTATGTAATTAAGTAATTAAAAAACATATTTAATATTTTGTCCTTTCCTTGAATCAACCATTTTTTCATTATCTCTGGGCAATGCCTACCATTTTTACTAAAACAAATAAGCTTACGTAACATTTACGAAAAAGAAAAACTACATTTGTGAAACAGTGCAGACGATTTGATCATCATGGTTAATGAACTTATGTAGAAATTGCTGAAACTTGCTAAATGTTTCTCTTAAATGATATAATAAAATAGTAAGTTTTTTAATAAGTTTTAATTTTTTGGTCACGGTAGACTTTTTCTGGAAATGCCCATAGCAAACTTATATCTATAAGCATAAACTTTTTTTTTGTCAAAATTTTGGGGGAATTCGAAAGTTCGTCACAAAAACAAATTTTGAGAATTTTTTCAAATATTTTGAAAAAATTTTTAGAAGTCGCTCAAGGTCGTTTTTTTTAAAAAGTAGTTCTTCAAATTAAAACTTGTGCTTTCTACCCAGAATGAGTGCCTAACCAAAAAAATATAATGTTCCAACAATCTTATAAAATGTTAAAATTTTATTTTCGTGAGCTTAAAAGAGGGATTCCATCTGTTTTTTGGACAGAAGGGTCAAAAAGTAAGTAAAAGAAAAAACGTTAGTTTATCTTTTTCCTGAAGTTATGCGCATTTTTTTTTTTTTTTGGTAAATTTATTAGTGTGAGCAACGATTTCAAAAAAAGTAGTTATAAAGTCGTTGGTACGAGTGTAGCCATGTATTACGAGGAGAAAAAGTTTAATTAAAACCGGAAAAATTGCAAAATGTTAACATGTTTAATAATTTGTATTCTTTTTTAACTCTTTTTTTTTTTGCAGCCGTAGTCAACTACCTGAGTATATTTGATTTTGCCTTTAACTTTTTTCAAAAAATCTGAAAAAATCTCAAAATTATGTTGATTTTTTACGATGATATGGTTTAAGATATCAAACATTTAGAATTTGTATTTAAATCATATAAAATTAACATACTAAATAACAAACTCATATAGAAAAACTCTAATTCTCAAATGTTTTTTTTGTGACGAACTTTCGAATTCCGCTTCAGCCCCCCAAAATTTTGCCCTTATATTGATAGATAAAACAGCAAAGTAGTTACCACTATAGTTAAGACAGAAACTGAACCCTTCGACCAGAACGCAGTAGTTTTCCATTGCCTTGGTTTGTCGTAAAAATTGGTTGAGTATCTTCGTGCCCTCCAAGATCGTTGTTGATTATTGAGCATAAGCCGAGGAATACTAAAGGTAGTACCTCTACTTCGCGAAAATCTGTGTGACACTTTAATGCTGATTTAAATTTTCGATGCCATTTGCTGGATGGTATGGTATCGTATGAGTGATATTTGCTCCAATAAGTTTTGAGAATTCTCTGAACAAGGTAGACTCAAACTGGCGTTCCTTGATCGGTGAAAGTTTTCATAGGTTCACCGAAACGAGCAACCTACCCCTAAAAAACGCGTTAGCTACAGATTCTGCTGAAATATCGTGCAGAGGAATTGCTTCAAGCCAACGTGTAAATTTGTCAATACACATAAGACAATACCGGTAGTCGTTTGATGAATGCAGCTGTCCCACGAGGTCTATACTTACAACATTAAAACGATCACCAGGTACAGGAAACGAAGCAATATCACATATTGCTATTATTTCTATTATGCATGGCGTTCAACAACCTTCGACTGTTGACGGGCACCAATTCCCAATATCTTTTTTTCATAGAAATCCAAGCAAAACGATCGCTCGCTAGTTTTGTTGTTGCCTTTGTTCTGAGATGAGATAGGTTGTGGATCATATCAAATACTTCTCTTCGAAACATTGCGGTAATATAGGGTCTCCCTTTGGAGTTGAAGTATCGCAAATGATTTCTACATCAGAATTTGGAAGATTTAATTTCTTGAAACGAAGAGCAGTTGTTGACCTGCAGTGACGTTTGCTTTACCAGAAATATAGCAAATATTGACAGTGTGCTGATATTCCAAGTGACGAAGTGGACGTGGTGATGCTTTCACTGGAAATGTGGAATTTCCTGCCTTCTAAGAAATATTGGAAGTACTTAAGACCAGAATACGCAGCAAAAAGTTCGCGGTCATAGGCTAATTGTTTTTTTCATTTTTTAAATGCTGTTTTTAACTCTTCTGTCCAATTTATCAAACGCTTGTCGTTTTTGACTTGACCTTTTTTCACACTATGAAGAGCTTGTGAATCAGCTGCCTTCGGAATGAAACGCCGGTAAAAGTTGACTATTTCCAGAAATCTGCTTAAATCATTTACCTTTTTCGGCAATGCGCAGTTCGTTATGGCTTCAACATGCTCCGGATTTGGCTTAAGTCCATTTTCGGTTACGAGGTATCCAAAAAAATAATTTTGGCTTACCAAATTCGCATTTTGCAACGTTAATTGTTTCACCATATTTACGAAAAGGTTCAAATAGTATTATTAAGTGCTTTTCGTGATCTTCGTGGTTTTCGGTAGCAAAAATCCAACCCTGGTATAACTTCGTTGATAAAAAGCCGACAAGTTTGGTCTGCGTTGCAAAGTCCAAAAGTCATTCGATTTAATTCGAACAGTCCAAAGGGAGTTTTTATGGCAGTCCTTGGTATGTCACATTCTCGCACAGGAATTTGGTAATATGCTTTTACTAAATCGACCTTAGAAAACACACCTTCTTGCCATGCAGCATGCGCCCGAAGTCGTGAATGTGTGGCACTGGGTAACAATCAGGAACGGTTGATTTGTTGAGTGGCCGATAATCTCCACGTGGGTGCCACTCATTGGGCGCCACACGGACCAGCTGCATTTTGATGATCGGCAGATGCCCATCTGCATCATGAAATCAAACTCACGTTTGGCGATCTTCAGCTTTTCTGGCGGAAATCAACGTGATCTAACCCGAACTGTAGCTCGATTCGTTTCGATGTAATGCATCACATTGTGCTTGACATTCGGAATCTTGTAGTTAGGGGCTGTGATGTCTGCGTAATCCGTCAGCAACTCATGAAAATTATTACCCTCAGAAATACACCTTGCTGAGTTGCAATCAAGCGATGATTCTTAACATCGAATAGCAAACCAAAATGTTTAAGAAAATCTGAGCCAATTATTGGCTGAGTGACATCAGCAACAATAAAATAAATCCATTTATGAAGTCAAAATCAATATAAATCCAAAACTTGACTTCAATCAGACTTAAAATAAGTTTTGCATATAATTCCGTTGTCTAATAATGACTCCTCGATTGTTTGAATCTCTATCGAAATTATGAAAATGATCAAACACAAAGCGAAGAGCTCAAAGATTTAACATCCTTTACACAATTTTCGCAACCGTTTGCCATACAATTCTCATCCTCAATATTGCAGCATACAGATTGTAAAAAACTTTGAAAGCCGCTAGGGAACGATTTTATAACTTTTTCGCAACCTTCTAGCAAAAAATGGGAATTTGCATGATAAATGCATACACACATGTTATGTGGCGTTTTGCTCGAGAGTTGGATATGCTTTGGCCGATATTGGAAGAAGATTGAATTTTTGACAAGTTCACCAATTACGTCTTTTTTATAAACTTTGGTTGTACTTTTTATATAGTACTTCAATAACTAAAGTTTTTTCTAAATGACCTTGTTATTTATTATGTTGATTTTATATGATTTAAATACAAATTCTAAATGTTTGATAGTTGAATCATACTTGATTTTAAATACAAATTCTAGTTCTTTGATAGCTTAAAATCGTGTATTGAGCTTTAGGTCAAAGTAAGAACAATTAATTGTTCTAACGAATCTTTTCCAAAGAAACAACAACAACAACGTTTTTTCAATATGAAAAGGAAAAAATCACTAGCGGATTTCATTGCAACCTCGGCCCTGCTTTCGGCACGGCACCCATCTGCATAAATAAATATTCATGTTAAAATAATAATTTTTTTTAAAGTTACACTTACGATCACGAACGCGACACACTTTGAAAATCGAAATTAAATTGTTGATGTGGTTATAAAGCGCGGTAACTTTTTGTTTTAAATGTGGGCACCAAATTTGGTTTGAATTAAAATTTTAACACACTTGCTTACAACGATCGCGATGTACTGATAACAATTGATGATTCAGGATGAAGAACGCGACATTAGAATAGAAATGAAAACAAAATTAAAATTTACCGCTGAGAGAAAAATTGAATAAGATTGGTGCAACCATAGCATAATTATATAAACAAAAAATACTAAATAGAAAAAGATATTAAAAGTAGCTAACAGCAAGAATAATATATTTTCATTAGTCAGTTGAAGTTTGGAAAACAGCTCGATTGTAACACATACTTAAGCATTTTATAAAATGAAAGAAGTAGAGCAGTTCTATTTATAGAATTTTTGATATAATAATTCACTCACTATTGTTTGTTGTAAAACAAATCAAAATCGGTTTTGTACTTCTGAAGTTCTATTGATGTTGTGGTACTTCTTTGCAAGCATTTTATTTTATGAACTAGGATAGAAAGAAAATCTATTTGAGTATTTGTTGTACAACAAATCAAAATAGGTTTTGTACTTGTTTAAAGTTATTTTGATCTTGTGGCACTTTCTTCCATGAATTTTATTTTATTCTATTAGAGAAACAAAACTACTTTGCATCTCAATCAATTGTTGCGACAAATTTACTAACAAAGTCCGTAGTCGAGTAGTAAGCGTATTTATAAAATTTGAGACGGAGCACTAAGGGGTATTTGATCAAAAAAACTTGCCAAAAGTCCAATTCTTAAAAATTAATCTTTTGTTAAATTGGTAATTTTTTTGGTTAGAGTACTTATTGCGCATGATGTACACTAAGGCGCGTCACGAAAAAAGTTGTTCAGGTCGGTTCCTCAAAATAATCCTTAATGTCTACTCAAGCGATAGACATCCGTGAGCTGGAATGGTTTGAAAAACTTCTAAAAATAAAATTTTTGTAAAAATATTGGCTGGTTATAAAAAAAACGGTCAGAAATAATAGTAATAAAATGTTCTTTCAATCTGCAGCATTTTTAGCATTTGAATTAAAGATAATGCTGTTTTCGTCTTATTTAAAATTTTTTAAAATATATTTTCACTAAAATTTAAATCGGCATGCACCCTGTGATATCTACTACAGCGGCCATGCGGACAAGCACGAGTTTGGATACGGATTTGTAGTTGGCAAGAGACTACGGCCCCACGTCCTGCGATTCACACCTGTGAACGAACGACTTGCCATAATCCGCATCAAGGTTAGATTTTTCAATATAAGCCTAATATGTGCGCATGCTCCGACAGAAGACAAGGACGATGAGATCAAGGAAATTTTCTACGAGCGCCTTGAAAATGCTTACGAGCGCTGCCCCCGTCACGACGTAAAAATCGTGCTTGGTGACTTCAACGCTAAGGTGGGCAAGGAAAATATTTTTGGTCCAACAGTCGGAAAGTTCAGCCTCCACGACAACACCTCCGATAACGGAATGAGGCTGATTGACTTCGCCGCAGCACGAAACATGGTCGTAAGTAGCACTAGATTCAAGCATCTCAATATTCATAAAGCCACCTGGATGTCCCCTGATCAAAAAACCAAAAATCAAATTGATCACGTTTTGATCGACGGAAGGCACTCTTCCAGTGTATTGGATGTACGCACGATCCGTGGTGCAAACATTGACTCGGATCACTATCTTGTTGCAGCCAAGATCCGTACACGTCTGTGCGCAGCTAAGAATACACGCAACCCAACACAGAGAAAGCTAGACGTCGACAAGCTGCAATCGAAACAGACAGCCGATGCTTTCGCCACTCGACTCTCACTCCTGCTTCAAAGCACTCCTCCAATCGATGATATATGCGCGCAGTGGACACACATTTCCAACTCCATGCGTGCGGCTGCTGAAGAGGTGATTGGCTACCAACGCCCTCGCCGAAACCAGTGGTACGACCAGGAGTGTCGCGACGCCACTGCAGAGAAAGACGCCGCCTACAAAGCCACCCTGCAGTCGGTTGTAACGCGCGCTGCTAAGGAGCGATACAAAGAAAAGAGGAGGGAAGAGAGACATATTTTCAGGCGGAAAAAAAGAGACGCAGAAAAGCGCGAGCAGGAGAAGATTGAGATGTATGGTGACAGGAATGAGGCCCGAAAATTTTTCGAAAAAATAAGACGCCTTGCCGATGGTTTTAAAACCGGGGCCTCTTCCTGCAAGGATGAAAACGGGAATATAGTGACAGATGTCCAGAGTATACTGACGTTATGGAGGGAACACTTCTCTAAGCTTCTAAATGGCGACGCTGACAACAATCCCGCCAATAGAGATGATATTCCGGAAACCCTAATTGCGGATGACAGCGTCGAGGTTTCGCTGCCCGACTATGATGAAGTTCTGACAGCTATAGCTCGGCTTAAAAATAACAAAGCCGCGGGAGCTGATGGCTTACCTGCTGAGCTGTTTAAGAACGGAGGCGAAGCTCTACTTAAATGCATTCACGAGCTTCTATGCAAAATATGGTCGGAATAATGCATTCCGAACGATTGGAATCTCAGTGTGCTCTGCCCAATCCACAAGAAAGGCGATCCCACTATCTGTGCCAATTACCGTGGGATAAGCCTTCTTAATATCGCATATAAGGTCCTGTCGAGCGTTTTATGTGAAAGATTGAAGCCCATTGTAAACAAAATGATCGGACCGTATCAGTGTGGCTTCAGACCTGGAAAGTCCACCATCGACCAGATTTTCACGCTACGACAAATATTGGAGAAGACTCAAGAAAAACAAGTCGACACCCACCATCTTTTTGTCGACTACAAAGCCGCCTTCGACAGCCCAATAAGGAAGCACCTGTACTCCACCATGTTTGAATTTGGTATTCCTGCAAAACTAATACGACTTTGCAGGATGACACTGAGCAACACCAGCAGCGCAGTTAAAATCGGGAAGGACCTCTCCCCACCATTTATTACCAAACGAGGTTTCAGACAAGGTGATTCCTTATCGTGCGACTTTTTCAACCTAATGATGGAAAAGATCATCCGAGCTGCTGATCTGAGACGTAGTGGCACAATATTCTACAAGAGTGTTATGCTGCTTGCGTATGCTGATGACATAGATATCATTGGCCATAATACGCGCGAAGTCAGTGCAGCATTTTCCAGATTAGAAAGAGAGTCAAGTCGAATGGGTCTGTCAGTGAAGGCAGATAAGACGAAATACTTGGTGTCAACAAACAAACAGTCCCAGCGTCTTGGAACCCACGTTACCGTTGACAATACCTCATTCGAGGTTGTGAAGAACTTCGTTTATCTGGGATCCAGCATTAATTCAACCAACGACATCAGCATTGAGATCAAACGAAGAATAACTCTTGCCAACAGGTGTTACTTTGGGCTCAGTAGGCAATTGAGAAGCAGAGCCCTCTCTCGACGAACGAAAATCACGCTCTATAAATCGCTCATCATGCCCGTCCTACTTTACGCATCACAAACCTGGACGCTGAGCAGTTTAGATGAAAAGACTTTAGGAGCATTCGAGAGAAAGATTCTTCGTAAGATCTACGGACCAATCTGCGTCAATGGCGAGTACCGAATACGGTGGAATGATGAACTGTATGAGCTGTACGCTGACATCGACATAGTCAAGCGCATTAAAATCGAGCGGCTTCGCTGGCTTGGTCATGTTCAGCGCATGAAAGACGATGCTCCAGTGAAGAAAACATTCGATTCGGTACCCAGCGGCGGTCAACGCAGAAGAGGACGACCGCATCTTCGTTGGAAAGACCAAGTAGAGGACAACCTGACGAAGCTTGGAATTTCCAACTGGCGCCAGCAAGCGAAAGACAGAAATGGCTGGCGCAAATTCTTAGATGAGGCCAAGACCGACATACGGTTGTAGCGCCAACTAAGTAAGTAAGTAAAATTTAAATCACTTCATTATTTCTAATGCGATCCTCACTTTCAAGATATCGTTGGAAAGGTTTTAAGTGCTACATCGATTCCTAGTCAGAATTGCTTAAACTGATATATCTTGAAACTAAAATATAAATTATAAAATAAATTATAATTATTGCAAGAATTAAAAAAATTTTATTATATAGTTATTTGAATTTTGATTAAAATATCAAAAAA
This sequence comes from Dichetophora obliterata, assembly GCA_963920525.1. NCBI lineage: Eukaryota > Metazoa > Arthropoda > Insecta > Diptera > Sciomyzidae > Dichetophora > Dichetophora obliterata. Next base: position 62,440,153 of record OY986438.1, on the reverse strand, counting down.
TGCATGAAAAACAGCATTGTCCTTCTTCACTCCGACTGAAAACACTTACAATTTTTTTGATGCAGATTGGAAGAGCTTTTTCCGGCCTATCATTTCTTACAGTTTATTTTCTTGCAAATATTACACTAACCAATATTTTTACAAAAAACTAGATTCTTAGAGGTTTTTTCAAACCATTCCAGTTCACGGATGGCTGTCGCTAGAGCCGAAATATTTGTGGAGCCATCACAACATTAACCAAGGACTATTTTGAGGAACTGACCTGAATAGCTATTTTTGTTTTCTATGGAGCTATTTTCAAGGTACTGCTTAATTTTTCAGAGTATTTTTTACAAGCGTTGAGTAAATTTTTTTCTTCTGCTTACAGCACAAGTTCAAAGCTTCAAAAATTGGTTTTTATGAGAAATCTTTCAAGAATTAGTTAAGAATTAGTTAAGAACTGCGATAAACAAGGTATTTAATAAAAAAAATAATTTAAATCAGTGTTATTCAATTATATAGTCACTTAACTCACTTTTATTGGCGTACTTCAAAATAAGTGCTTTTTCTTTTTGTTCCTTTTTAATATAGTTAATTAACTACAACTTTTTTTAATTAATTTTTTAGTATGTAATCCTTACATAAATTCTCAATAAGAGTATAAATTTTCCCGTCTTTAGGCTATTCAGGGCTAAAAAATGTTACGCGAAAATATATTTACGAGCTCACAAAAAAAATCTACAAAGAAGAATTTCGCATAAGAATTGGATTTTGTTGAATTATCTTCGACTTAATGAAATAATACCACCACAGCCGTATTTATGTATTATCGAAGTTTTAAATGTATTAATTTGATACTCAGAGTATTTATTAAACCTTATTTGCAAAATTTTAAGTCATTAAATTTATTTTTGTTTAATTTAAAGAGGTGTACCGTTTTGGTTAAGCCACTTTGTATAGGAGATAGGTCGTTTTTATCCAACTTGGCTCATTTTGATTCAAAACAAAGTGAATCAAATAAGTATAGAATGAATTTAGTGTCCAGAGCTGCCACCTAATAATATGTATTTTTAAGAATTATAAACATAGTTTAACAGTGTTAGGGAGTCGCTGATTTCGAATCTGAAATCAGAATTTTAAAATTAAATATGGTTAATAGGGTTGCCACCTTGTTTTTTTATATTTATGAATTCAGTACAGGCGCGAACACTAGGTAAAAATGGGTCGCTGAATCCGAATCCATTGCCAGAATTTCAAAATTATGTATTTGTATATAAAATATGTATTTTTAAGAATTTTAAACATAGTTTAACAGTGCTAGGAGGTCGCTGATTTCGAATCTGAAGTCAGAGTTTTAAAATGCAATATGTTTAATAGGGTTGCCACCTTAATTTTTTTATTTTTACGAATTCGGTGCTGTTGCGAACACTAGGTAAAAATTGATGGCTGAATCCGAATACGTTGTCAAAATTTCAAAATTATGTAATTTTTTTATAATAAGGTTTCTGGCTTTTAAATATCAACTAGCAAATAACATGTCGGCCAACCAAGTTATATGGTTTTGTAGGTACTTTTGAGTATTATATTAAATAAGAGCATTTACGCCAAAATATGTGTGTTGTGTGTACAACCTAAAAGCAAATAAAAACAAACAAATAATAATAACAAACAGACCACCAAGTCACAAGCAAGGTCATCAACGTAAACAATCCTTGAAACACTGAGCACATGTGAGTGCAATATGATCAAGCTGAGTAGTGCAACATAAGTTAAAACAATAAAACGGTATGAACGTAAACAATAAAAGAAATAGTGATTATCAATGAATCACGCATGTTGGCTAAGCGCAAGCAGCCACTTCTAGTATTAACAAAGAGCCGATCTTATTGCAACTTGCACATGTGGGTCATTGCATGTGACCAAATATTTAGCATTGCATTTTCGCGGAAGACACAAAATGCAAGTCTGCGTATTTGGTTACATCAATTAATGATTGGTGTTATTAAATATTTTGGAAATGTGACTGGAAAATGGGTGTGTCTTAGAATAAGAAAAATTGTAACAAATTGCTATAAAAGAAAATTAAATTTAAAACAAATGATTATACACATGAAAGCCATACCGGCAGCATTGCCTTCTTTTTATATTCCCAAATCGGCCTTGTGGCCTTTATACACAGCGCGGCTCGCTTAAAAGCCAAAACCTTTGTTTCGAATATTTAGTTAGGATTCTTAAATATTTTTAAACACAGTTCCAAACGTAACTTGGCGATCCTGCCAACTCGAGCCTAGGCAATTTTTTTTGTGTGGAATCTACTGATTTGAGTGCTGCTTATACGTGGAGTTTAAAGCCAGATGTCCCAGTACTCCAGAGAAGAGCTATATGAATTGTTCCAGTAACTAAACCACCCAGGACTTTTTGTGGAGGAAAAATACACCACAGAAGAGAAGGAAGACTAGAGGTGGCAAGCAAGTACGACGTCGAAGGGAACTGGACAACCTATACAGGATGATCCATGTATCGAAAGGATCTCAAAAACGCAATTTCGTACAACAATTGAAAAATTGGATAAAAAAAATGGTATGGACGATTGTACTCCCGAAGGCCAAGGAACAAACAAAAATAACCATGAACAACAACAATAACAACAACAGCAGCAGTAGCAGCAACGTATACAGCATGAATAATATTATAGGGATTGTATCAATTATTTTCATAGTAATTGTAATAATTTACTTTATAAATAGGCATTTTAAAACTTATGTAAAAAAACAGATCATTAAGAACATAAATTTAAATAGTACAACAACTAGCACTGTTTAAAAAAAAATATATCAAATTCTTTTTAAAAAATAAATCTATATACATTTATACATATAAAACAAATACTTAAAGGAAATATGGTAGAATTTGCGACTAGATGTTTTTACCAAGGATGCTTTGGGATATTATTTAATAAATATTGTGATAAATTTAATAAGAAAATAGTGGACATAGGAAAAGTTAGGTATCTAAGTTATAAAGCTAAAAGTTTTCATTATAACTGTTTCAAATGTACTGTGTGCAGAGTGACTATTGGAGCAAGAGGGTTTAAGAATAGAGATATTGGAGTAATATGTCTTAAATGTAACATGATTGAATAAATAACAGATTTTGATGGAAATAGACTATGCAACGCAAATATTGACTAAACTGAAAAAAAGTCCAAATAGAACTTACACGACAGAATACATAAGAGATACGTTACGAGATTTACAGAAAATAAGACTCAGGATTAAAGAGCGACAAAAGTAAATTTTGATTTAATAATAGAAAAAATTAAATTTTTTTTGAAACTTAAAAAATTTGAAAGTAAAGAATTAAAAGAAAATAATAAAGAAAGTAACATGGCCTCACTTGATTTGATTACTGTGTCCAAGTTGGTTCCTGAATTCCAAGGAGATTTTCGTGATTTGAACAATTACATTGGTCTAATTGAATTCTATCATGATACCTTGAAGGATGATCAACAAAAGCAAACATTGATAAAATTTATTCTGACCACGAAACAATCTGAAAAAGTAAAGAATAAAATTTTAACAGAAAGCAAACCAACTTCTCTTGAAGAATTCAAAAGAACGCTTCAGCAAGCATTTAGATCTAATAAGACTACCTCAAAACTTCATAGTGAGTTAGCACGAATAAATCAAGGTAGTTTGAGTGCTACTGTATTCGGGTCAAATATAGAAAATTTAATAGCGTCACTAAATGAGCTACAGATTAGTGAAAAGGGTGAAACAAATCGAGAGATAATAGTAAAGTTAAATGATCAAATTGGTTTGACAACATTCAAGAATGGTTTAGTTGAACCATGTAGATCTATTGTAATGGCAGCAAGACCTGTGAAGCTAGCAGAAGCCATTAGGATAGCTTCAGAAATAGAACCCAATACAAATAATCGAATCATGTATTTTAATAAGTTTCACAGAGGTAGATGCAATTATAATACAAGCAGAGGACAATTTAGACAAAATAATTTTGCAAATAATGGAAATTTTGTTAGAAATCATAATATTAACAAGAATTACAATAATAATGTAGGATACGATAATAATAGAGGTAGAAATAATACTAATTTCAGAGGAAATAATAATAGAGGATTTAATAGAAATAATAATAAAAGTAGAAATTTTAATGATAACAGAAGAGGCAACCAGGGAAACTGGAAAGCCCCCGGTGGTCAAAGTCCGGGGAATTCTTAAATGATAAGAAAAATAAAATTTTACAGCAAAATATTATTAATATAAGTCAGTCTAATGAAATAACAAATGATGTTACAATTAAGATAGGAAATAGTATAGTTACATTGCTAATAGATACTGGAGCAGACATTTCTCTATTAAGGGAGGGTTCTCCTGGATTTTTTTGGATTTGGCCGAAAAACAAGCAAAATTTGAGAATGGTTTGTGGGAAAATGAAAAGACATACGAACTTATGCTTTTGAACTTTGATTCGTGGTTTATTGACGAGTAAAAAAAAAAAAAAGATATTTGAAAAATTCAAAATGGCGGCTTGAAAATGGCGGATCTCGTCGACCTCTGCGCGCAAAACATCGACCTCCCGCGGACAGTGTGGGGCCTCAGGTAGTGAACTGAAATGAGAAATGTATACAATTTATTAAAATTGATAACATTTCATATGCCTGGAACCTAACTTCAATTAAGTTTGGTAAAAAAAACCAATTTTATGGACTTTTAAAAAAAAAATTGAAATTTTTTGCTTTTTTTTTTTACTTAGATCTCGTTTAAAAATTATAAATAAACAATTTTTTATGCCAATGTTAGGTTCCAGGCGTACAAAAAAGTATATACTTTCAAACATTCTTTGAATGAAGGAAATCGGATCAATAGAACAAGCCCTGTGCTGTCCGTTAGATTAGAAAACATGGTTCCGAGAAAAACGCGTTTAAAGTTTTTAGAAAGTTGGTACGCGCGCGTGACATGGGTACGTTTGACACGCTCTAGCTCGAGAAATACGCGTCGTATTGAAATATCCCTTGGCACAAACATTCTACATATATGTAACTTTCATTTTATGTAAAAAAAATGGATTTTTTCAAAAAAATCCAGGAGAACCTTCCCTTAAAGAGTAAGGTAGTAAATAATAATGTTGATAGTAGTGAAATATGTTATATAAACGGGATAACTAATGAGGTGACGACTTCATTAGGAATTTCACAAATAGAGTTATTATGGGAAGATGATAATATACTGCATACATTTCATATTATAGACGATAATACAAACTTTGGAACAGACGGAATTTTAGGTAGAGATTTTCTAATAGATTATAATTGTAAAATAGATTATCAGACGTATAAACTAGAAATAACAACTGATGATGAGAATTTAGTAATACCAATAAATATGCAAATGAAAACTATAAAAAACATAAGAATCCCTCCGAGAGCAGGGACAGTAATGGCTCTAGACATAGATGTAGATGAAGAAAGTGTAGTTTGTGGTAAGGAAATGAGAAAAGGAGTATTTGTAGCAGAAGCTATAATTCCAGCGACAGGAATAAAACACGTGAAATTTTTGAATACAACTAATAATGAAGTTTTGCTATCAAGATTAATACTGGGAATAGAGAAAATGAAAAACTATGAGATATTACATTTTAAAAACATCCTGCCAGATGAGAACAGATTCCAAGAATTACAAAAAGAAATTAATATTGATAATCTAGATAATACAGCATAAGAAACAATATTAGAAATTTGCAAAGATTATCAAGGTATTTTTCACTTAGAAGGGGAGATTTTGACTAAAAATAATTTTTATGAACAGAAAATTTCAACAATAGGTAAATCACCTGTGTACATTAAAAACTATAGGACTCCACATGCTAATTTATAAGAAATAGAAAATCAAGTACTTAAACTTTTAGATGAAGATATTGTTGAGCCTTCAGTTAGCCCATATAACTCACCCTTATTAATAGTTCCGAAGAAAAGTACAAGGGAAAATAAGAAATGGAGAGTAGTTTGTCTGGTTGACTATAGACCATTTAACAAGAAAGTCGTGGATGACAAATTCCCTTTAACTAGAATAGAAGATGTTCTTGATAAATTAGGCACAGCAAAGTTTTTTTCCACTTTAGATATAACAAGTTTATTTCATCAAATTCCGTTACACCAAAAATCAAGACCATTGACAGCATTTTCTACTGAATTAGGTCACTACCAATTCCAACGTTTGCCATTTGGTTTAAAAATTTCAACAAATAGTTTTCAAAGAATGCTTTGGATCTAGTTTAAAGGAACATAAAAAGAATCTGTCAGAAGTTTTTAAAAGGTAACGCAGATATAATTTAAAGTTAAATCCAGGTAAATGCAAGTTTCTGAGACCAGAAGTTGTGTATCTTGGACATCTAATAACTGATCAAGGTGTGACTACAGATCCAAGCAAATATGATGTGATAAAAAACTACCCGACACCGTAAGATGCGGACGAAGTACGTAGGTTCGTAGCTTTCTGTAATTATTACAGTCGTTTTATTCGGAATTTTGCTGATATAGCAAAACCATTAAAACGAAGCATGCAATTTTCAGTTGGTTGCAAAGTTGCCGACAATCTTTTGAACTTTTAAAACGAAAACTCATGTCACCACCTATATTAAAATATCCGGATTTTTCAAAACCTTTCATACTAACCACATATGCATCAAACTTTGCTTTAGGAGCAATTCTTTCTCAAGGAGAAATAGGTAGTGATAAACCAATAGCATTTGCAAGTAAGTCCCTTAACAAGCATGAGTTAAATAAAGCGGTAATAGAGAAAGAGCTGTTAGCCATACATTGGGGAATAAAATAAATTAAAAGACACAAAGAAATGTTTACCTAGATTTCATTTAAATATTTATAAAAATTATGATATGAAAGCTTTTATTTTCTAAAAATAAAATGATAAAAGATTTAAATAATAATATTCTGTATTCGGCACTTATTTTTATTTTTATTGTTTGGAAATATTTTTATGTTTTCAATGATTCAATGGCAAAAAATATAATTCTTGACCCAATTTTTTTTTAAAAACATTTCCTATATTTTTAACTAAATGTTGAATAATCTCATATTCAAATTGTAAGGTGCCTACGTTTAAGCTTACATATTTGTATTCGTTATGAGAATAAAACAGATGTTTTGTTTTTACTTTACAACCTACAAAAACATAATCGGTACCCTGTCTTTAGATAGACTTTACTTTAAAAATATCGTTGCTAACCCTATAGAAATTGTTTAAATGTTTTAGCGAAAAATAGTAAACATCTGGTTTAATGAATGTAAATGGACAATTTTTGAACTCACCAATGTTTATTGAATTTTAACTATTTTTTTGAAAATCGCCAGCAAATGCTTTCCTCAACTACCCTATTATAAATTTGATTAAAATATTTGTGGTTTTTCTTTAATTTTCTTTTTACTTCTTGTAAATAGTTGTCAAACTTAAATGCAATAAATCTATCAAGGGAACCTTTATTTCCTGAATCGGCAGCTATGTGTTGAAGACAATGCATATTGTAAGTTAAAAATGAATCACTGTATAATTTTGGAATTTCTTTAACAAATTCACTTAATAGCGCTTCAGCTTCATTAATTTTATCGCTGTTTTCATAAAGTAGATAAAGTTTTTTTGCATAATTTTGTACGGATCCGAGATCTCGTGTTTGTTTCGAGCTCGTTTACGAGTCGCATTTTTTTATATGAAAATATAAAATTTTTTGAAGAAAAAGTATTTTTTCATTATTAGCTGCTAAAAATACGTTAATTAAAATCAAAAAATATTTTCATAATTTTTGTATGGTGAAGTCTTTTTATAAAATTGTCTATGAAGAAATTTATATGAAAAAATTTTATTCTCATAAAAAAGAATAGAATTTTCTTTTTTCTTTTCATATAAAAAGGTATTGGACTTTTGCTGCTAAAAATACGTTAATTAACAAGAAAAATTTTTTCACAATTTTTATATGAAAAGTTATTAAGTCTTTATAAAATTTTCTACGAAGTAATTTATATGAAAAATTCTTAGTCTTTTTGCATAGTTTTATATGGTTCCTTTACGAGTTCGACTTTTTTATATGAAAAATATAATTTTTTTAATAAAAAGTATTTTTTCATTGTTAGCTGCGTCAATAAAAGTATACGTCAATTAAAATCAAAAAATTTTAATAATTTTTATATGCAAAATTTCTTAGTCTTTTTATAAAATTTTCTATAAAAAAATTCTAAGTCTTTTTGCATAGTTTTGTATTTGTTTGTGTTCTTTTACGAATTCGACTTTTTTATTTGACATAATAAATTTTTTTTAATAAAAAGTATTTTTTTCATTGTTAGCTGCTAAAAATACGTCAAATAAAATAAAAAAATTTTCATAATTTTTATATGAAAAAATTCTGAGTTTAGAAGAGATTTGTATGAAAAAATTCTAAGTCTTTTGTTATAATTTTCTATGACGAAATTTATATGAAAAAATTCTTAGTTTCTCGTGTTTGTTTCGAGCTCGTTTACGAGTCGGACTTTTTTATATGAAAATATATAATTATTTGAATAAAAAGTATTTTTTCAGTGTTAGCTGTTAAAAATACGTTAATTAAAATCGAAAACTATTTTCCAAAATATATGTATGTATTCGAGACCTCGTGTTCGTTTACGAGTCCGACTTTTTTATATGAAAATATAGAACTTTTTAATAAAAAGTATTTTTTCATTGTTAGCTGCTAAAACTACGTCAATTTAAATAAAAGAAAATTGTCATAATTTTTATATGAAAAATTTTTTAAAGTACTTCTCAACTGAAGTCAATACATGTGTGTCCATGAAAGTGTCTCGTGTGGTTGTGTAAGTGACATTGGTGACAAGAGCTTTAGCTTCGGAGGAAAGAGCTTTAACATTGGTGGCAAAATTTAAAAAACAAGATGTACATCTAATGCGTGACTCAAGATAACTGTCGCACTTGTTTATTAAACAAAATTTTATTAAACAAAAATTTTTATTTTTTATTTTAAGCATTCTTTATAACTCTTCGTTAAATTCGAATCTTTCACCATTATATTATTATTATTATATATATATTATTATATATATAATATTATTATTATTATTGACAAAACTTTTGAAACGGTTCATGCAATAAGTGTACAATTAATGCCAGAGTCGTAAAAAAACTACATATGTTTTCCAGTGTTGCTTCTTTTTGTGTAATTTGTATTAATATAGGTGCGACAGATACTTTGATTCACGCCGTATATGATAAGATATCTGTGCCTGAACCATACACCTGACTTTTACAACGTCAAGATTCTACAACAAGAGACGAATTATTATTGAAGGTACACGCTGGAAATGCTCCACATTATAAGTGCACTTTCAGATAAGAGACTCAATTTTAAAATAGACACGGATAAATGCGCTCACATATACAGACGATGTGTGGAAATAGAAGGAAAACGGTGACTAATGGAAAGTTTTTAAAGGTTAGGTCAGTCATGTTTTTATTTTTTGTTAAAGTTTTTTAAATTTTGTTTAATGTAACTTAAAATTTATATTTTTTAATGTAAGTTTAAAATCGTTTAAAAAATATTGTGATCATTTTGTCATCATTGTGTATATATATTTTTTAGATACCCTGAAGATGACTTCCGAAGTCATCCGAAATATTGGTGGAAAATAAAAATAGTTTGTAATAAACTCCTACAGGAAGGAATATTTCCATCTTGTTGGAAGGTGGCAAGTGTCCAGCCGGTACCTTTCATATGATATCGGCACCTTAATATTTCAAATGCGTTTGACCGAGTGTGGCATAAAACGCTCGTGTCAAAACTTATTGCATATGGTTTTGATGGCAACTTTGCTCGATGGATCACGTGTTTCCTGAAGGACAGAACGATTAGTGTCGCAGTTGACGGTATTTCGTTCAAGGAGTACGCCATCAACGTAGGAGTACCTCAGGGCTCAGTTCTATCGCCAACCTTGTTTCTGGTTTTTATCGATGACCTTCTATAGTTGACGCACAACCCAATACATTCGTTTGCAATTGTCATTCATATTCATTCAAAAAACGCCCAAGCTCTATGGAGATTAAGAGAAAGAGATAAAATATGAATGACACACTCCTTAATGTCTACAAAAAATCTCCGAGTGTGATCTTGCTAATAGAGTAGAGTTCAATGCAAGCAAGACCCAGTGCTGTCTGTTAACCTACAAGCGGATGGATTGCCCCTTAGCTCCTCTCATTATGAATGGTGCTGATCTTTTGGAATCAGCCTTCTGGTTCTTAACGTTCTGGGCATAGCGATCCAATCTTATCTTTGTTGGAATGATCATATTTTCGATGTGTCGAAAGAAGCGGGGAAGTGCGTAGGTTTTTCAAACGGTGTAAAAAATATTTCACTTCATCTGATCTTCGCATGACCTACACCTTATATATTAGGCCGAAAATGGAGTACAATTCACTCATTAGGGCAGGGGCTTCAAGATCTTATTGGGGGTTGGAATTAATTTTAAAGGTTTTTTTTCGGTTTTTGAGCATTTATTTAGAAACAACGGTACAATGTATATTATTCAAAGTATTGTCCATCGTTAGCTACAACATTTTCCCATCTTTCTGGCAGCATATGGATTCCGCGCCGGAAGAACGATTCGTCTTTTGAGGCAATCCACGAATCGACCCATTTTTTGGTATCCTCGTAAGAAGTGAAGCGCTGCTCAGCCAAGCCATGCGTCATCGATCTGAATAGGTGGTAGTCGGAAGGGGCTATGTCTGGGCTATAAGGCGGGTGGGGTAGCACATCCCAATTCAGCGCCTCCAACGTTTCCTTGACGGTTCTTGCAACATGTGGCCGTGCGTTGTCATGTTGAAAAACCACTTTGTCGTGTCTTTTGGCATATTCCGGCCGTTTAACCTTTAATGCTCGGCTCAATTGCATCAATTGTTGTTGGTAGCGTTCCCCAGTGATGGTTTCGTTAGGTTTTAGCAGCTCATAGTACATGACACCCTTCTGATCCCACCAAATACACAGCATAAGCTTGGCGCCATGAATATTCGGCTTGGCCCTCGATGTTGATGCATGGCCGGGTGGTCCCCACGATTTTTTTCGCTTAGGATTATCGTAATGTATCCACTTTTCATCGTCAGTGACAATACGATGCAAAAACTCTTCCTTTTATGCCGTTGAAGCAGTTGTTCGCACATGCAAAATCGCCGTTCAACGTCTCTCGGCTTCAACTGGTACGGCACCCAATTTCCTTGCTTTTGAATCATTCCCATGGCCTTCAAGCGTTTGCCGACCGTTGATAAGTCGACTCCCAATAATTTTGACAATTCTTGAAGGGTTTGACACGGGTCTTCATCGAGCAAAGCCTCCAATTCCTCATCTTCAAACTTTTTCGGCTGGCCCAGACGCTCTTTGTCTTCCGTATCAAAATCACCACTTTTAAACCGACGGAACCAGTACTCACAAGTAGAAATCGATGGAGCATAGTCCCCGTAAGCCTCAGTAAGCGTGCGTTGTGCTTCAACCGCTGTTTTCTTCAAATGGAAGCACAAAAGTAAACCTTCCCGCAAATTGCGTTTTGTTTGAACGAAAGTCGACATGTTCACAGAAAAAAAAATATATGTTGTTTACACTTCAGTGGAATGACACATACTGAAAAATGAAGCTTAGACAATGTGCTTTGGAATGAATATAGTCACAGGTGTGCCCGATGCGATCTATTGATAGTTACGCCATCTCTTAGAAAACCTTTAAAACTAATTCCAACCCCCAATATTTAGAGCTTCTGGATAGAATTCAACGTCGTGCGATATATTTTAAAGGGGATGAAAGCCTTTAATCTAGAAAAAAAACTAAGTTTTTTTTTATATATTTTAAAAAATTGTACCTGTAGGCTGAACACATTAAATAAAGCCACAAGCAAATACAGAGGTCGATAAACAACTCAACAATTATTCTACATATTACTTCCTATTACAACTACGAATACAAATTAACTATTTTCTTTTAACTAAATACCACTTAACCCTGTTTATTGTTAAACCAACATAAGTCAACGTTTCGTGGCAATTTTGTTTGAACAATGTTATTGCTGCGTTCTTATACCTAAATATTTTAAAAATATTTTTTTATTCTTCAATTTTCGAAAGTTTCAGTTAATTTTCGTTTTGTTTGAATTAAAAAAGTAAGAATTGTTAGTTTTTAAGTCTTATAACTTCTTTGTTTTGAAACTTATTAAATTTAGTTTTTAATTTAGTAAGAAGAGGATTTTTTAAGATCGAACATGTTATACATGTTTTTTCAAACCTTTTTTTTTTGTATGGAGGCGGACCCACCCCAATAAGCAATAATACTCCGAATTTCTGTATACCAGTTCTTATGCCAAATTTGTCAGTAGTTTTTGCATCTGGTTGTCAGAACTTATTAGTAGTTACGCAATCCTCGATACATTTTGGTAGTTGGTTCTAGAACTAGAAGTTAAATAAGCTGTTCAAAGGTGATTACTGCAGTTACCACTACCAACAAATACAATCAATTGACAGTAGTAATTAAAAAATTTACCTGGACTGTTCAAAGCATAAAACTTTTTTTTACGCCTTTATACAATAAGAAATTTTTGTATCGGGAACCTTGAAGGGTGCCAGATAGAGCGTAGGTGTATTCAGAAGGTAAATGAAAACAACACAGGTAAAAATCAAAAGTATTTTTTGTAACTTTTTAGGGCCTAAGTGCTATAAATATTACCTCAAAAAAATATTACATGATTATTCTAGTTTAGCCATTAAAAGGGTTAAGAGCGCTAGAACTCCGATTTCGGTAGTCCAGCTAATCCATTGTCTAGCTGGTCCTCAGTTCTAAAATCTGAGTATTAACACCTTAATACTCGGTGCAGAAATCCGTGGCTTACGAACTGGCCTAATCCACGGGTTAGCGCTAACACTCGGTGAAAAAATTGATCATTACTGTAAATTCTTCTTATTAAAGTTTATAGAAATTATGATAATGATCAAACACAAAGCGAAGAGCTCGAAAATGCCCGCGTAGTTTTCTAAAAACTCTTAAATACCTGAAACTACCCGAGCTTGGCTACCTTAGGCAATCCGGCTTCTCGAAATGTAGTGGAATGATTAATACCCGAATGCGTATTAAACATACCACTACAGCTATGGAGCCTGAATGACCCTTTTATGGTTTCCTGTTTTTTAGACGCCTATATTATTTTTTTAAGTTGAAGTTTTTATTGTGTGCCGAAGATAAAGTCTTCTGTTCGGACTTTCAGGCTCATAGCTTTTTACCTAGACTAGTCAAGTAATAGGTTGTTAGGGCTGTAAAAAGCTTTTTAATTACAAAAATATATTCAAATATCTATGATTTTTATGTGTTGCACCATTGTTATTATTATAATTATAAGAAAAAATATTATTTAGTTAACGGTTAAAATATATAAAAAAATACATTTCTTGCCTTCTTTACCAAGTGTCTACCATCAAACAATGCTTATATAAGCAGCTAATATTTGTTTTTTAATAATTCTCAGATCTAATTTTGAACAGAGATCTCAAACTCCATCACCACATTTTTGTGCTTCTCAAAGGTCTGAAAATAATCGTGCTGGAATTTTATATGAATCACGAAGTGGAGCGATCGGATGTAGTTCAAGCCAGTTCTCTAATGAGCCAGTTTACAGTATGTACTATTTAAAAAAAAATTAAAAACAGTCCCATTAATAAAATATTTATACAATGACGTACAAATTTTTTTCCCTATTTCGTATTTGGTTTTGGGCTTATTTGGTCTAGTGTGTTTTTAAAATAATGTTATATAAAAACTTGGATTAACTTATACTGCTACAATTTTAACTGATATTCATAAAAATATTCTCCTTTAAATTTTTAATATAAAAACATATATAAATGAACCCTTAAATGACACACTAGTGCGAATTCTTTTTTTGATTGCTTACACCGTACCAAAATTATCGAAAAATATTCACGCACAAAGTAAACCGTATACACGTAAAACTACAGGCAAAGGATAGTAAAACTGCGTTCTCAATTTTTCAAGACATGTATTTGTAATAACAAGACATGTATTTGTTTAAGAAATTTATTTAAATACTTAAAACCTTCCAAGCATGACAATATGGGAATCAAATGAAAGAAAACAACCTCTTTTTTCAAAAAAATTTGATAAGCATTTTGGTTTGGTATTAAGAGTAATGTAAGTTTTTTTACTTCAAACAAATTTAAAACTATTTTCATAAATTTTCAAATCAAACATAAGTCAATTTAACTAATTTACATATTTGGTATGGATGTATTGTCACTGCGTTGTTTTTTTTTATAAGAGATTGTCTTCTTTCATTTGATACCCATATTGTAATGTTGGAAGGTTTTAAGTGTTTAAACAAATATGTCTTGTAACTTAAAATACCTTTTAAAAAAATCCAGACGTTCACAAGAAAAGGTGAGAACGCAGTTTTACTATCTTTTGCCTAAAATATCACGTGAACATAGTTTACTTCATGTATGAAATTTACTGTCGTACGGTGTTATAACTCAACAACAAAAAAAGGGAAATTATACTTTTTTTAAGGTATAAACTAGAAAATCTGGTAAATTTAATTTTTTAAATAAAATATTTTTAAAAATATAACAGCATTATATAGAATATAATGTAAAGAGATAACATGATGGTCCCACTTTTTGATGGAATAATAATGGCATAACATATTTCTTTTTTAATAATTTTCAATTTATTGCCTTTCTCCTTTCTAAAATTGTAAAATTTAAAATCGTAGGACTTTTTTGGTTGGATATAACTTTTTGTTGTTAATAATATATATATATTTGGATATAACAAGTATAACAATATATTATATATTTGAATATAACAACAAGTCCTGAGATTTTTAATTTTACAATTTTCTTAAGCTCAAAAGGCAATAAATTGAAAATTATTAAAAAAGAAATATGTTATGCCATTATTATTCCATCAAAAAGTGGGACCAACATGTAATCTCTCTACATTATATTCTATGCTTTTTGCTGTTAGTATTTTTTAATGTATTTTTCTTACTCGCTCATTTTAAATACAGTTCTTCGACTTATGAAAAAATTTGCTAAAAAGTGAAAGCAAAGAAGTAAACAACACGAGGAAGTGTGAACGAAGTATAAGTAAAGAACAGCATTAACAAAAATAGTAAAACAATGTAAACAAGTGATTGAAAGTGATTTAAAGTTTTAAAATTAACATTTAATTAAAATTGATAAATAACAATTTAAATTAACAATGACATATCTTGCTGAAGATTTATTTTACAATATGTTCATTGGGTTGAAGAAGTGGTTTTTAAAAAAATAAATTTCTTAGGAATCATTTTTTCAATATACTGTGTGCAGTTTGTCGAGTTGTGGTGGGATCAACAAAAGGATGATTTCTTTGATTCGGTTATTGAATTTGTTTCTTCGAACGTAATTTTTACTAATCAAATTCTAAATGAAATGAAGTTGACCATTCGCTTACATGCAAATAAAATGGAACAAATGTCGTAATCAGCTGGTCGCCGAAAGGATAGGCACAAATGCGGCTATTGTGTTTATTACACTGTGCGACAAATTCTTCACGTTCAAATGATTTAAGCTACGCGTAGCTACTTTAGGGGCATATTGATTTTGCCACTTCATTTGTAACGCTCAAAAGGAGGCGAGGTGGGTATAGAAATGTATAAATATTCTTGACCAGCATCACCTCCTGAGACGAGTTCGCCATGTCTGTCTTTCTATTTGTCGTCACGATTACAGTCGTTACTTTTAAGCTATCGTTATGAAATTCAATATATAATATGCAATAACCTTCAATATAAAAGCTGCTTTGTCGAGATTTTTTGAACATAGTGAATGCTTATTCAACGCTGCACAAAGTAGATTATTGAGCTTATTGGTGTTCATAGTGCGCACTTTATGCAGGTGGCTGAGGTTATTTGTTTTAATTTGACTACTCAGTCATTTTTTACACTTTTTGGAAATCACATATTTGATTTCTATGTTTGATTTCATTATCGTAGTTTATGTGATTTTTAAGATATAGCACAAAATATATTTTAGTTGTATTGCAGCTACCACGTCCACTTGTCCAATCGAACCGAAATTTTTATCACTTTTTTAAAGTCACATATTAGGTTTTCTGTATTTAGTTTTGTTATTGTAGCTTATCTGCTTTCTGAAATATAGCACAAAGTGTTTTTCAGTTTCAAGGCAGCTACCACGCCCACTTGTCCGATCGAACCGAAATTTTTAACACTTTTTGAAAGTCACATACTAGGCGTCTGTGTTTAGTTTTGTTATCGTAGCTTATCTCCTTTCTAAGTTAAAGCACAAAATGTGTTAAGCTGTATGGCAGCTGCCACGCCCACTTGTCTGATCAAACATGTCATTATTACGGTTTAAATAAAATTAATTTACTGAAAAAGTGCAATTTATAAGACTTACAAATTTTTTTAGAGGTACTACTTAATTGTATATTAACCATAAATAAAATAGTAAGTCAACCATACTGTAGAATAACTCCCGTCAGTCAGCCAAAAAAAGAAAATTGTTTATATAATTTTTTGTTTCTTTAGTATATTATTACTATATTACATTATTTATTATAGTAAAACTTTTCTTCAGAATCATCGAATTCGTTGATTTCGCTTTCAGAATCGGAAATATTTACTTTGTCGGTTTCCGATTGAGTTTCAGATTGGGCATTTAAAAAAATGAACATTGTTTAAATTCCTTTGATTTTTTTTAAAAAAAATGTTGTTTTTATGTGTAACCGATATCAGACCCATATCTTAAATAATAGCATATATATATATATATGTATGTAGTAGGGTGAGATGGTCCGTTTTATTTCATATTATATTATATTTATTTTAATAGAAATTTTTTTAACAATTTTAAAATTACACATTAAACGTTGAAAAAATATTTGGAATAAAATATTGAACAATTTTTTGATTATAAAAAATTAACAATAATGAAAATAATTTTTTTGAATTATTTTGTAAATGAAAGTAAAGGGTATTTTCTTATGTGTGTGTGATTTTTGTTATTTAAGGCACCACATTATTCCCCCCTACGGAAAAAAGTGTTTTGTTAGCCAAAAGGTTAAAATGTACTTTCTAATTTTTACTGCGTTTTGATAAGAGTGTTTTTGTTTTTTTCTGTGTCTAACGAAGCTGGTTTAAGTCTGTATATGTTAACTGCTATGTTGGTGTTGTGTTCTCAAATTGTGAAATATTTTAGTGTTCTTTCTATGAGTAAATGGTCCCTCGTATGGTTCTTGGAGTGATTTTCGAATTGTGTCACTGCGGACGAAAACGAAGTTGCAAGTCTTGAGTGCTTGAAGTATATATTGTTGAAACCTAGTGTTGTGATGTGAAATATTTGAATGATTGGTATTGACGACTTCTTTAAGTTTGGACAAGGTGTCCGACGAATTGAAGAACTGATTAATCTGAATAGTAATTGTTGTGGAAATCTGAGTGTTTGACCAAAAACCATTTCTGCTGGGGAAGCCTTAATATCTTCTTTGACTGGATCTGAGCCCTAGAAGAATTGTTGGTAACTCTGAGTACCAGTTTGCTTGGTTATTACTAGCTATTATGGAAGTTTTTAATTGACAGTTTAGAGTTTAAACGTTCTACGATTCCGTTCGCTTGTGGATGACAATCGGTAGTTGTTATGTGTTTGCTTCCTAAACTTTTAACAACATTTCTGAATGTTGTCGATGTGAATTGAGGTCCTCGATCAGAAGTAATTTCCAGAGGAACTCCAATACGTGATATGTATTGTTTATACAAACAAACATATCTTCATATAAATATAAACAAAATAATTTTTGTTTTGTTTAAACTGCAGTAAGAATGAACTTTGTCAACATAAGCATAATTTCAGGCCAACAACACATAATTCAGTGTTGCTATCGCTATTATCAAAACAGCTTAAATATACACAAAACAAAAGTAGGGCAAATTTAAGCCAACAACCTATGACTAATGAACCTTATTCTTATGTGCAGTTTAGCACTTTAGCATTTTTTGTTGTTTTGTAAAATGTTCTTATGTGCACTTGTGTGCAGTTTTGTTTAGTTGTGATTTTATTGTTAATGTAAGCCAATTTTGTGTATAAATATTTTGTAATTTTGATCAATAAATTTAGTATTGTTTTGTAGATAAAGGTTTTAAGTGTTTTAGTTACTGATTAAATTAAAGCGCTGGGAATCTTCCTAAAATCAATCCTCAACTCAACAACAGATTACTGGTTAAAGTACTTGCAATCTGTGCACGATTGAATGGATTTGTACCTAGTCAATCATCAAATCATTCATTGGTGACCCCGACGTGATCTTCTGTGCAGGATCAAAATTCACGGCAAACAGCATTTAGGATTAGAAGTTTACGACAGTTTTATACAACACAATTAAAGGGAAAATGGAACAGTGATTCATCGCGCAATCTCAGCTTGGAGACGAGATTGAAAGAATCATTCGCAACTTCAAAAAGGAAGGATAGTAAATGCATAGATCGCAGTCACGATTACTTTATTAAGGACTACTACACGCAGCTGACAATGCTTTGCGAAAAATACATGGAGCAGTTTCAGCAAGAAATCCAAACGTTGGAAACAAACAGTGAAGAAGGCTGTGATGAGAATCCAACTAATGGCCTGATTAGAAAGGCCCATCGGAAAATGTCCCTCCTAGAGTCAAGGCTCTCGAACATAAGAGTCTTGGAAGGACAATCTTCACGATATTACGACCTGAATGTGGAATTTGTGAATCAATTATGGCACGACATAGCCATAATTGAAGGCAAAATATGGGAGCAACACTCTGATCCAGATGCATTAGGCTATAATGCAAATAAATTTTAAGAACTTGAGCAAGAAGTGCATCTGAAAATAACAGAAATCACTTAAATGCTCAACCAACCAGCTCACCAACATGAGTCACATCCAACAAGAAGCACTTTACCAATTCCAAAGGTAAAAATTCCGACATTTGATGGAGACTACTTAAAGTGGAGCCAATTCCACGACTTGTTCACTGAACTAATTCACAAGCAACCATTGTCAAACGTAGGAAAAATGTGGCATTTAAAAACACAGCTTACAGGAGAAGCATCAAATTTTGTAAGTCACCTGGCTACCACTGATGAAAACTATGTCACCGCATGGAGGCTACTCGAAGAGCGCTACAACAACAAAAGAGTATTGACATCAACACTTATAAAGAAATTTGTAGACCAATCATCCGGAACTTCAAGTATAGCAGCAGTTAAACACCTGCATGACACAACACGCGAATGCCTGCTTGCTTTAAACAATTTAGGCATCGAAACTGACTCATGGGATCCATTGCTGATTCACATTCTCATCAAAAATATGGATCGAAGCACATACATTCAATATGAGCAATCGCTTGTAAGGCCAAAGGAGGTGCCTAAAATATCAGAATTGTTGTCTTTTTTGGAATTACAACTTCAAACAATGGAAACTATTGGGCAACGAGAAAAACCAAAGGCATCACTAAAGGTTTTCACATCAACAGCTGTATCAAACTCAAACATCAAACTCTATGTGTCATGTGAAAAGAAATCTTATCCGTTATTCGCATGCGACAATTTTCTAAACCTCAAGGTGCAGGATCGCATAAAATTTGTGCAAAAACACAGACTATGCCTGAATTGTCTAAAGTCAGGTCATGCAGCCGGACAATGTGCATGGCGACACTGTCCCATGTGTTCGAAAAAACACAATTCATTTCTTCATCTCAAGCAACAAGAATCATCACTTGAAGCAAGAAATGAGGTAAAAGAAGTTTCGCCTGCGACTGTGGCAACACCTAATCATGCAATTTAAAACAACAAATATGTACTTTTAGCAACTGCAAAAATTCGAGTTGTGGCAAACAATGGTCAGGTCTGCGAAGGAAACAAAACACGGTCTTTGGATGGATTGCCATTGGGCAAACTGAAGTGTCAACAGTAGCAACTGCATCATACGCCGTAGTCACTATGAGAGATGAGAACTTAAACGCCATTCTTGAAAAATTTTGGTGAATCGACGATTTCAACAATACCAATAATTCCATGACCCCAGTTGAAAAATGGTGTGAAAATCATTTTGTCAATAACATTAAAAGAGATAATGATGGCCGGTTCATAACACGCTAAAAGTCCGACGGCTCTTGGAAAATCAATGGACATGGCTATTCACAGATTTCTCTCCCTCGAAAAAAGGTGTAAAGAGATTTTACATTGCAAGCTCAATACATAAAATTCATGGACGAGTATGAATCTTTGAATCCAATTGAAAAAAAATATGGCCAAAGGATGTTCCCGATGTTCATTACTTTATACCTCATCACTACGTTTTAAAGCCAGATAGCAGTACCACAAAGCTCAGAGTCGTAATTGACGCATCAGCAAAAACGTCGAGTGGCCAGGCTTTAAACGATATATTGCATAAGGGTCCTACAGTCCAAAGTGATCTATTTTCAATGCTGTTGGGTTTTAGAACATATAGATATGTGTTCACGACCGACATTGAAAAGATATATCGACAGATTGGCATGCATGAGGAAAACACAGCTCAACAGCTAATTGTATGGCGGAAGGACCCGAGTCAAGTCATTCCATACTATCGTCTTAAAACAGTGACTTACGGAACAACATCAGCACCATATCTTGCTACAAAATGTCTTCAATATCTAGCAAAACAAAACATGAGTAAATTCCCACAAGGTGCACAAACTTTGCTTGAAGATTTTTACGTGGACGACTGTCTCAGTGGTGCCAATGATATCGCAACAGCTCTGGAATCTCAGAAACAACTTTCACAAATGCTTCACGAAGCTGGCTTTAAACTCCGCAAGAGGTGTTCTAACAACTCAAGGTTACTAGCAAATATACCGGTAGAGGATCAAGAAGTTAATCTGGATCTGGATGATAAGGCTACAAAAACATTAGGTCTAATTTGGCTACCAAAATCAGATCAATTGTGCGGACGAGCACACTTATCACCAGTTCAGTAAATGCAAGAACTATGGAAGCAAGATTATGAACGGGATGAAAAATTACCACATCAAACGCAACAAGAATGGCAGCAATTTAGAGAAAATATACTGGAACTCAATAAGTTTATTTATTTATTTATTTATTTATAAACTATCGACAAAAATGTTTAACAGTCTATTTATTGCATCTTAAATTACACTAAAACCATAATTATAATGGAATTATTATAAGAATATAAAATTAAGGATTTATACAATACTCAATACAGTTTGCTTAAATGCCTCTCTATTTTGAGTGAAATCTATACGAGCACTTACACTGTTATAGACAGTGCACATGTTAAAAATCGGATCACTCCGGCCATAGTTAGTTCTATGGTGCGGAATGTAAAAAAAAATCTCTTTGCCTAAAGTGTCTTTCCGGAGCATAAATATTTAGACGGGCGAGGATTGGCGCACAGTTAATATTATTCATTAAAAGATCTCGAACAAAAGTTATAAGAAAATATTTTCTTCTAGAACTCAACGATTTAAGCCCAATAAGTGCACATCGGGAGCTATACTCTAGCATAAAATTCCAATTTAGGTTTTTCACAACAAAACGAGTAAAACGTTTTTGGACTTTTTCCAATCTTGTACTATGCGACTCATAAAATGGGTCCCATATTACACACCCATACTCAAGTATTGATCTTATAATGGAAATGAAAAGAGTCTTTAAGGTATACGGGTCAGCAAACTCTCTAGTGTTGCGTCTAACGAATCCCATCATAGCATTAGCCCTGCTGATTATGTTGTCATAATGACCTGAAAATGACATCTTTTTATCACAGAGTACACCTAGATCAGATTTAGAATCTACTCTAATCAAGGCGTTGCATAAAATTGAGTAATCAAAAAACATTGGAGATCTTATCATATAAAATGACATTATGTTGCATTTTGACAAATTTAAATTCAATTTATTTAGCATACACCATGAGTGCAGACTATTTAAATCACTTTGTAAACTCCATTGATCACTGAGAGAGCTTACAGATTTAAAAATCTTAACATCATCAGCATACATAAGGCAATCTGAGTACTGTATAAAATTAGGAAGATCATTGATGAAAAGAATAAATAACAACGGCCCAAGGTGGCTACCCTGTGGCACACCTGAATGATTAATTATTGCTTTTGAGATCGTCTTTCCGATGCATACATTTTGGCTACGACCTAAAAGGTACTCACTAAGCCAAGACAAGAGTGAAGAATGAAAACCCATTAGACTGAGCTTATTAATTAGAATAGAGTGCTGAACTCTATCAAATGCTTTAGCGAAATCTGTGAAAATAACGTCTATTTGTTTACCATTCTCCAATTCATTTTTTATTAAGTGAGTGAATAGAAACAGGTTTGTAGAGGTTGATTTTCCAGAGACAAAACCATGCTGGCTTTCAGATATCGAATTTTTAATGCCTTTATAGATCTGCTTTTTCACCAAGGCTTCAAACAATTTGGAAATTGATGGTAACTTAGATATTGGTCTATAGTTTCCAATGTCTTGTCTTGATCCAAAATTATTAATAGAAACTATAATTGAAACCTTCCAAATATCCAAAAATATGCCTTTCTCAAGGGACAAATTAAAAATTAGTGAAAGAGGCTGAGCAAGTGCAGCAGCACATTTTTTAAGGACGATTGGTGGGATATTATCGGGGCCAGCACCCTTATTAATATCGAGTGACAACAACTCGTTAAAAACATCTTCTACCGAAAGAACTAAACTGCCCAAATCAGTGATTCGCTCTCCATTATATAGCGATCGATCTTGATGTATAGGAACATTATCTAAAACAAAATTTGATTGGAAGTAGTCAGCAAACATATTACATGCATCCTCAATATTGTTCGATGTTTTATCTTTAAAATACATATTTTTAGGAAGACCCTTAGTATTTCTCTTTTTATTAAAAAAATTCCAGAAAGCTCTTGGATTGCATTTAATATCCGATTCCAACACCCGGACATTACTTCTATAAAGGGAGATCTTCAGAGTTTCATACTGTTTACGAGCCACAAGATAGTTTTCACGAAAGGACATGTTCAATTTACTCTTTTTGTATAATTTATTCATACGGTTTTTTAGTTTGAAGAGATCTCTACTAAACCATTGGTTGGTGAATTTCTCGGTAAACCGGCTTGGTGTTTTTCTTAATTTTCCTTATAGGAACAAAAGTCACAAATGCTTCGTTAATAATATTAATGAAGAATTCATAATTAACTAAAAGATTTTCCCTAAAAACTGTACGCCAATCGACACTAGATAAGAAGTTAGACATGCCAACATAGTCTGCCTTATTAAAAGCAAATACAAAAGTATCCTCTTCTAAGAGCAGGTATACTTAAGGTTGCCGTATCCAACTGAATTAAAAGCGCCTTATGATGCAAAGAGTTATTTGACAAAAGGAAATCAGCTTCGTTACAATTAGCATTAAGATCACGATCAGAAAAAACTAAGTCCAAAATTTTATTTAAACTATTTTTAACCGAATTTAATTGACACAATCCCAACGAGAAGACGGAGTCTAAAAATTCTATTTCAACAATATTACTCATAGAGCTTGGAATCATACTCATAATTTCATTAGAGTATGACCAAAAAGTATTGCCCAAGTTGAAATCACCGAGAACTAATGGATAGTCATTGTCCTTAAGTCGTTCAACTACATTAAGTATATTAATAAAATGCTTAGTATAAATTTCACTATTGGAGCATGGTGGGATATAAGATACAAAAATATAGATACTTAAAAAGGATTGTGCAGCAACCACGTCGCCGGCAACCGGACAATCAACACGTACGCATATTTGCTCCACATCACCTGACAGATGTTGTAATGATATTTCTTGACATCTAAAATGTGCACGGATGGCAATTAATACACCACCTCCACGAGTTAAGCCAGTTGTTGAGCTGCGGTCGCGTCTAAATACTTCGAATTGGTCATCAAAAAGTTCAGATGTTATAATATTCTGATGCAACCAGGTCTCCGTTAGGGCAATGACATCATAAGAACAGTCAATCACATTTAGAGAAAATTCTGTTGATTTAGTGCGAAGTCCACTAACATTATGATAGTATACTTCTGTTTTATGTGGACGCAGTGGTGCATAATTGTATGGGATCGTCGGTATAGAAGCATTTAAAATTGCTGGTTCTGTACCGACGGACGCTTGACGTTTTTTGGAATGTTGTTAAATGGTTTTACTCGAACTCCAGCAGGCCAAAAATTCGAGTTAAAGACTGTGTGTGCGTGAATGGCAGGAATGCCTAATTTAAAACAAACACGATTAGCATTTAGAACCTCTCTTTTAGCTAGACTATAGCATACGACTTCCGATGCAGCAATACTAGCCTTAGATACGACATAGTTCTGAATAGCTTCGTACGTTGTCGTAGGTCGAAAATTAGATAGATGAAACCATTTGCGCCGTCTTATGACATCAATATTTTCACCTTGGTAGTCATTAGTGCCAATTATAGCATTAGTATTTCTATTAAAACGTTGATTAGAATTCGTAAAATTATTTTCATAGTAATTTAGAATATTATCAGTTGGTAAAGCTGTATCTATAGCTTCAACATATGTCCCACTATTATGAGAGCGAACTGTATCACCAGTTGTTACAGAGCCGTGGCCTTCAAAACGTTCATTGACATGAGTGTTTGTATGCAAATTATGTGCACCGGGTAGATTATTTACTTCTAATAACGAGAGAGCAGCTCTTACATCATTAGCAGCAATAACAGCAGTGGGTGCACCGGCAGAGGTGGAGGCAGCAACAACAACATCAACAGCAACAACTTCATTAGAAAGAGTATCAGCCGAGCCTGAGGCTGCATGAACAGCATTGTTAACAAAAACATTATCAGCAGAGAGCGCACCAGTAGAGGTGGGGGCAGCAACCACAAATTTGCCATCAACTGGTTTTTCAGAAGCAGCAACAACCGAGGCATATGAAGAGATTGACACGTTTGAGCTATTAAGCAGAGTTGATGCCTTATTAGCACGTGCGTCAGTTTGACCATTGTTAGCACAAGTCAAAGTTTGTTTCGCTGTCTTAATAGCGCGAATAATTGTCGGAGTTTTCCGAACATGTTTATTATTAGCACCATCTACAGCGGGAGAGCTGAGGGAAACACTACGCACAGATGTTTTAGGTAGACGAACCGTTTCGGCATTTTTTGATTTTGAGCGTGTGAGAATGCGATTTTTACCCGTCGCTTTAGGCACTTTGGCAGAATTCTCATCGACGTGTGCGACATTTGATTTCACTAATAATTCAAATAATTGTTTAAGTTCTTGAACAGACTTAAATGCATTTTCAAGTTTAATCAATATATCAGAATATGACTGATTATTACACTTTTTGCAATTAAGGGAGGGTTCTCCTGGATTTTTTTGGATTTGGCCGAAAAACAAGCAAAATTTGAGAATGGTTTGTGGGAAAATGAAAAGACATACGAACTTATGCTTTTGAACTTTGATTCGTGGTTTATTGACGAGTAAAAAAAAAAAAGATATTTGAAAAATTCAAAATGGCGGCTTGAAAATGGCGGATCTCGTCGACCTCTGCGCGCAAAACATCGACCTCCCGCGGACAGTGTGGGGCCTCAGGTAGTGAACTGAAGTGAGAAATGTATAAAATTTATTAAAATTGATAACATTTCATATGCCTGGAACCTAACTTCAATTAAGTTTGGTAAAAAAAACCAATTTTATGGACTTTTAAAAAAAAAATTGAAATTTTTTGCTTTTTTTTTACTTAGATCTCGTTTAAAAATTATAAATAAACAATTTTTTTGCCAATGTTAGGTTCCAGGCGTACAAAAAAGTATATACTTTCAAACATTCTTTGAATGAAGGAAATCGGATCAATAGAACAAGCCCTGTGCTGTCCGTTAGATTAGAAAACATGGTTCCGAGAAAAACGCGTTTAAAGTTTTTAGAAAGTTGGTACGCGCGCGTGACATGGGTACGTTTGACACGCTCTAGCTCGAGAAATACGCGTCGTATTGAAATATCCCTTGGCACAAACATTCTACATATATGTAACTTTCATTTTATGTAAAAAAAAAAAAAAAAATGGATTTTTTCAAAAAAATCCAGGAGAACCTTCCCTTAATATGCAGATTTTTAGCACAAAAACAACAATAGACAAGTTCAGAGTTCGTCGCGGGTACTGACATTGTGTAAAGTATAAGCTCACGAGATCAAGGTGTTATGTTTATTTAAAAATGTTTGCACGCAGTAATAGACGATGTTGTGTTGCCAACGATTAGAAGAAGACTAAAGTTAAAGGTACCTCGACACATCATTCATTCAAAACCCCAAGTTAGGGTTCAACTACACACTTTTGCCGATGCTTCAGAACGAGCGTACGGAGCAGCCATTTATGTGAGAACAACGTATAAAGATAGAACCATAACATCGAACTTGCTCTGCGCAAAATCCAAGGTAGCACCCTTAAAACTACAAACGCTTCCTCGATTGGAATTGTGTGCGGCCGTTTTAGGAGTCGAGCTTACAGAAAAAGTGAAACAGGATGTGGCAACACCTACGACTTGCCACGCCGTCTGAACACCGATCTCAATCTCAACTTTACACGTCTCTAACGATCACACACATCACTAAGAAATCGTCAGAAAATACGCGGAACAGTAAAATTTCCTCTTAATATTTGATAAACTGTAAAAATTATAACTTAGCTTTCTATTCAATCTTCGAACAGTTGAAAACCAAATGTAAGAACTACTTCTTCTTATGTAATACAATTCTAATGTATACTCCTATAATATAGTTTTAAAAGCTGTCCCAAGCTGTTCGCCAAATCAGACTTTTCCTGGGCGGGCATCGGACTGCTGTCGTAATTGGTTTTTTTACATTCTTTTAAAAATTTGTTTTTAAAGCTGAGCTTAAGTCTGTGAGGAAACTTGTCATCGTACGCAAAAATGAGTGACGCATCCGGCGATAATACAAAGTGCGGAATCTGTGCGAAGTCTGACGAGGGAAGATGGATCCAATGTTACAAGTGCGACAAGTGGTATCACTTCGAGTGTGCCAAGGTTTCACCCGACGCCGTGCCAAATGAATACGAGTGCATCGAATGTTCCCAAAAGGCACCAACATTCAACAATGAAAGCCAAAGGCAAGACGACCTGGGGACGGAGCAGCAAGAAAATATTTCGGAACGTACTTCAAGAGTCACGCAAGGTATCTCAACAAATTCAGGCAAGTACAATTCTGTTGATTCAACTGGGGTGGATTTAGAACTCTCTCTACTAGAAGAAGAGAGGCAAGCAAACTTGCTATTTCTTAAGAAAAAATATGAAATATTACAAAGACATAAAGATGCGCTAAAGGGTGCAAACGAAAATGTGCCTGTGTCAACGAAGAAAGTGCCTACTGTGTCCTCGGCACCAATTGAGAACATGCAAGAGTTCGTTTCAATGCAATCAGGTAACGCCCGATTTCACGGCGGTGTTCCAAAGCAAGTAGGCAACACCCAAGCTCATGGCGGTGTGCAAGAAAATAAAGTTAGCGAAAGAAATGTAGGGAGCGTGCATTTTGATACAAATGTACTTCAGTTAGGCGAGGGTACACATGTGAGTTTCGAAAATGAATATTTCAGGCAGGCAGGTGGTAGAGGTTTGGCTGGCGCTTATTGTAGCTCAGGCGCTGCTAACAGCAGCGAGAATTTCCAAGGCGGTTTAGGAAACGAGGTAAGGCAGTCGTCGACGCTCAATCCCGAGCAGATACAAGCAAGGCACGCCGTGCCGAAAGAGCTGCCAATATTTAGCGGCAAACCGGAAGAGTGGCCAATTTTTATCAGTAGTTACGAAAACTCAACTCGAGTTTGCGGCCTCAGCAACGACGAAAACCTACTACGGTTGCAGCGCGCTTTGAAAGGCAAAGCCTTCGAATATGTCAGTAGCCAACTATTGATTCCGTCACTGGTTCCAGAAGTTATATCAACTCTACACATGGTTTTCGGCAGACCTGAGATCATAATCAATAATCTGCTTGAACAAGTGCGCTCATCAGCCGGTGTAAATGCAAACAAGCTTGATTCTCTTGTACATTTTTCATTGCAAGTGAAAAATGTTATAGCCATTATGAAAGCAGCAGGACTTGTTGGTATAGCATACGACTTCCGATGCAGCAATACTAGCCTTAGATACGACATAGTTCTGAATAGCTTCGTACGTTGTCGTAGGTCGAAAATTAGATAGATGAAACCATTTGCGCCGTCTTATGACATCAATATTTTCACCTTGGTAGTCATTGGTGCCAATTATAGCATTAGTATTTCTATTAAAACGTTGATTAGAATTCGTAAAATTATTTTCATAGTAATTTAGAATATTATCAGTTGGTAAAGCTGTATCTATAGCTTCAACATATGTCCCACTATTATGAGAGCGAACTGTATCACCAGTGGTTCCAGAAGTTATATCAACTCTACACATGGTTTTCGGCAGACCTGAGATCATAATCAATAATCTGCTTGAACAAGTGCGCTCATCAGCCGGTGTAAATGCAAACAAGCTTGATTCTCTTGTACATTTTTCATTGCAAGTGAAAAATCTTATAGCCATTATGAAAGCAGCAGGACTTGTTGGGCATATAAACAATCCAACACTCTTACACGATTTAATTTTGAAATTACCCCCTTCAATGCGTCTCGAATGGGCTCTCTACTCAAGGCGAGTGACAGAAGCAAGTCTTGGGGACCTTAGTCGGTGGTTATACGATTTGGCCCAGGCCGCTAGCTCGGTAGTGACAATGTCACCTACGACCATGAGCCAACAAGAAGAAAGGCGGAAGGCACATCGTGTTGGGTTCCATGAAGAAAAGCAGGTAAATTATGTCAGCGCAGAAAAACTAAAACAGCATGAAGTCAGCAAGTGCTCAGCATGCTCACTGGATCACTTTATAGCAACTTGCATCCAATTCAAAGCAATGCCATACAATGATAAATGGAACCTAGTTCATCGCATAAAACTATGTCGCTCATGTCTCAAATTGCATAACCCTAAATTCTGCAAGGAGCGCCAAAACTGTGGTATTGACGGCTGCAGCGCAAAGCATAATTTCTTGCTTCACAAACCAGACGTGGCCAAAGGCAACACCTGTCAGCAAGTCGTGGCATTGCATCACATGAAAACTTCGAACGTTTTATACAGAGTTTTGCCAATCACACTGTACAATCGGCAAGCGGCTGTTAACGTGTTTGCTCTTTTCGATGACGGCTCTGGCCCAACAATTATTGAGCAAGATATTGTGCACCAATTGCAGCTAAAAGGCGACAAATCCGAACTGTGCTTACGTTGGACAGATGGCTCCATCCGAGTCGAAAAAGATTCTGCACTTGTCAACCTCCAAGTGTCGGCCACAGGTAAAGACAAAAAATTTTTACTACGTGACGTTCGCACTGCGCACAAGCTAGACCTACCTCCTCAGTCACTTATGATGGAGGAACTTTCGAATAAGTATAGTCATCTGAGAGGCTTGCCAGTGCAATCATACGAAAATGCGGTGCCGCAAATAATAATTGGTCTAAACAACAAGCACGTAGCTATGCCCATGAAGTTCAGAGAGGGCAAAATCGACGAACCAGCTGCTACTAAAACACGACTAGGGTGGACCGTCTATGGTGTCTTAGACGGCTCTCATTGCAAGAGCCCCCATAATCTTCAGTTACATATTTGCGAATGCGACAACGACATGGCACTCCAGAAACTCATTGTTAAAGCATGAAGCTCGAAAACGCAGGTATAAGCACTGAAATACGAGAAATTAAAGGTTCCAAGTATGATGAAAATCTCGAGAACGTTGTCAAACGAACAGGTGACCACTTCACAGCCAAGTTGCTATGGCGTTCTGAAAACTTGTCCATGCCAGATAACTTTGGGCAAGCCATGAGTCGGCTAATCAGTTTTGAAAAAAAGTTGAATCACGATCAAGATTTAAAAGCACGCGTGAACGCTTTAATTGAAAATATGGAGGAGAAGAAATACATACGCAAGCTCAGCGCACAGGAGTGTAAGGAGCAATTTTAACGCAAGTGGTACTTGCCAATTTTTTCAGTGAGCAACCCAAATAAACCCCATAAAACAAGATTAGTTTGGGACGCGGCTGCAGCATATAATGGGGTCTCACTAAATAGTTGCCTCGAAAAGGGACCAGACTTATTGCGTCCACTGTTATATGTGCTGTTTAACTTCAGAATTGGAAAAATAGGCGTCTGCGGGGATATTTGTGAAATGTTTCACAGGGTCAGCGTAGACCAAGAAGACCAACATTCACAGCGTTTTATATGGCGAAACTGTGAAACAGATCGAGCACCCAACACGTATGTACTTCAGGTGATGTCCTTCGGCGCCAGCTGCTCACCCGCTATCGCTCAATACGTTCGCATTAAAAATGCGCAAGATTTTGCTGAAGAGCTCCCACGAGCTGTTAAGTCAATAATAGAAAGACATTACGTAGACGACATGCTTGATTGTGCTGATACAGAACAAGAAGCCATTCAGCTGATTAATGACGTAAAAGAAGTTCACAGGCGCGGAAATTTTTTCATCAGAGGCTGGCTATCCAACTCTGTAAAAGTAATTAAAGCCGTAGGAGAAAAAAAAAACACAGGAAACATTCTGCAGTGCCGGAAAAATGGTCGACTACATTATTGAACCAGAAAAAGTACTGGGCCTATGGTGGCAAACAAGTAATGACGCGTTTACTTTTAACACAAAGCTGACCAAGGCCAGCTACGAGATTTTGTGTTCTGAAAAGATACCAACAAAGAGAGAACTCCTTCGTCTGCTTATGTCGATTTTCGACCCACTTGGATTCTTGGTCTTTTATACTATACGCGTATGAATTTTACTTCAAAGCATCTGGAGAAGCGGCATCGACTGGGACGATCCAATCCCGGCTGAGTTTGTGAATGCCTGGCAGCAATGGTTCTCGCTTTTTCGACATGTCAACGAGGTCCAGGTCCCTAGATGTTACTTCAAGGATATGCTAAGACAAGAATCCAGGATTGAATTGCACTTGCTTGTCGATGCGAGCGAAAGCGCTTCCGCCGCTGTGGCCTATTTCAGGATCGAAGACTCCAATAGCGTTCACGTCACCTTTGTGAGCTCCAAAACAAAAGTAGCCCCTTTGCGCCCAGTCTCCATACCAAGAATGGAGCTAATTGCAGCCGTGCTTGGTTCTCGTCTGGCACAAGCTATAGTGAACGGCCATGATCTAAAAATTCAAGATACGCACTACTACACGGACTCCAAAACCGTTCTTGCGTGGCTACGGTCAGATCCGCGCAAATACAAACAATTTGTAATGTTTAGAGTTTCTGAAATACAAGAGAAAACAGATGTTACAAAATGGCATTATGTCCCCTCAAAACAAAACGTTGCCGACGCAGCCACGAGGTGGAGAACCAAAAACGAGTTTGGCCCGGCAAATCCATGGTTTTGCGGACCGGAATTCTTACGCATGCCAAAGGAAAAGCGGCCTGAGTATGACGAGCCGGAAACCAAAGAATACGATCAAGCCGCCGAAATAAGCCAAGAGCCATACCTCGTAGCTGTGCAAGTGGAGGTATTTCCAATAGTGAATCCGAAACGTTTTTCAAAATGGGAACGCCTGGAACGATGTATGGCTTACGCGAAGCGCTTCATCGATAACTGCAAAAAGAAAATGCGAATAGCCCCAAGATACAAAGCTGCATCCGAAAAATCTGCTAACCTCACTGCCGATGAGCTGTTATGGAGCCAGTCCTTCCTCTATCGCCTCGCTCAAGCCGAAGCATATAAAAATGAAATAAAAAATCTATCTGAAAACTCACAGTACCTCTTGCCTAAGACTAGCCCCTTAAAAAAACTGTCCCCATTCATAGATGAACTTGGAATTCTGCGACAACGTGGGCGATTGGAAAATGCACCTGTGCAAGATGCTACGAAAAACCCTATAATTTTACCAAAAAACCATAGCATTACCCAGTTACTAGTGAACTGGCATCATCGCAAGTACAGACACGTTCATCATGACACAGTAATAAACGAAATATTCCAAAAGTTCTGCATCCCAAGCTTGAGACGTACGCTTAGATCAGTTCGACAGAACTGCCAACATTGCAAAACTAGAAGTGAAAATCCCACCCCACCAGAAATGGGACAGCTACCTGTAGCGCGTCTGTCGCCATACATGCGCCCATTTACACATGTTGGGATCGATTTTTTTGGCCCTTTTTTGGTAACCCATGGAAGGCGCTCAGAAAAAAGGTACGGCGTCCTCTTTACCTGCATGACCTGCCGTGCGATTCACCTTGAAATAGCGCACTCTCTTACAATGAAGTCCTGCGTGATGGCAATAAGAAACTTCATAGCACGAAGAGGCACGCCGGCACACATATTTAGTGACAACGGCACAAATCTAGTCGCAGCAGAAAAAGAACTACGAGAATCACACCAGCGACTAGACTTTAACATACTACAAGCTCAATTTGTGAGTGCAGATACAAGATGGACCTTTATACCACCCGCAAGCCCACATATGGGTGGCGCGTGGGAACGTCTGATTCGTTCCGTAAAAAATGTGCTATACCAGATCATGACCCCAGAAACCAGACTATCCGACGAAAAGTTATACAATCTATTTCTTGAAGTTGAAAGCATAGTAAACAGCCGCCCGCTTACGTACCTATCGCTGGACACAGCTGAACAAGAAGCTTTAACCCCGAATCACTTCCTGCTCGGAAGTTCAAGCGGAAATCCACCTCCAGGCGAATTCCAAGCAACAGACCAGTACGTCAGAAGCTCCTGGCGACACTCTCAGTTCCTGGCTGAAAAATTCTGGAAAAGATGGGTTGCCGAGATATTGCCGACATTAACTAAGCGTGCAAAATGGCACGACAAGATCCGACCACTCAAAGAAGGCGATGTAGTCATAATAATAGACCCTAATCTGCCACGTTACTCATGGCCCAAAGGAATTGTAATATCTTCATATCCTGGAAAAGACGGCCAAGTACGAAGCGCAACGGTTCGCACAGCGACAAGTGAGTACCACCGTCCAGTTACTAAACTAGCCATACTGGATGTTGCACCGCAAAAGCGACAACGCCTGCAGATGGTATTGACTCGCACGCATCGTCATACCGGGGGAGAGAATGTGGCAACACCTACGACTTGCCACGCCGTCTGAACACCGATCTCAATCTCAACTTTACACGTCTCTAACGATCACACACATCACTAAGAAATCGTCAGAAAACACGCGGAACAGTAAAATTTCCTCTTAATATTTGATAAACTGTAAAAATTATAACTTAGCTTTATATTCAATCTTCGAACAGTTGAAAACCAAATGTAAGAACTACTTCTTCTTATGTAATACAATTCTAATGTATACTCCTATAATATAGTTTTAAAAGCTGTCCCAAGCTGTTCGCCAAATCAGACTTTTCCTGGGCGGGCATTGGACTGCTGTCGTAATTGGTTTTTTTACACAGGATCTTAAGTATCAGGATGTACCTAAATTTTTTTGGTCAGACTCAGAAATAGTCATATCATGGATTAAATCATCAGCAACCTCTCTACACACATTTGTCGCCAACCGAGTCAGCAAGATTCAAGAGATGTCACACACCGATCAATGGCATTATGTCTCAACAAAGAATAATCCAGCAGACATAATTTCCAGAGGAATCAGTCCTGAAAAATTCAGCTGGTGTTCCATGTAGTTTTCTGGACCATTATTTCTATATGAAAGTCAAGAAACATGGCTCAAACCAACACCAAAACCTGTTGTCACACCCAATGATATCGAAAGAAGAAAAATTACTACTGTAGCAACAATAGCTCCAACATCAGCTCCATCATCAGCATCATCTGAGATTGAACATTTAAAAGAACCAACATCAGCTCGCCCAAATCATCTATCCATATGTGCATCGGAAATGAACAAGTCCTTGGTAGTTATAATCAGGACTATTCAAATGGCTGATTTCAAAACCGAAATTTAAGATTTAAAAAAATACAAGCAAGAAAGCAAATCAAATCAACTTGCAAGCCTATATCCATTCCTAGTTGATCAAAATATAATGCGTGTGGGAGGTCGTTTAGAAGCATCGTCATTACCCTTTGATGCCAAACATCCAATTCTGTTACCATACAATGACTCAATAGTAAAACTGCTACTTAAGACTGTGCATGAAGACAATAAACATTGCGGCCCTAACGCCCTATTGGCAACCTCAAGGCAAAAATTTTGGATTTTGAAAGGAAAAACTGTGGCACGCAATATTGTACAAAACTGTGTGCGCTGTGTCAGAGCGAAACCAAAGCTATACAGTCAAACTATGGGAAACTTACCAGCAGATAGAGTGACAGAATCACGCCCATTTTTAATATCGGGTGTGGATTATTGTGGGCCAATATGGATTCATTACAAGATTCGAGGGAAAAGACCGCATCAGACATACATTGCAGTATTTTGCTGTTTTACTTCAAAGGCGGTACACTTGGAAGTTGTTTCAGATCTAACTACTGAAGCCTTCATTGGAGCACTAAAACGGTTCATCAGCCGCCGTGGTAGGTGCCAAAAATTGTACTCCGACAATGCAACAAATTTCGTCGGTGCAAACAATTGCATCGCGGTGTAAACTGAATTGCATCAAGCTATTTTTTTCTATCTCTGCTCAAGAAAAGATCATCAAATCATGCAGTGACAAAGGCATCGAATTTAAATTCATTCCGCCTAAGGCCCCACATTTTGGTGGCCTCTGGGAAGCAGCAGTCAAATCGGCTAAGTATCATTTATATCGAAGTGTCCCAACCGCTTCTCTTACATATGAAGAGTTAGAGACCGTCGTAGTGGAAATGGAGGCAATTCTAAACTCTAGGCCTCTCACACCATTGTCCTTAGATCCAAATGATATCGGAGCATTAACACCAGGCCATTTCATCATAGGAGAGCCACTCACCACGCCAGTTGACTCAAGGGCCTCAGAGAACAGAAGATCATTAACAACAAATCGGAAAAATGTATCAGATATAAAACACCAATTCTGGACTCGATGGCATCACGAATACCTGCATGAGCTTCAGCAAAGGTCTTAATGGAAGCATCTAACACTAAATGTAAAGGAAGGCACATTAGTCATCATCAAAAAGGACAACGTTCCAGTCCTCCAATGGCCATTAAGACGAATCGTTCGAACCTATAAAGGAGATGATGGTTTTATTCGGGTCGTTGATGTCAAAACAGCTTCAAGCATATCGAAACGACCTATACATGAACTAGCTCCATTATTCACCGAAGAAGGGACAGAAAAAATGGAGTCTTCAACAAGTACACTGACAAAGAATCAAAAGCGAAAAAAATTCACATCAACATGAAGATATACCAAAACCCAAGTCCGCGTCAAATGGTTTTGCTTTTTCTGTAATGTTAGTTGATATTCTGATGTTGCCATTAGCAATGAGTTCTCCAATTCATGTATCAAAATTTCGTAACAAGCCTGGTATTTACTTCGAAGAAATGGGCACTGCACAACTATCAACAGGCATCTGGAAATTCATCGTTTACTATGACTTAGCACCATATCATTACCAAATAAATTCACTATCAGACGGAATTGTAACCCTCAGAAAACTCTGCTTACACCCAACATCTGACATCTCATGCAGTTCACTCATAGATTATTTCGAAGTTGCTCGTAACAATCTGCACCAGGAGGAAACTTTATTGTCATCTTTTTTCTTTGAAGTGTGTCTACGATAGTGTTGGCGTTAGTATCTTTTAGTGATCGGGCCAACGTGTGTTTCGGTCGATTAAGGTAAGTAGATATCTATAATTGTTTGATATCGGTAGTGGACCAACTAGATCGACATGTACATGCTCAAAGCGGCCGTGTGGAATGTCTATTTTGTGTGGTGTTGTTTTCGTGTGTCTATGTATTTTCGATTTTTGGCATCTAACGCATTCCTGTGACCACTTGTTAATTTTTTTGTTAACTTTGGACCAGATGTATCGCTGTGTTATTAGTCGTCGGGTAGCTCGTGTACCTGGGTGTGAGATGTTGTGTAATTGTTTAAATATTTGTTTCCTTAATGTTTGTGGAATATATGGACGTATTTTAGTGTCGTGTTTGTTCGCATAAAATCTTGATGTTGAGTTGTTTTTGATGTTTGGATGTATTTCTTGTAATTCTGAATCTGTTGCTTGTCCTTTGTGTAATGTTCTGAGATTGATATCTGAAGTCGTGAAAGCTTCGATTTCAGCTCGTGAGAGAGCGTCTGCTAAGACGTTGTCTGAACCTTTGATGTGTTTGATATCGTTAAAAAACTGTGCAATGAATTCTAGGTGTCGTGTTTGTCTTGGGTTTCTTTATGTTTTTGAGAATAATGCTGTAGTAAGTGGTTTGTGGTCTGTGTAGATTGTGAAAGTTCGTCCTTCTAAGCAGTGTGCAAAATGTTTTATAGTGAGGTAAATTGCCACAAGTTCGCGATCGAACGTGTTGTATTTCATTTCGGATGGCGTTAATTTTTTTGAAAAGAAAGCAAGCTAGTGGTTATGTGATACTGTTGTTACCATATCATATATGTGTGTCAGTGTGTGTGCCATTTTTGGTATGCATCTATGGTAATAATTTATCATCCCGATGAATTTCTGCATTTGTTAAACTGTTTCAGGCTTAAGGTAGTTAATTATGCATTGAATTCTATTGGGAGATGGTTGGATGCCTTGTTTTGAAATGTAGCTTAAGAAATTTATATTGTTTACGCGGAAAGTACATTTGTTTGTTTTTATGTTAAGTCCAAATTTGTCAAGTCGTTCGAATACTAAATTTAGATATTTGAAGTGTTCTTCTTCGGAGTCGCTGGCTACTAAGATATCGTCGAGGTAAACGAATACAAAGTCTAATTCTTTCAGAAACTCGTTGATAAATCTTTGAAATGTTTGTGCTGCATTTCTTAAGCCGATTAGCATTCTGAGGAATTCAAACATTCCGAAAGTTGTCGTAATTGCAGTCTTATGAATGTCTTAAGAAGCCATTGAAATTTGGTGGTATGCTCATACTAAGTATAATTTTGAAAATATATTCTTGTTGTGTAAGTCTATAGATAAGTCGTGAATGTGTGGTCAGGGGTATCGGTCAGGGACTATAATAGCGTTTAATCTTCGATAATCGCCACAGGATCTCTAGTCGTTAACATCTTTTTTGGGAACAAGATGTAATGTGATTCTGACATGGAGTCTGACTGGCGACATATACCTGATTTGACTAGGAAGTCGAACTCTTATTTTGCAATTTTGAATTTGGCTAAGTCCAAACGTCGTGGTTTAGAATATGGTAACTGTCGTTCTGTAGTAATGTGATGTTAACATGCAATAGAGTTCAGCTACTACAGCTTCTTCACACTTTCTCCGGAACAAATCATTTTAAGAACCAACCCAAATATCATTGAAATATCTCAAAGATATCGAGTGGTCAAAAAAAAAAAACCAAAAGGGAGAAAAATTTACCCACCATAATATGGGTTGCGCTCAGGGACAACACAAGACATAACAACTAACCATGCGTTTACATAGATCTCATCCTTCATTAGTTTTCAATCTACTTTTGAGTTGACCTTTCGACAAGTTAACATCAAACACGCTACAGTTGTTAACAAAGGTACTCATGCGATTTAATGGAGCAGTCAACATATAATTTGTTCTACTAAATGGTAAATAAATAAAGTTGTTAGAGTTTCTACTGCTTCTACGGTTAGTGTTAAAATTTATAAGAGAAAGAAGTTCTGGAGAATCGAATACACCAGTTATAAGTTGGTGTAAGTATACGATATCAGCACATTTCCTTCTCTCACTTAAAGATTGCATCTTTAATAATTTTAAACGATCCTCATATGGAGGAAGATTAAATGTGTCAGTTCCACTCGAGCCTCTCAGAGCGAACCGAACAAAACGTTTTTGAATTCTTTCGATACGATCAACATGCACATTGTAATGTGGGGACCATACTTGACTTGCGTACTCCAGGTGAAGACGCACGATTGAACAATACAGAGTTGTAGTTGTTATTAAGCTATCAAAATCTTTTGCCCATCGTTTTATAAAACCAAGCATAGAAGACGCTTTCTTACAAATTCTATCAATATGCATGTTAAACGATAACTTAGAATCCATGCATATACCAAGGTCTTTGACGGTAGTTATACGACTTAAAGCAGTATCTTTAATTTTGTAATAAAAAACAAGATTGCTCCTTTTACGCGAAAAGGTCATAGTTTGATATTTATCTGGATTTAAAAAATATTTTTTTTGATGATGAGGGTGTTTGATGATGTGGGTAACATCATTAATTGCCAAAATGAACAGAAGTGGACCCAGGTGGCTTCATTAAGGAACACCCGATTCTGCAACAAATTCAGAAGACAACACACCTCGGAACTGTATTTGATAAGATCTCTCATCAAATACGATTTGATCCAGTTTACAAAATATTGTGGAAATCCCATTAATTTAAGTTTAAATAAAATTATATTATGTGGTAATTTATCAAAAGCTTTGCTAAAGTCAGTGTAAATACAATCAACCTGGCTACCAGAATCAGTAGATTTTAAGCAGAATGTAGTGAAATCGAGGAGATTAGACACAGTGGATCTGCCTGTAACAAAACCGTGCTGACGAGTTGTCATGACTTGCCCACAGTGAATTTTCACTCGATCGTACACTATTCACTCAAAAAGTTTAGGAATTGAAGACAGCTTAGCAATAGGTCTATAATTAGTGACGTCATTCCTGCAACCTTTTTTGTAGATAGGACTGATATAAGATTTTTTCCAGAAAAGAGGAAAATTACTTTCATTAATTGACTTATTAAAAAGTAACGAGAGTGGTTGACACAAAATGTAGCCTCATTGTTTTAATACTGCGGCAGGAATCCCATCTGGTCCAGGGCTAAAATCTTCATCGATTGATACAATGTACTTGAAAATATCCTCTGAGGTAAAAGATATATTTTCCAAAGAAACCTTGGGTACACTGTTCATATAATCAAAATTCGCTAAATCAGGATTAAAAGAATCTGAACAAAATGATTCTTTTAAAAGATTGGCAAATAGGCCACAAATAATGGTGGAATCGTCAGTAAATCCATCCTGAAATTTGAAAGAAGAAGGAAATCCATCAGTCTTCTTTTTAACATTAATAAATCCCCAAAATTTTCTTGGATCAGACGGAATACTCAGCTTCATATTATCCAAATACTCATTATATAATGCAGCTGAGCGATTATCAAATTCTAGAAACAAACGTTTGTATATTTCTAGATCATTTGAGTCATAACTACAAACATATTTCTTCCATGCCCTATTCCTATTGTTGCGAAGAGTCTTCAAATGCTTTGTGTACCATGGGTACGCAGAATTTTTCGCAAATTTGAGACTATATGGTACAGACTGAGAAAACATGGCAAAGAGCTCCGTATAGAAAAAAATTATTGAACTATTAAGACTTTTATTATTTATGTATTTTGTAATTATATTTAATATACTATAAAGTAAATGATTCAACTTCAAAAAGTCAGCTTTTTTGAAATTGAATTCATAAACTGTGTCAACAGAGCTTGAATTTACCATATTCTCCCTATCAGATTCATACCAAATACTCAAAGGTGGATGGTAATTATCAATAGTTGTCAAAGCATGAAGTCCCTTCTGAACAATGACATTGTTACTGTCTGTAGTTAAGACTAGGTCAAGCAGCATTTCCAGACTATTATAAATACAACTAACTTGTTGTAAGTCTGAACATATATTGTCAACAAATATATGTACTTGGCGTTCCTTCGAATTAGATGCACAAAAATGTGTTTCATCGTCAGAAGAATGCCATTTTAAGTCAGGCAAATTAAAATCGCCCAACAATAAAATGTCGTCATTAACGTCAAGTAAATTTAAGATAAATTCTATGCAATCCGCAAGGCTTGCATAGACCTCTACACTGCTCTTGGGAGGAACGTATGCATTAATAACATATACATTAGATTTGCAATGTACAACCTTAACGCATATAAGTTCGATATTAGCAGAGCAGGGAATATCAATAAAGGAACTAACACAGGAGTTCCTTACAGCTAATAGGACACCACCACCAACTGCAGAATTATTGTCAGCTTATCTGTCCTTCCTATATACTTGAAAACTATTGTCAAACAGTTCTAAGTCAGTAATTCCTTCGTTCAACCAAGTTTCAGTTAACGCGATAATATCTTCAGAAAAATTCTGAGTTGACAAAAAAATGTCTCGCGTTTTGAACGCAATCCCCTTACATTTTGACAGTAAAGGGAAAGCCTATTTAGTTTTTTTGGGTCTGACTGGCAATATTATTCGTCCTTCTAGACCTGTGTCTAGACTTAAACTCATAAACAAAGATATTATCAACCCACAGATTAGAGCTCAGAAAAGTTGCAAACTCTTCAGCAGCTACTGTGAGAATAAATGATGCGTGGGACGGTTTATTGCCAATTTTCTTGCATGAGCAGAAGGCAGCTTGACTTACTAATTGGTTGTGTTTAACAAACGTCAATATATTTTCACTTGTTGTGTCGGGCTGAAGGCGTGAAATGAATATCTTTTTTTTTCTTGACACAGCTCTTAAATTTAATGAACTATTGCGCTCATTAGTTATGTCATTTCTAGCCGGGGGAGAAACAGATGGAGAAGATGAAGAAATAACTATATTATATATTCTCACTGGCGTAAGCACTGGGTTAGCCGAGATCTGCTTCGTTTCTAAAGTGGCTGTTGTGTGTTTAACTGGTTTGCTGTAATCAGGTTCTGCTTAGTGATAGGAAGTTTTTGAGTAATGTAGTGTACTTGTTGTCTTTTGTGATTAATTTAGGTAGTGATGTTTCGGTGAATGCTGTGATCGCGTTAACTGATAGTTTTGTTAGTGGATCCATAAGTTTTTATGTTTCAGATCTATCAAGAGTCCATATTTCGTAAGGAAATCTGCTCCTATTATGGGTCTTGTGATGTCTGCCAAAAGGAAAGTGAACAGAAATTCGCTTCTGAGTTTTAAGTTAACATTGAGTAATTTATTTCCGTAAGTCAAAATTGTGCTACCATTTTTCTTCTTCTTTGAGCCCAGATCCAGTCAAAGCAATATTTAGGCTTTTGGGTAGTTTGCGTAGCCATAGTTTTTGAATGATGTCGCCATTGACTGATGAGCCTGCTAACATAAGTAGTGAGCGGTAAAATTGAGATGGTTTTTGGTCTCCCATCTCGGAATTAGATAGAATTTTATCGAACGTCTTGTTCGCGCTTAAAGTGTTTCGGTCAATCAAAATCTTTTTCAAACCTTCGTATAGATATGTTAAAGGTGGTTTCTGAATAAATTGGAGCACTAATAATTACCTCTTGCGGTAGAGCGGTAACTAAGTATTCGTATTTGGGTTTGTCTACAGACATTGCCTTTGATTGGCATTGGATTTCCGCATGGGCGAACCATGCTTCGGGACACGAAGTCAAAAATTGAGGCAGCTTGACCGCTGTCGCGTGTATTTCTGAGTGACTAGGTATTTCAAACGGATTGACTAACTCAGGTTCGAGATTGATTAATGACGTGCGATGGTCGGCTTCGCCAGTGTGAGATGTATGTGAGAGAGAGTGAGAGGTGTGAGAAGGCATATGTGTTAGATTCATTTTGTCTTACGTTTAATAGTTGTTATTAAAAATATATATGTGTTCCTATTAACGTGTACTTTATCATGTGTTCCTATATCTTATAAATGTGTTCCTATTTATTTCCTATCTGTATACCAGGTGCAGTGGAGTGCCTACGGTGTGAAACGATTGGTTTCTTCCGTCTCGATTGTTTTACTACCGTGTAAAAAGCTACCTCGTGAAAAGCTAAATAAGTGTGATTTTTTACAATTTAATAAAAATTTCAAAATACATTGAAAATTTATTTTTTTACTGTTGTAGTACTGCTGCTGTTGGTTTCGCTGTCGCTGTTGGCGTCGCTGTCGTAGTTGGCGGTGCTGTTGCTGTTGGCGTCGCTGCTGGCGACATCTCAAAATGCTTGGGTTTTTGTAAACAAACTTCACATATAAAGTAAAGTAAAAGTAAAAGTAGATATCGACTTAAACTAACAATATCTTGCTTTGCACTATGCCACTCTCAATTTGTAACCACTCTGTCCTGTGTGAAGGACATTCGAACCTAAAGGTACACTGGAGATACCACCTAGTTTTATTTAAATTTAGCGAATTAATAATGTGCATATTTTTCTTGTTTTTGAGATATGTATGTTCAATTGAATGCAATTTTTTAACTTTTTCAAAAAAATTTATGTAAGGTTTTATATTTCGGGAATCGGAAGTGGTACCGAAGATAATTTTCTCAATTTAGATTCTTCAAATATTTCTGAACGAAATACTGTTTGAAAGTATCTTTAAAAAGCACCAGGTTAAGACCACGATTGTTTTCGTATTTCTATTTTTTTTTTCCTAGCATGAAATGTATTATTTCGTTAGAACACCTCACCTAAGCAAGCATTGACAAAAATGTTATACTAAAATTTTAAGTTTCTGAGTTCACTTTTCGATGGGTCTCAATTGACTTAACAATTGATGTTTTATAGAAATAATAGCCATAATGTGGATATGAACCAAATAGTGAAATTTCTTGCTAGGAAAACAAATCTTGGTCTTTTCCTGGTGTTTTAAATAGATGTTTTTAGACAAGGTTTCCTTTCGAAATATTTGAAGAACCTAAATGGAGAAAATAATTTTCAGTACTCCTTCTAATGCCCGAGATATCAAACCATATATTCATTTTTTTGAAAAAGTTATAAAATTGCATTCAAGTACTGTATACGTATCTCAAAAACAAGAAAATGTATACGCAAATTATTTATTCGCTGAATTTAGGGAAAACGTTAACACTATTTTCAATACCACCAAAACTAAGACAAACAGAAAACAAACAAAAGTTATGTGCTATCTCGAGTGTACCTTTAGATTCGAATATCCTTCACAAAGGACACTAAGGATACAAACCGAGAGTGGCATAGTATTTGGCATGTCATTTTTAGTTAAAGTCGATATTTAGTTTTTCTTTAAGATGTATATAGTTTTTTTAAAAAAATTCAAGCATTTTGAGATCGTTGTTTTTTACCGGTTTTCTCCAAAAACAACTTTATACTTGCGGGAGAGGAAGACATCCTTTTTACCAAAAATTTTTTTGAGTGATATTGACAACTAAATGCAACTTTTGAGACCTCTTAGAATAAAATCTAAATTTGTCTTTCAATTTTGCCGCAACTCAAATGCAGAACACCTTTAAGATATGGAAGATTATGTGTTAAATATGCTGGTAATAGACACATTTTTGTGGAATTTATAAAAGTTATGCTAATGTTAATGTTAATGTTGTGTGGTGGAGATGCGTACTGCGATCTTAATCAGATCTATTGTACCTCCTTCTCAAAGCTCCGCTGGGTTTGCGGATTACAGAATTTCATCCAGCCCTATTTATTTCTCTAATAAATTTGAGAATATTCTTAGGTTCAAGGGATGAAACCTGCTCTAGACTCAGCTCATAGTTCCCCAGTGCTAGTTTACGTCTGCGAGCCACGGCGTCGCAGTTTGTGAGTAGGTGTATTGGAGTCTCCTCTGCTTCTTCACAGAAACGGCAGTTACTATCGGTCTATATGCCCAATTTCATCAGGTGGTATTTGAGTTTACAGCGTCCTGTTAGGAACTCCGTTAGAATCCTGAGATTCGGTTTGCCTAAGCTTATGCACAATTTTGCTCTTCGAGTGTTAAAATCTCTGAGGAGCAATTTGGATTGTCTTAGCTTTGGGAGGCTTTGAACGAGGCTTTGTCTTAGCTTCCAAAGGTTTGAACGTTTATGCCTCTCCTCCCTTCTTAGTTCTTCTTTTATAGAATGTGTGCCCAATCCGCAGAATGGTTTTGGTCCTATAAATTTTGTGGCTGCGCCCTGTCGCTAGACCATCGGCTTCTTCGTTACTCTGTATTCTTTTGTGTCCTGGGACCCAAAGTATAGTAACAGTGTTATTCTTGCCTAGTTCGTTGAGTTTTGTTAGGCATTCCCATGTTATTCTCGATGATATCTCACAGGAAACTAATGCTTTGACTGCTGCTTGGCTGTCTGACATCACAACTATATCCTGACCTTTGTATTTGCGGTCCAGATTGAATTGTGCACTCAGCTGTATTGCTAGGATTTCCGCTTGGAAGATACTGGGTGTTGTCCAGGTTCAAAGTGCTTGGTTCTTGGCCCGTACACCCCTGCGCCTATACCTTCCAATGTCTTGGACTCATCTGTATACCATGCTATACTGTGTGGTTTCTTGACTTGCGGGAATTTCAGTGCCATCCATTCTCATTGTTCGGTGGTTTGGCAGGTTTCTTTTGTTAGTAAAAGGTACTATGGTGGTTTTCGCT
Organism: Dichetophora obliterata; assembly: GCA_963920525.1. Classification (NCBI taxonomy): domain Eukaryota; kingdom Metazoa; phylum Arthropoda; class Insecta; order Diptera; family Sciomyzidae; genus Dichetophora; species Dichetophora obliterata. Next base: position 62,395,546 of record OY986438.1, on the reverse strand, counting down.
GGGTTGATACTTAATCCCACTGTGTTGCACCACTCCTTTGTTACTGACAGTCCTCTCTGTATCAGGTTACAGAGTGTATCCTCGAACTTCCCTCTCGCTATTAAGGTGATGTCGTCTGCGTAACCCTGACATTTTATGCCATTCTCTGTTAGCATCGTTAAAAATTCGTCCACAACAAGACTCCACAGCAGTGGAGAAAGGACTCCGCCTTGTGGGCAGCCTTTTGTTGTTTTGATTCTTATAGTGGTGTTACCCACTTTTGTTTCTGCAGTTCTAGTGCTAAGCATTTGGCGTATCCATCTGCTGAGCATATCGTTTACTCCTTTTTTATGTAAAGACTTCTTCACAGCCTCGTGAGAAGTATTATCAAAGGCTCCTTCTATGTCTAAAAAGGCACATAGTACGATTTCTTTGTTTTTGAGAGCCGACTGGATGTTACTAGCCAGCTGGTATAGGGCAGATTCTGTAGACCTACCTGCCCTATACGCATGTTGGCATGGGTGCATTGGCGCCTTCTCCAGAATCTCAGTTCTTATATAGTTATCTATTACCTTTTCCATTGTTTTAAGTAGAAATGAGGTAAGGCTAATGGGTCTAAACGACTTTGTTAGCGTGTTGTCCTACTTTTGGTATGAAGGTCAATTTCCTTCTCCATTTCCTTGGGATATAGCCCAGCGCAAGGCTGCTTCTAGTTATTTTGACTAGGTGGTGCAATATAGTTTCTGCACCCTTTTGTAGAAGTGCAGAAAAGATGCCATCTATACCTGCTGATTTGAATGGTTGAAAGGTTCTGAGTGCCCAATCTAAACGAGCCGTAGTACAAATGCTCGTTGCGAGTTTCCATTCTTCTTGATTTGGAGCAATTTGCCTGTCTATCGCACCCAAAAAAAAGCTTCGTACTATGTACAAAACAATTATTATATTCTACAAAGCTGTTTGTTCTTTTCAGCCTACGAACGACTTTGTAAATAATACAAATGACCGTTTGTACACTGTACAAAGAAATATTTGTATATTTTACAAAGCATTCGTTTCATCTACAAAGATACGAACAAATATACGAACGCTGCTGCCACCGCTTTGTTTATTATCAAACAATGTTCGTTCAGTTCACAAATTTTTATATTGTAGATTTTTACAAACTAGCGTTTGTTGAATGTACAAAGTTACGAATTCAAAATTTTTTTTTATGCGGCCAACACTACAAACGTTGGTCCTATGTACAAAGCATTTGTACATTCTACGAATAGCCTCTGTTTGTATTTCTACAAAGATTTTTTCGTAATTTTATCCTAAATATTTTTTGGGTGCGTCTCATACTCCGTTACTGGTGTGCTGCCCGGGAAATGAGTTGAAAGGTGACTGGCTCATTGATCCTCTCTAATCGTATAGCTTCCGTCCGGCAATAAAAGTGACATTCTTGTCTCCACTCTGCCTTTAGACATTGCTTTGTGTATCCTGGCTGCTGCTGGCGTGGAAGAAATGTCTTCACAGAAAGTTCTAAAGCTCTGTCTTTTGGCTTTCCTGATTTCTTTATTATACTCCGTCAGAGTCGTCGTGTAGTTGTGCCATTCTCCGTTGCGCTTTGCGGCATTAAAGCTGCATCGCACCTTCTTCCGGAGTCTGGTCAGCTCAGCGCTCCACCAAGGAGTATGTTTTGTTCTTGCCTTGTGCCCTGTTGGACAGCTAGATTCGTAGGCATTATATACTGCATTGTTTACTTGCTCTACATAGCATTCAAGTTCTAGGATGTTACTAATTCTACTCCTAGCTTTTACGTTCTGTAGGTTTTCTTTCAGGGTGTTGGTGTATGTGTCCCAACTGGTATTTCTTGGGTTTCTTTTGGTTTCTATCTCTTGACATTTCGTCCCAAATCTAAACTCTATTATTCTATGGTCAGATATTGAAGGTTCCATTGAAACCCTCCATTCCCTAATCATATCCCCAACATCTGGGCTTCCTATGGTGAGATCTAAGACCTCTTCTCTAGCCCTAGTCACAAAGGTAGGTGTTACCCCCACATTGAAAAAGTCTAGATTACTACTTAAAATAAATTCTAAAAGGTACTCACTTCTGGTGTTGACATCGGTGCTTCCCCAAATTGTGTAGTGCGCGTTGGCGTCACAACCGATGAGTAGTGGAAGTTGCTCTTTCCTGCAATGCTCCACAAGTCTTTTTATCTCCGCTGGGGGAATGTTGAGATCGTCCCCAGGCAAGTAAGCGGATGCGATCACTATGGTGCGGTGCTTGCCATCAGTTTCAATGTGAGTCTCGATAACTGATAGGTCCCGCGTAATAAATTCTGAAAGACAAATATAATTAATATTTTTCTGCATTAGAATACATGCTCTGGGATTGATTGTTCTCTGGTCCCAAGTTACCTGACCCTCTTTGCAGTAGAGGCCACTGACTTTTCCCCTGTAGCACCAGGGTTCTTGGATCAGCACGAAGCCCAGTTGTTCTGTGGTGAACCTCCGAGCAATAACTGCCGATGCAGCTTTTGCATGATTGAGGTTCACCTGGGCACATCTCGTGCTGGTTACTGTGCTGATCATAGCACCGGGCTGCTGCCCGTTCTTCTTCAGGCAGCGTTCCTCCTACCTCTGTTAGAGGTTCGCTCTTATTAACAATCGAGAGAGCAGCGAGGTTCATGCCCTCTGCCTGATCTCCGATTGAAGGTGTTGCGGTGATGACCGAGACGGAGGCGAACTTCTCCGTAACAACTTCACCAGTTAGTTGTATTGGTGGCGTTGCGTCTTTCCCTTCATTGGGAGTCGCAGATGTGGCTTCTGTGGACGTTACCACTGTTGACGTTACAGCTGTGGGCGCTGCTTTGACCGGTTTGGTCGTTGGGGGCGATTTTGTGCCTAACACCGGAATGGTTCCAAAGCGGAAGCTGATAGTGGAGCCCCTTGACTTGATAGTCTCAAGTGACTCCCTATCTATTGAGAACGTAAGCATGTGCCCACTTCCCTCATCCTTGGAGCTCAATATCTTCCAATACTTTGTATTGAGACCATCGTTCTGGGCGGCAATTAGTCCCATCGATCTATTGATCTCCGTACTTGAACTTCTTGGCAAGAACATCCTAACAGTATGCCCTTTTGGGACCTCCTCCCCTAGGCAAGCCATAAGTTCTCGCCCTTTCCAGTGCTCGAGCTTTGGTGCTGCTGCTCGCAGCCATTCTGCTGTTGAGAGATTCGAACAGTCGACCAGTAACATGCCCGGACGGAAGTGAATTCCCTCAAACTGTAGCTTGGTGGACCAGCCCTTCACTACTTCGCTCAGTATGGCTTCTTCAAGCTCCGAGAGCTCATTCGGACTTAGCATTTGCCGGGGGTATTCTTTGGGCAGAACCGCTATTTGGATGCCCTTGGTTATGCTTGCATAGCTTATTCTCTTTTTCTATGGTTCTGGCTCGGGTACCTTAGCCCCTGGCACTGACCTACTGTTGCTTCCAGGAGCTATTCTGACCTTCTTGCTCTCTGGACGTTGAGGAGGCGTTATATATTGCGTAAATACCGCAACTGTATTTCAAATTTGGCAAAATTGTATAAAAATGGAAGGTAGGCGTCCCATACAAACTAACTCCCATACAAAAACTCCACAAAAATTAATTTAATGAATTAAAATTATGCACATATGCTAAGAATATTAAAATTCACCTTGAGTTTGAATTTGGTAAAATCGTATAAAAAAACTCGGCCGTACAAAGTGACGTTATCAAAGTAGCATAACTTTAACTTTTAGATTTAGAGCTTAAATTTTTATATTGTCCAATGAAATGTCAATAAATTTTGTATCTTTTATTTTAGCGGAGCTGCTATCATCCAAAGTCAAAATTTAGAAAAAAACTGTTGATTAAGTGTATTTTTACATAAAAAGCAGACATTTAAAATTTTAACGATTTGGAGCGCTTAAACAAAAGATACAAAATTTGTTGATATTTCGTTGGATAATCTCAAAATATTAGCTTCGCTACAGCACATAACATGATAGTGGTTGATATATTAATTAGAGATGCAACGGATAGTAATTTGGCCGGATACTGGATATCCGGCGGCCATTGCTTCGTTTGTCACTAAATTAAATATTTTTCTTATTCGGCACGCTAAAATATATGGATGGAGTGCTGCCATTTGTTTATGGCAAATAAAGTTGAAAACACCTTTTACAAATTAAAAATAATTGCTAAAATAATAAAATCTAAATAATGTTTACTCCTATAAAATCATTTCCAAGTGGCAATCAGACATGTTCTGCATTCCACTTCCGAGTGGAAGTGAAAATATATCGTAATTGTATTCGATTTTTAGTGTTCTATTTATAACTTCTTATGTTTATACAATTAATTATATTAATAAATGAAATAAAATACAAAACGAAAAAAGTGGACACCATACATCGAATTAACCATGATTTAACCACGATTTGAATGCAGAACATGCCTGAATAGTGACTTTGACATCTCATAACACGTATTGGGATTAATTCAATGAAGTAGCAGATGAAAAGAATATTCAGTGTCGCGATCAAGAGAAAAACCCAATTGCGGCGGAGATATACTACTTCTTGAAGAGAGTTCGAATTGATCGCAGTCGCGACTCTTACGCATTGATTAACTCCAAAAATACTACCCTCATTTGGCATCGCTTGCCAAAACGTACCTTTCAGCTTCTTACAGTAGCGTTTATAGTTAGAGACTCTTATCCGAAGCTGACTTGGTTTACGAAAACAAGCGGAATCAGCTATTGTTTTCGAATGATATTCTTAATTTTGATTATTAGTTTTAATCGTTTTACTAATTTAACGTTTTTTTAAGTTTTAAGTTTATATATAAATTTATCATTAGAGTGAATGCTAAGAATGTAATCTAAGTTTTCTGGAAGATACTTTGTAAATTTTTTGTTATTTTTTCACATTTAAATAAAAGCCGCCATAATTAGAAGCTATTTGATTGTTATTTACTTTAATATTTATTTAAATATAGTTTTAAGAAACTATCCGGCGGATTGGGAATTAAGGCCGGATATCCGTTGCATCTCTAATATTGATGGAAAAGTTGATAATTTTACTAAAATACAGAATATTTTTTATTTTATGGTGAGTAGTTTAGATTCCAGATCAATAATACTAAATGCGTGCCAAAAACTTAAAACACTCTGTATCTTCAAAATTTTACTATATAAAAGGAAACTGAGTACAAATTTGGAGCCAGTGTTGAAAGTGTACATATAGGAATGATAATGGGCTTACCGGATCCGAAATTTGTAGACTAGTGTTATATATCCAAACATGTCTAATACAGGGTCCGCCAAATAACTTTTTTTTTTTTGAAAATTCTATAAAAAAAAACTACTGGATATTTTCTCAAATTTCTTTTTTTGTTTGAAAGTACAATCCTTCTGGTTAATAATGGAAAATAATTTCATTCAAATGGCTGCCTCGGCTGGCCATGCAGTAGCCTACACGATCGGTCCTATGTTTAAGCACATCGATTGTGTGCAGCTGTATTTCACCAATGGCTTCACGAATATTGTCCTTTAAAGCGTCAATTGTCTCTGACTTGTCGGCGTAACACTTATCTTTGAGGGCACCCCACAAATAATAGTCCAACGGTGTCAAATCGCAGCTCCGAGGTGGCCAAACGACATCAGCTCTGTGGCTGATAATGCGATCTTCAAAAACAGGGGGCAAAACATCGAGTGTAGCTTCGGCTGTGTGGCACGTAGTGCCGTCCTGTTGAAACCAAATGTTGCCAATATCCTCCTCTTCAATTTTTGTGAACAAAAATTCGTTCAACATGGCCCGATAACGATCGCCATTGACTGTAACGGCCACTCCTTGCTCATTTTCGAAGAAAAATGGCCCAATTATGCCTCTGGACCAAAATCCGCACCAAACAGTGACTCGTTTTGGGTGCATCGGCTCTTCAATGTATGCGTGCGGGTTTTCTATGCCCCAAATGCCACAATTTTGCTTGTTTACATATCCGCTAAGATCAAAATGAGATTCATCTGAAAAGATGATTTTTTTGGCAAAATCGCAGTGCCAAATCGCTGTAAGTCGATCGCAGGCCCACTTAGCGAAGGGAAAACGCATTGGAAGGTCAGTTGGCTTCAACTCCTTAACCAATTGGACTTTGTATGGCGTCATACCAAGGTCTTTATGCAAAATTCGTCTCAATGATGTCTCCGAAATGTTCAATTGTTGAGAACGACGGTGAATTGATGTTGATGGCGCTTCACGCACACTTTCTGCCACAGCAGCAATATTCTCGGGTGTATGCACTGCTTTTGGCTTTTCACGCTTTGGTTTATCGATGAGGATGCCAGATTCTTTCACCTTTTTCACAAGATAACGAACATACGGAGCTGACGGTGCTTCTCTTCTTCCAAAATCCGTACGCAATTTTCGCACACATTCTGCAATATTACCATGATTCTCAAAGTAATGTCGCAATATTTCCCAGCGTTGTTCAAGCGTATACACAACCATATTCGTTCAGCGGAAGGATAAAACTAATTATCTGTCGAATCAGAAATGAGCTAAGTGTTACCATTCACGAAATAAACACTAGTTGAAAAAAAAAACGTTCGATGGCGGACCCTGTATAAGACTACTACTATTATTTTGACCGCAGCTGTATACCGTGAATATTTAAGATATTTTAATATTTAATTTATTTTTGAAGCATTTTCAGAGATTTTACCGATTTGATAAAGTCACGTTGTATGGGAAATAGGCGTGGTTGTTATCCGATTTGAACAAATTTCAAATACATGGTGAATATTTTACTTCAAAGCTTTACATAGGCGTTATTTTCATCCGATTTTGCTTATTCTTCAACTTGATTTTTTTCGTTTTTTTTAATATAAGCACAATAGCGGCTGTAGTCGTCTCTACACACTGTCTGTCTGACAGACGCTGACAGACGGATATGGCGAAATCGACTCAGGAGGTCACGAATATGCATAAATACTTTTCTTGCCTGCCACAATTCCTTTCAGCGTTACAAACGGAGTGGCAAAGATTATATACTTACGGAGTAAGTATAAGCTTCCTCCTGACGCTTGTACAACGTAAATTTAGCGAACTTCGAACTGACATCTCTGTATATTATGGCTTCTGTGATAAAACTTATCTAGTTTATCTCGAAATGAAAATAATTGGTATGTTATAGAAAACAAAGAAATAAATATGTGTAATAAAAGAAAAGTTTAATGAATGAGTACTTATAACATGGCGGAATAATTTTGAACTTTTTAAAAGTAAACAAGGAAAGGCAACATATCATTAAAATAATAATGTTAAATGTTTGAAAGATTAAACTCTTTTGGAGACTGTTTCATTTAACGTCCGTGGCCTCAGTGCCTTCCGCGAGGAGAAGAACGAAAAGGACGGGTAGCTTTTAAAACGACTGATTTGTAGTTTTTAAATCTAACGTTTTATGCTAGAGTCTTTTATCTATACTATTATGTAAAAGGCTTCTCACGTATCTACGACGACGATAAACTTAAAAACTACTGAACCGATTTTAGTAATTCTTTCACTAATATAAAGCTACATGCTTAGCTTAAAATCACGCATCCTTTATTTTTATAAAACCGCTCTTAAAAGCTATTGAAATTTCAATTTATAAAGTAGCCAAAAAAACCAAACATAAAAAATCAGTTCTTCATTAAATTGTTAGACACACAAGCAGCATAAAGATTTATCTCTCTTTTCCTCTGCTATAGTGTTTCTCATTGCTTCTATTGCGGTGTCAGGCAGCTTTGCACATTTATACTCTCCCATATTGAGAGTATAAATGTGCACATGTATACTCTCCCAAACACATACTACCACAATTTTCGGATTTTGTGAGGATCCATATTTCTATAGTGCCTTTAAAAAAATATATTCCAATGTGCCACTGTGCGTTGGCAAACCAAGCATTATGGCAGTTCCTAAAAATTTTCTGCAAATAAAAAAAATCATATTCGTATTCCGATTTAATTTTGTACAGTGGATAAGCTGATCAAGCGGCTTGAACCTATTCGTTTGAAGTCTCAGCGCCAACTGAATATGAGAACTACGTATGTGTGATCGTGTCGGTGTAATGTTCGAATTCGAACTCGAGTTCGCGAACTATGAAATGGGGACCACTGCTTTAAAGAGCATATTGAAAACAACCCATTGTTTTGATGAAAACAATAATTAAACCATAGCTGTTAAGTAATGATTACGACGAGTATTCGATTCTTTTTTTCATAAAGGTAAAATAATTGATTAAGTACGATTCTTTTCTCTTTGGCTCAGTAATCAAAAGATTACGATTGCAAATAATCAAAAAATAATAACGATTACTTAAGATTACGCAAAATAATCAAAAATAATCCGATTACTTTTTGAGATTATTTTTGATTCTTTTTTGATTATTTTAAGAATTTCAGTTTTAGGTAGAAAAAATTTTGTTAAATTTTATCAAAAAAACAAAGTTATTTCATTATAAAACAAAGATTGACAAAAAACAAGAACAAGAACAATATCTCCGGCTGCGGACAGTGTTATTTTTATTTTGGCTTTGTAAAGTCCCGTTAAATTAAATACTACACATCTATCATCATATATGAATAAAATTTAATAAAATTTTTTGTTGCTAATGCCTTTCTCTGCTCAAATGTTTGTTTAGTGGTAAAGGCAGGCTGCTACTTCGCGCGCTCAGTATTCGAGGGAAAATTAAAAATTTTTTAATTTTAAATTAATTAATTTAAAAACAGGAAAACGGTTTTGGGTTAATACTTAGGTTAATATAAAAATTATTTAAACATTTTTTTTTATTAATTTTTAACATTTGCTATGTAGGTATGAAACTTTCATTTGAAGTTGATGTGTCAATATCGGAAAGAGCTGATGATTACCATACAAATTAAAGTTTGGCAGCACCTAGAAAAACATTACAAAAATTAAATATGAGTACTTAAATAAATACTACTTAAATAATATGTGTATGGTTATCGTGTGAACTAAAATTTTTAAGTTTAACAAACAAAAAAAATTTATGAAGATTTTTAAAAAAATCGTAAGAAACGCAAGTTTTTCTGGATTTTGTGCGAAAAAATATATAAAAAATAAAATTTTTTGCAATATTTTAGTTCACACGGAAACTACACATGTGGAAAGTGTACAGTCGAATACCAAGCGCGCCAAATAGCAACCTGCCTTAAGGTTTGTTGGCTGTTCAGTTGTATTAAAAACGATTTCTTGACTCTTGAAGAAAAAAAAACGGACACAGAAATTTGACGATTCTGAAATGTTTGGCGTGTTTGCTGTTTCAAACAGGTAATTAGCGAAGTAATGAGCAGGAGAGAAAAACTTGTATCTCATTTTATGCGAAAACTTACTTACTTACTTAGTTGGCGCTATAACCGTATATCGGTCTTGGCCTCATCTAAGAATTTGCGTCACCCATTTGTGTCTTTCGCTTGCTGGCGCCAGTTGGAAATTCCAAGCTTCGTCAGGTTGTCCTCTACTTGGTCTTTCCAATGAAGATGCGGTCGTCCTCTTCTGCGTTGACCGCCGCTGGGTACCGAATCGAATATTTTCTTCACTGGAGCATCGTCTTTCATGCGCTGAACATGACCTAGCCATGTTTCCTTGGTCTCATCGTCCTTGTCTTCTGTCGGAGCGTGCGCACATATTAGGCTTATGTTGAAAAATTAAACCTTGATGCGGATTATGGCAAGTCGTTTGTTCACAGGTGTGAATCGCAGGACGTGGGGCCGTAGTCTCTTGCCAACTACAAATCCGTATCCAAACTCGTGCTTCTCCGCATGGCCGCTGTAGTAGATATCACAGGGTGAATGCCGAATGTAACTCTGTCCCTTCCATCGCATTTCTTGGATAGCAGTGATATCAGCTTTGTATCTTTGCAAGACATCAGTCAGTTGGATAGAGGCATCTTCCCAATCAGGGGTTTGGACATTCCAGGTGCATATCCGTAAATCATTATCAGTTTTTCGTTTGCGATAGTCGTCATCAGATTTGGGGATCAGTTTTCTTCTATTCTTATTTGTTTTCATTGAAATGGGTTTTTACGGGTGGGCTTTAAACCCGACGTACAACCTGTTTTAAGCCTAGGAAGGCCCGCCGCTCAGATTAGGTTGCCCAGGAAACACCACGTGGAAGTTTGAGTCGCTGGCCTCGCCAGGTTGAGACAGTCAGACATGTTATTCTGTAAAGGTTTGCCTGCGGTTATGCGAAAACACTAACAACAAAAAAGCTCACCCAACATGTTTGCCTAGCATACCCACGGCATAAGACTGAAATTCTTAAAATAATCAAAAAAGAATCAAAAATAATTTTGATAAGTAATCGGATTATTTCTTTGATTACTTTTGATTCTTTTTGATTTTTTGCGTAGTCTCAAGTAATCGTTATTATTTTTTGATTATTTGTAATCGTAATCAATTACTAATCATAAACTTCTCCCTTAAGGATTATATAATAATTATAATTCTTTTTAAAAAGTAATCTAATTGATAACTAATCGTAATCGCAATTTAACAGCTATGAATCAAACAAACATAGGTATTGATAAGAAAGTACTGCTAGATATGGTGTCAGCAAATTCATTAGTAAAATCTTTAAACTAAAATTATTGGAACAAAGTATAACCCAAAACTACTTATTTTAAAACATGATTTTAGAAAATTATAAATCTCTCAAAATCTTTTTATTCGTGTTAAGTAAAACAAAATGAAACTTTTGTTTCTTTATATAAAACGAAAATAGATTCCTGGAGGGAAATATTATCGGGATATAGTATATTTATATCTATACTATTATATAAAAGAAGACTCACGAAATTTTAAGCCAGACAAGCTCGGTAACCGCTGAAAAGATTATTTTTTGATAATTCTTTATATAAATTCTTTGATTACAATTTGATAATTTTGATAATTCTTTGTTCATTCAATTCCTACGATAATTTCTAGTGTCATAGTTGACTAAGTTTTTCCAAAAGTCTATTCTTCAATTATTACAAAATTCACATAATTTATGTTTTGCAGCCTTGCCAGCTAGCTTTTCCCAACTTGAGATTGTGTTAGTCTATCTATCTATACTATTAAAAGCGTTGTTGTCACTGCACGAGTGTTTGACAATCACGCCAGAACCACTGAACCAATTTAGACGATATAGGTACCAAACGATTTGTTTTCAACTTAATCGTGAAAGGCTATTAATGTTTTGCTACTCCTACTTCTCACGGCTAAAAATGCTATATTTCTGACGGTTTTGGTCGTACAAGACTAAAATTTACTAAATTTACAGCTGTACTAAAAATGAGTTTCCACGCCCCTTTAACTGCCCAAAAATTAGTGAAAATACTATTTTTCAAACGATTTTGGTTGTATAATATACGTTTAAATTGGGCCAAATGACTCCTTTGGAATCAGTCATTTAAAAGAGCTTACATTGGTTTTTTTTGTGAAAGTGTCTCATTTCGTTTGACAACGGCTTCTTTGTTTTGTTTTTACTGGTTGATATTGATGATGATACACGTGTATAAAAATATTTCTTGCTTGATGTTTTCCTTTGTTTATATTGTGTTCGGTGTTTTTTACCCATTCTCCATTGAATGCGTTCGAAATAGTTTGTAATAAGTTTCAAGAACGTATCCAATCTCGTTCATTTGTTTTAGGTGAGTTAATTGCAACTGAGAATTTGTATGAAAAATGAGGTGACTTCGTTTCGCATTTCGCTGAATGTGCTAAAATGAGTCATTTGGCCCAATGTTAACGTATTATAAGACTAAAATTTGGTAATTTAGTTAGCACGTCTACTTTTGTAAAAACATGAACTAAGATTTCTAAATTGCAGTAGTATTTTAAATCTGCTTTAAAATGCTGTTTTGCCTGCATTGAATTTGAACTAATCAAAAATTTGTAAAAAAACCATGTAAATACATGGTGTGATTTTGTTTTCGAATCGCATTTGCTTTTTGAATCACATATCGGCTGCATCGCCCATCTCCCATACAAACCACATTTTTTTTTTAATAAAAAAACCTTCATAAAATTGCTTATTTATGTTTTTAAATAGTAAATTTTATGTTTTTAACTTCACTTAAACGTCATGCTAAAAGTATTTCAAATCGGTTAACATTTAGATATATCTCATATGAAACAATATTACCAAATTAACAAAGTTTAAAAAAAAATGTTTAAAAAATGGTTGGTAATACATAATTAGGTCACAACTTGTTTTAAATTATGAATTCTATTTTATTTTTCTTTTAATTAAAGAGTACCTACAAATTGTCTTGGAAATCACTGCATTTTAAGGCAAAATATGATTTTTAAGCGTTTTTTTAAAGGAAGTATTTTTCCTTCTGCGCAACTTTGCGCCATCAATTTTTCAAGAAACAAGGAAGATACACTATATTTTATGAAAGAATAATTATCCGATTGCAATTAGGTTGAACTAGTTATTTAGATTTTTTCTACTAAATTTAATAAGTAAAATAAAAAGTGCTTAAAAAATTAAGTAAAATAAAAGTGCTTAATAAATGCCATATTGTTATACTCCCTAGTCATCGTATTTGACGCGGCCCGCCACGGCTAGCTTTGCGGTTTCAGGGGAGGTTATCCAACCCGCCAGCATCAAATCGAGGGGCTTACAATAACTTCCGTTTAACAACAGGAAGTTGAATGAAATTAAAAATAAAAAAAAACATCTAAATAAAAATACTCTCTAGTCATCGTATTCGACGCGGCCCTACACTAAACGAATTATGATCATGAAATTAAAACACATATAGCAAACACCACCGAACATGACATTCAAAAACGACTTAATGGAGGATTAGTTGTTAATTCCCACGTTTTTTCTAATTGTTGTTTTTTTTAATATTTTTTTTTTAGTTTGTTACAAGTTCAATGGTAATTAAGTCAATAAAAAAACAAATTTAAATATATGCTTTCTCTTCTAAGTAATAAATGTTTCAAATTGCCTTACTTTTTAAGCTTCGAATGCGCTACTTTTTGTTCGAAAAAATTTCAACTTTCATAAATTCCATAAAAATATCAGAAGAAGTCATCAATTTTATAATATCAGTTCTATAATATTTCATTAATTATCTGTCAAAAAAAATATATTGTTAAATTTAAAAAGAAAAACCTTTTGTCATCCTAAAATCGAAAAATGCGCAGTGTGCAACGGTCGCAACGTCTATTCCTTGCATAAGCCTAAAACAAATGTGTTATATTGAGAAAATCTGTAGTTTTCAAGGTATTGAAATAATTTTGATATCATAATAACCTGAATTATTTCAATATACTAGATATACGTACAAAATATTTTCGAAAAATCTTTCGTTTACCGTTATTTTTATTACTCAACGACTTTTCATAAAAAATGCGTTGTACTGAGAAAATTTATAGTTTTCGAGACAGCCAAAAGTTTGATGTCATAATAATGGAAATTTTTCAAAACTTATGAAGAATATATTTATGTTCAGAAGCCAATCAACTTTATGTCACCATAACAATTGCTATTTAAAGACGGAAGTTCAAATTAAATAAAGTAATTTTTTAATATTTATACCATTTTTTCATTATTAAACAAACACAATTATTTTTATATTTTGCAATTGAAGATTTACAACAAAATACTTTAATTTGAAGATTTAAAATTTTTACTTGGTATTTAATATTTTTATCGCAGCAGGTATTTAGTAGTTTGGTATATTTTGTATTTTTATTATATTCTTAATAGTCTTAATATTCTAGGCAAAGCTGCGACCTTAGTAAGTGACTCTAGAATAGCTCTGCCGGTTTCTGATCGTCCGTGAGGTGTTTTAAAGCCAAGTCCTCATTTTCCAATGATGACTCGAAGTTGCAACCCCAAAAAAAATGGAATCTTTTAACATTATTTCTGCTGGCGAGTGCGAAGTATGTACTATGACATGCGCAAGATGCATGTTTTTAAAAATTCATAACTTCTTAACCATTGCGAATCCAACTATGAAAATTCTTGTGTATTATCTACATAATTCAGGCTTCAATTTTAAAAAGCTAAAAAAAAAATCCCAAAATGGTGAAATTCTTGGAATTTTGATATCGAATTCGAACTTCCGGTTTCAAAATGGAAAATTTTTTCGAATTTTGAATTTTGTTGCGGAATTCGAAATAACAACAATTTTTCTATATAAATCCATAAAAAAATATTTTTTAAAATTTTTTTTACCAAATGTTTCTTATAAAAATTGTGTTTTTCAACAACTCTATTCTTTAGAAGCCTATCAGCAACGAAGACAGATAAAAACAAAAAAATTTCAATTAATGTAGTTTTTCTAGGAGAACATTATAGGACACCCATAATTTTTTTGTGTTCCGCGACTAATTTCTAATTTTTTAATCACTCGAAAATCTAAAAATGACTCAAAAATCTTTGCAATAATAATACATATTCATAGAAAAATAAAACCTAATGAAAACCACGCCTACCTCCCATACAAAGTGGTTTTATAAAAGTGGTCTCAATAAAATCTCCGTAAATTCCACAAAATTTAGTACAATGGCTTAAAATTTTGCAAATTTGTTTAAATCTTATGCACTCGATGTTTGAAATTAAAAGAAAATAAAATAAAAATTCGGCCCACCTTCCATACCAAAGCGACTTCATCAGAATAGTAAAACCTTGATAAGTCGCAAAAAAATTAATGCATTTAATAATAGTAAAACCTTTATAAGTCGCAAAAAAAAATTAATGTTTAAACTTGATTTTGCACATAAAAGCTTTAATAAATAAAATGGACTCTGAGTTTCAAATGTGAAATATTTGGATAAAAACCACGCCCTATAAAAGTGAGTCACCAAAATTATACAACATTCAAGACTTCGAATAAACTAAAATAATGCTTTGGGAGTATTTAAACTTCGGTCTAGTTCAAGATAATTCCTTATTGGTTTTTATACAGTTTTGATTCCAAAAGGACCAACTTATCGAAAAGACCTGAAAATTCAAAAACAACATTATTTTTACATATTAAATAAAATTTTTTTTTATTTAATACTTATAAATGCATATTAGTTCAAATAAATTATTTAATTTATTATTCATAAACTATTTTTTTTAGCTGGATTTGAACCAACATCAGCCCAATCACCTCAATCTAGTTTTCGAGATGCAAGTCCACATCAAGGCATTTTGGAAAACATTCGTGGGCCGTTACCGAATCCTGGACGGTTGCTTGCCATGAAAGTGCCATTTTGTCAAAATGTAAAATCACCCTTAAATTTCCCATTATTTCCCCTAAACGGACAAAGACGTTGGTCGGAAGCAGCTGTAGTAGAGGTTTGCAATGAAAATATTACAGATGTCGAGAGCCAAATGCGACGTTGGTCTATGCCATGGGAGGCTTCTAAGACTGATCAAAATACTGTGACGTGGTACCAAACAAGAATGATGCCAATAAATACTGCTAAATTATCAAATCAAAAAATCTTCAGTTCAGAGCGTAGCACGTCTAAAACTCCAGGTAAACCATGACTTATAAAAGGGGCTGTGCGAATGATCGCCCGAAACTCTAACGCCCAAAAACGAAAATGAACGAATGCACAAAAAAAATTTGCCCAAAAATTGTATTTTGGCGATTTTTCATTATGAACGATTGCCTAAAAGTTATCAAATGAACTATCGCTCAAAATCTTTGTTGACGATAACTAAAATTATGATTTTATTACAGAAACGCGATTTTTCAAATTATTATAAATTATACAGCTGAAAAATAAGGAATAATTCAAGAATAGCGACAACTATCTTTTTTATTGTAATATTAAAAACAAAACAAAAAATGAACGATTGCCCAAAAGTTATCAGATCGCCCAAAATCTTTGTTGAACGATAACTTTGGCCCTGAGTAAGAAATAGTGATGGGAACTATCGAATAAAAATATACGAATTATTTGATAATTAAAAATCATTCATTCATTTGATAGTTTTTTTATTCGATAGTTTTTTCATTTGCTCTTCGTTTGCTTACCTTCAACTGATTGAACGAATCGTGAGTACTGAAAATGTAACTGAAAAAGTACTTTTAACTGATTGATTTGTGAAAAATGAATGTTTTAATGAAAATTATAATGAAACCGCACCAGTTATAAGCTACTTAGAGGTTTTTAAATCGAATAAATGAATATTTTTATTAAAATCATTTGATTTGTACTAGCTACAATTTTTATAATTCGAACGAATTAATAATTTATTCGATAGTAAAAATCGTACGATAGTTCTTTGTACTAGTTACTTTTTCTTTAATTCGAATGAATGAGTAAAGTTTTCCATAGTTCAAATCATTCGATAGTTTCGTGCACTATTTACTATTTTTTAAAGTAAATGAATGAACGAAATATTTGCACGAATTGTTCGATAGTTGAAATCATTCGATAGTAAACTATCGATAGTTGAAATTATTCGATAGTGCCCATCACTAGTAAGAAAGAAGCACTCTGTTTATAAATTATGATTTTGTTACAGAAACGCGGATTTTTCCAATTATTATTTATTTATTTATTCCAAACCCTTCAGATTAAAGCCTTTACAGATTACTTAAAACAATACTTATAAATTAGGTTAACATGGTGTCTTAATTCACATTTTACCATCGGTTATATCCTAAATTAACATAATATTATTAAATGTTCGTCTATCAGATAAACTACTGAAGCCTAATAGACGGCAAAGAACCCAATAAGTAGGCATTGTTTCCCAAGTGTAAAGTCTTCTCAACGCGAATCTAGTAAACCGTTTTTGGATATTCTCAATACGGGTAATTGATACCTCGTAAAAGGGGTCCCACACAACCGAAGCATACTCTAGAAGAGATCTTAACAGGCTTAAATAAAAGCTTTTAAAAAGATAGTCCTTGGTGTTAAAGGGTAAAAAAATTCACTAAAATTTATTTTCAGAAACTCAAATTGGGATTTGGCTTTTGCGATAATACATTCCAAGTTTATGACCAAGAAAGTTTATGGTCAAAAATGACACCAATATCTTTAATTTGACACACTCTGGAAAAGACACAAGAGTTATATTTATACTCATAAATAAAGGGATTAACTTTCCGATCAAAAGTGAGGACCTTACATTTTCCGAAATTTAGATTAAGCTGGTTAGATAGATAGTTAATTGAGGAGGGAGCTAGTCACCTACTGCGGCCTCAAGGGAGGGCCTATTGTAAAAGATATCTTTAAGTTATAGTTCATCCTTAATCGTTAAGTTCATTAGGAACAGAGCGATGTCCTTGGGTGAACTGTCTGCTATTTGGTGCGGTTCTAGGTACAATGCACCTAAACAGCGATGTCGGGTCCTAATTAAATCAGTACAGTGACACAAAATGTGCTCTGCTGTTTCTTCACCTTAATTACGTAATCTAACAGATCTTCCTGGACTATATCCATGGTTGATAAGTGCTTATTTACCCTGCAATGTCCAGTTAGGAAACCTATGACAAGTCTGATAGATATTCCACCTAAAGTGAGGAATTGTTTCTTTCTTTGGAGTGAAGTGGTTGGCATGAATGTTTTTGCCTGTATGTTACCTTCGGTTTCCTTGCAGTAATGAAGTGCCTCTCTGTTTAGCAACATTTTAATGTTATGGCGCATAGTACCCAAGGTAGCTCGCAGAATTGCTCTGGGCCTATAAAGGAAGTTGCAGCTCCTTTCGTGTCTAGTTCGTCTGCAATGTCGTTTCCTAAATAGCCGCTATGGCCTGGCACCCAAATGAGGTGGACTCTGTTAAGGGTAGACACTTTGATAAGCAGCTGTAGGACGTCCCATACGAGTTTGAACGTGATTTTATATGCGCTAAGTGAAAGTAGAGCAGTTTTGCTGTCAGTGAATGTAGATGTTTATGTTCTTAGTGGGACTGTTTACATACTCTCTTAGTGAGATCTCAATTACATGGACTTCAGCTTGGAAGACTGAGTTACCTGTGCCTATGCTGGCATATATAGATTTCCCCTGCCTTGAGTCAAAAACACCAGCTCCCACGCCTTCATTTGTCTTTGCGCAGTCAGTATACCAGACTTGATAGTCACCAGTGAACCACGGTCTTTCTGTTTCGCATGTGGTTCTATTTGGGAAGGAGACTTGGAAGTTTTTACAGAAAGTTTATTTTGGGAGGCAGAGATCGCAAGGAGATTCTCGTCCTTAGTTATTTCGTTAAATAGCGATACTTGGTATAATCAAATTGTTGTCAATGATGAGCATGACTGTAAAAATCAGAGCTTCTTTTTTGACAAGAAGATGAAATGGTGGTATACCAAAGAAAATCTCCAAGGCAGCAGTTGGAGCAGTACCCATCGCTCGTGTGATACACGAAACGTGTGATACAGACACTCGTTGCAACTTGCTGAGCTTCGCTTGAGCTGTTTTTTGGATCGTCTTACTCCGTGATGGAAGTATGCATAGTGTAGGACTAAGGCCCCAATTTTTACCTATAAAACTTCTGCTGACTCATAATGGGGCTCTTGCTTTGTTTATGGTGTTATTTAGGTGTGGGTTTTGTGGTCTCTGGGCAGGCTTGATGGTAGGAAGTTTGGATAGCTGTGGTAAGGTTTTCACTTGCTATTTCAAGGTCCTCAATGTTTCTTACCTTCCTATTGCAACGATTTAAGTTTTCCATGAGGAGTTTATTATATAACTCCCAATTTGTGGATCTTGGTTGCCTGTAGGTGTTTTTAAAATTGGTTCCTATCTAAATATCGAAACGAATTTGTTGGTGATGAAGTTTTTTATAAATGGGGTTGAGAGCATGGGTTTAAGCACTTCTTCTCTTATTATATTTATAAAGGTTCCCTGCATTAAGAATTTCTAAGCTCTACTTATTATAAATTCTAAAAGGCACTCACCTCTATTGTTAATGTCAGAGCTGCTCCATATTGTGTGGTGAGCGTTTGCATCACAACCAAATAACAACTGCTTGCTGGATTTGGCACAATGTTCCAGTCTCTGTACCGTCAGAAATTGGATATCGGCTGAGTCTCCAAACAGGTAAGCTGAACAAATTATGATTTCTGTCTTACCTGCCTCAGAAGATATCTCCACCATAACCGCAACTTGGTCCTTGGTAGTGAATTCTGGAATAAGAAGAGTATTAACATCACGTCTGACTAATAAACATGCTCTAGGTCTTTCTTCATTGAAGGAACCATACAGCAACTCATTTGTGAATGCCTTTATCTGGTTTCTATAAATGTACGGTTCCTAGATAAAGGCACCGTACATCAAGGTGATCCCGGTAGAAGCACTGTGTTAAGATTGCCTAGGCAGCGTTAGCATGTTGAAGACTTACCTGGATACACTTTTGACCCATTTTACTTTTTTGGACGACCTGGTCTGATTCCCGCCCTCTTCTAGTTGGCACCTGACGATCTTGGAGCGTCTGGGTGGCTAGATTGACGGGAAGTTGTTGGTGCTCTCTGAGCTGATTGAGACTGGGAGCCTCTGATGCTCGTCGAGCTTGCGTTGGTTACCGCCATTTTTGGTAGTGGCCGTGGCTGTTGTGTTCTCTGAGCAGATTGAGGCTGAGAGTCTCTGCTGTTCGTTGAACTTGCGTTGGTTACTGCCATACGATTAGCTGCCGGTTTTGGATGGGATCTGACCTTCTTTTTCTTATCGGTTTCAGCCTTGCGCTTAGGGTGGGGTTGTATTTCCATCTTCCCTACATCCTTAACTCGGACCTATATTTTCCCGAAGTTTAGGAAAGGCTTCCCACCCCGAGAAAGGATTTTGTCCTTAGAGGCCTCATCAATAGACAGAGTTATTGTTTCACCATATGTATTGCTCCTTTGCTGTCTCAAAACTCGCCAGCCAGATATTGTAAGTCCAATATTTTGTATGGCTAGTCAGATTAGGGAGTTTGCAGGCATGACATCCTCGGCAGGAATATAGGTGATGCAGGTGAATAGCTTGGGTATATAATTGCCTTCAGTCACCTTTAAGCTGACATCTGGGGATGGTTTGATTTTATCTGTCAACACCATGATCCAATCACGTGTCTCTTTGTAGTAACATGTTAGAGAGAGCCAACCATACATGCTAGGATGATCGTCCTGAGCATTGTTAGACGGAGCTAGGGATGGAGCGGGTTGCTTCTGACCCTGGCTTTTCCGTTGTTTTTGTCTTTTGGTCGACTGCTTCTTTCGATTGGAGAGTTCTCGGCTGATCTTTGCTGCTTGTTCGCATTTGATTCAGTTGCGTCCTTCTCTGCAGCGAGTTTTTCTAAGATTATGGCGTATTGCTGTATTTCCAATTGCTTAGCGACTTCGCGTTCTACGCCATCCCTGACCATGGCGGCTATCCGCCTCTTTTGAGCACCAGTAAAGTACTCGTAGCTCTGCTGGTGTTCTTCCGTGCCTGTCACACTAGAAGCCAAGGGTTTCTGAGTGCTTAGGCCCGGGACTGCATCGACAGTTACATCATTGCTTGGGTCTGGTAGACCCTGAGATTACGTCCTGTCCTTCTCTTTTGTGTAATTTGGATATTGAGAGTGGCCGTTAGCATCTGCCCAATATCCGTTCCGGTGCTACCCGTACCAGGCATGCACGTACCAAGGCTGTTACTATGAGAGGGCGCCCAGTATCTCATAGGGATTAACGTTCGAGATGCACATGTTTTCCTGCACCATTCAGCCCTCGGCACGAATCCAAACACCTTGGCTTGGAAAGATTTTATGGGGCAAGACAAGACTTATCCATGTTGGAAAACATGTTACGTCTTATTGCGTTCAAAATTGTGTCTAACTACCCCACCCTCCTCCTTTTTCCTGGTTTGGGACAGGCAGGTCGAAACCTGACGGAGATACTGTACTGTTTACAAAGCTGCATCTTCCTAATTACCGTGATTTTAATGTAAAATTTTTCAAGTATTCAAAGTTTCCAGTATAAACTCACATGTCCTAACAAATTAAGGCAAAATCCTCTGATTGTACGGATTTATGTCATTCTGAATGGAAAAACCTCATGGTTTTCATAAAATGAAACTGCACTGCACTTATATATTTAACAAGATTACTTTTTTCAACCCTTTTTATATCACAATTTAATTAAAAAGAAAAAAAAACGAAAATTTTTTCATTTCTTTTCGTTTAACAGTAAGTATTTCACAGCTGGAGATGCTGATATAATCGATTGCTCTCATAAAAAATTTCAACTCATGTTCGATCGAATGCTGCTATACGAAAAAATAATCGGAGTGGAATTTTATTCAATTCGAAAGCTTGTTCGTTCACGGATGCTGTAATTCGGCCCCAGTTAAAAAGCTTTTGGATGTTTTACAACAACAAATTCTTGCCAGATTTTATCATTTGAAAAAAGTGTTCCTTATGCAGAAGCAACGATTTTGGATATACGTTTAACTGCATCTTTATGTAAAACGAAACGTAAACTGAACATCGTGAGAGAAACGAGCAACAATACTTTTTGATATGAAAAATGTATTGCTTACCGTGTCCCGCACCACGTTCAGCCTTCGTTTCGTTTTACATAAAGATGCAGTTAAAGGGAAAGGTTTTCGAGATTAAAGTAATTTCAAAGCAGTGTTCGAGGCACTAAAATTCAAAGTTGGAAGTGTAATACGCCATCCTTCACCTTCAGATGCAAAAAACTTTGTTATTGCGCTATTTGCAGAAAAATTAATAGCGGCTGGTATAGTTAAGCTCGAAAAATACATTCACGAGCCAATAATAAGTAGGCGTAAAGATCCTCTTCTTTGGTGGAGCGCATGAAAGAGTGTGTATCCTATTTTATAACACTAAGTCCTTTGGAGGCTAATTTTAGTAGCGACATCTGTTCCATGTATTTTTTCAAAAGCAGGCTTAACTCAGACCGAAAATCGTTGAAGGCTATCTGCAAAAAAGTTTCTCAACTAATTTTGATAAATAGTAATTTGAAAAAATTAAATTCTTTTTGAGTGTTTTTGAGTTATTAAATCTTATTACATAGAATTTCTGCAATTTAATTTAACATTTTTATTACTTTTTCATTTTTTTTATAAGAACCTTTTATCTTTTTTTATTATGGAGTTAAGGGAGGTTTAAGGTAAACAATTTTCTTAAAATTGAATTTTATTTTAATTGATTATTGTTGTAAACCTTTTTAAGAAAATAGCAAAAAAATTAAAATCAATCCCACTTCTAGTACAGATTCTACAGCGCTTCAAACTCGGTGCGTCAGAGTAACTTTAACTAACCAGAGTAACTTTAAACGCATTTTTTTCAAAACATTCTTTTTCAATCGACCGATTTTAATATATTTTTTTTAAAAATTATTTATAATGTAATTATACACATCATTTACCGAAATTAGCGTCTTTGAATAATTTATCTAGTTCTTACACGAAACAATATGGTAAAAAATAACGTAATTTTTTATTTTTGTTTCTACGCTTCGTAGTTTTCTTAATTTTTAATATTTTCATTCCGTTTTGGTAAATGATGTATATTCAAGGGTCTATTTTCGAATGCATTCTTGGCTCCGCGAAATAACTCCTAAAATTTCCCATACAAAGTTATGAGTTATTTCACATGAAAGAACTCCTAAGTGTTAGGTGTTCTTTTACCAATGTAAGGAATTCTTTCATTTTTGAATGTTAGGTGTCTTTTCATTATGTAATAACTCCTAAAAATTTTCTGATGAAATAAGTCTTAATTATTGTATTATACGAAACGTGGTTTTAAAGTTCCGCACAAGGGAAAACCATTTTATCGGCCAAATATCATTTTATGTGGTTGGGCAATATTTCATATTAAAAAGATTCCAAATTTGTGCCCTTATTTAATTTTTGGTTTTGTGTGCATTTTCAAGAGGTCTAGAAAAATGTTGTTGTTTCTTTGGAAAAAATTCGTTAGAGCAATTAATTGTTCTAACCTGAGCTAAAAGCTCAATGAACAATTTTAAACTATCAAACAACTAGAATTTGTATTTAAAATCAAGAATGATTTAAACTATCATTTAGAATTTGTATTTAAATCATAGAAAACTAACATAATAATAAATAATAAGGTCATAGAAAACTTTCAATTGCAATCAAATGGTAGAGCCAGACCAAAAAAACACTGAAACAGCCTGAAGATTTTTCAGCAAACCTAAAAACAACTTCAGTAAATATACTTTGTTAGTGGCGAATTCCGACAAATAATTGGACTCCATAATAACATAAATATAAACTAAAGTGAGCAAAAAGAACAGCAACAAAAAAGTATGAAAGGGAGAAAAACTGAGAAATTGACACTGAAATCTCATCACCTCTGTGGTGAAGTGCGCTAAAATGCGCTGGCACGGCGACCACACCCGGGTTCGATTCCCTGGTGACATCACAAAGATTTCTGATGAAGCCTGTAGCAGGGCTGAAAATGCAATAAAATCAGCTGGTGATGTTTTCCTTTTCATATCGAAAATGTTGTTTCTTTGGAAAAAATACGTTAGAGCAATTAATTGTTCTAACCTGACCTAAAAGGTCAAAAAACAATTTTAAACTATCAAACAACTAGAATTTATATTTAAAATCAAGAATGATTTAAACTATCAAACATTTAAAATCTTTATTTAAATCATAGAAAATTAACAAAAATATTTATTTTACCTAAATGGATGATGTAAAATAAACATGCAAATGAAATTTTTTGTCTTTAAATATACTTTTTTAAAAACATCTTCTAAAATGTGCCTTAATTTTAATAGCTTTTGCCTAAAATCACTGTTAAATTATAGAGAAATAAAACTATTATTTATAATTTTAATTAAATGAAATTGTGTGTCTTACATTAGTTCCTCTTTTTTTTTTTTTTTTAAAAAAGATCAAAGAACCAAGGCATGCGCCTTATACAAACAAGGTTTGGTCTTTGACCTGAAAGGAAGGGGATAGATTATTTAGAGGAATTAATTGGAACTATAAGTGAATTATTGATTATTGAAACAACTGCGAAAGACAATTTGAATTGCTTTTTAACCGAAATTAGTGTTATGCCTTAACCTCGGCAAGCATTTCAAGCCCTTAGTTGTTGCATTCCTTCACATTTTCCACAATTTAGTTGTGGATTTTTAGTTTTCCATAATTCTCAAATGTAAGAAAGAACAAAGAAAGAACAAAGAAAGTGAAAAGAACCATGCCCGAGCCCGGATTCGAACCAGGGACCTTTGGGTTGAGAGTCTAGCGCACTCTCCACTAGACTACAAAGGCCGACCGATTAAACATAAGTAATTTTTTGTATGACAATTTTTTTTTATTATTTACTTTAGGCTTATTTACTTAGGTACGAGAAATCTGCAATGAATCTCATCACAAGCCACTTACTCAAAAATGAGTATGAATAAGCAGATGTTGATTTTGAATAAAACACAAACTATTTAGGAAATTATTGTCATTTCTTTTTATTATGATAATATTGGTATGGTTCAATTATGTAAAATAGACTGGCCATTACAGCCCTTGGAAGGACTTTGACCTAGCTTCTATTGATCAGCTGTGTTGTGCGTGTTATTAAATGTTTGATCACAAATGACCGAGAACTGGACCTACGTGTTTATGCCGACTCCGAACGGCTTATGTTCTCAAGAAGCTTTACATGAAAATGTTTACTCTCTGAGGTTTGCCATTGTCTGCAGAGAGGTGACGACCGAACAGAAAAATTAATTCAATTGAAAAAACTTTCTGTCTGAGCTGGAATTGAACCCGGGCTACCGCGGTTCTTTAGCTTAGGGGCCACGCACTCTACCCACTAGGCTACGGTCGCCGGTTCAATTATGTATGGAACGAAATATCGGCCAAATGGCCGCCGCGACCTCGGCGGCACACCTCCATCCGCTGGTCCAAATTTTCGATGACGCTGAGGCATAATTGAGGTTCTATGCCGTTAATGTGCTGAATTATCTCATCCTTTAGCTCTTGAACTGTTGCAGGCTTATTGACGTATACCTTTTCTTTCAAATAACCCCAAAGAAAGAAGTCCAACGGTGTCAAATCACATGATCTTGGCGGCTAATTGGCATCGCCACCACGTGAGATAACACGGCCATTGAATTTGTCGCGCAAAAGAGCCATTGTTTCGTTAGCTGTCTGGCAAATGGCACCGTCCTGTTGAAACCACATATCGTCCACATCCATATCTTCCAATTCGGGCCATAAAAAGTTCGTTATCATTTCACGATAGCGAACACCATTCACAGTAACTGCCTGACCGGCCTCATTTTGGAAAAAATACGACCCGATGATGCCGTCAGCCCATAAACCGCATCAAACAGTCACTCTTTGTGGGTGCATTGGTTTTTCGACAATCACTCTTGGATTATCATTAGCCCAAATTCGGAAATTCTGCTTATTGACGAATCCACTGAGGTGAAAATGTGCCTCATCAATGAAGATGATTTTCTTTGAAAATTGATCATCCACTGTTGCCATTTCTTGCCACCTTTCTGACCATTGACGACGCTTGAAATGGTCAAGAGGCTTTAGTTCTTGAGTCAATTGCACCTTGTAAGCGTGTAAATGCAAGTCTTTATGCGTAATGTTCATCAACGACGAGCGTGAGAGGTGCAATTGTTGGGCACTACGCCGAGTTGAGGTGGACGGCTCTTCAGCCACACTATCGCGAACAGCAGCAATATTTTCTGCAGTACGAGAAAAAATCACGAAGTGTACGATATGTATTTTAATTTGAGCGTCCATTTTCATAATAAGCCTGAATAACTTACGTGTTGCTCAATTGTGTATCTTTCCATGGTTTAAATTGAATTAGTCTGAAATTGAGAAATGTCAAATGAAACGCAGAAAAAACTTGACGTTTAGATGTTCTTCACATTCAACATCGACTTTTTTGATATTTATTTTAGAATAAGGGCAATGAAACGTATATCATTTAAAAGGTACTGCATCAAAGATGTGCCGAATCATGTTAGATTCTAAATTTACGACATCTGACCCGAAATATTAACGTTGAAAGTTTATATTATTTTAGAAAGGAATCTCAGGGCTAAGAAGAGGTAGAATGGTGATTGAAGTATCGGCTGAAGGGTCTGGATTGTTATCAACTCAGCCACTCTATAATTTATTATTTCTTTATATTTGAGATGTAACCTTTTTATTGTAACATGCACATGTAAACTCATTTTGGTCACCAGCAACACTGTTTTATTTAGTGTCTATGGCAACACTGTTTCTTTGTCTTACACAATAGCTCTGTTTCCATACTCACACTGTGTGACTTGTGAGTCGCTATTTTCTGTTTAAGTACTTTTTGTGTAAGAAATGGGAGAAGAAGAACAAGCATAAAATCACTCTCTCGAGCACAGAATGTGCACAGAGCGTGCTAGAACTCAAGACTTCGAGTAAATTAAGAACAAGCATCAAGAAGAACAAGCAAATGTCAAATGTTTGTTTATGTTTTTCATAAATATTCACAAATTGTGCTGCTAAAAATAAATTTACAAATTGCAGTTTCTTTTGGCCTTCCATTTTTAACTATAAATTAATTACTTAAAGTAATTTTATAACTTATAACCATGGTATAAGTAAATAATTATACGATGGCTTAAAACAAATTTACTTCACAATCATATTGATCATTTTTATTGGCGTTTTTAACGTTTGGCACGATTTTATAGCTTAAAACCAATTTACTTCACAAACAAAATGACGACAATTTCAATTGGCGCTATTTACGTTTGACTCGTCTGCTGTCAAAATCAGCTGCTTTGTGCTTGAAACTTGCTGTTTCCGTACTTTTGCCAATATTCTCAAATTACATTTTTACTCTCTCAGTTCGAGCTTACCAGAAGTTACACAAATCTTACACAGTGTAGAGTACGGAAACAGACCTAATTTGTTCTTATTTTGTTATTCTCCAAAAATCAAATTAACG
The DNA here is from genome assembly GCA_963920525.1 of Dichetophora obliterata. Taxonomy (NCBI): domain Eukaryota; kingdom Metazoa; phylum Arthropoda; class Insecta; order Diptera; family Sciomyzidae; genus Dichetophora; species Dichetophora obliterata. The sequence continues at coordinate 62,368,642 of OY986438.1, read as the reverse complement.
GCAGCGTCGGTGACCAAAGTAAGTTAAATTGAAATTGATATATATTATTATTACTAATTGATTTATAGTTTTTTAAAGCCCCATATAAACTTCATGAATTAATTCAAATTAAGTATTTGATTTGTTTGTATATGAAGGGAGAGCTCGTAAAGTTGGAATATCCGAATAACATCAAGGTTAAGCAAACAACAAGCAAAATTTCCAAGTTTAAACAAACTGCAACCATTGTCTTCAACGCGGACGTAACGAGTAGCAATGGGTGACAAAAAAAGGAACTCTGGCTTATGCACCTAAAGAAAGAAGTTGTTCTGTGTGTAGGCAGCCGGACAACATGCAGATGGTCCGTGCGACAGATGCGATGAGTGGTATCATTTTGAGTGTGCTCAAGTCTCAGAAGAGGTGGCGAACATTGATTGGAGCTGCGATAAGTGCACTGCGGCCAGGAAGGATGCTGAAAACATACTGCAGAAGCGAATAACGATATTTTTCAGTCACCATTGACAAGACCAGATGAGAGGCTCAATGTAAATAATTCGGTATCTATGAATTTAAAGAATAAGCCTCCATGTGTAAGCAAGTGCGGCTTCACCAAAGCACGGCGCAAGTCAAAATTACTATCATTGCGTCTAGAGGAAGAAAAAAACGCAAATATGATTTATATTCAGGAAAAATATGCAGTTTTTATGTAAGATAGCGCAGAAGAGTCCGATTTCGACGGTGATACTGTACAACAACGTGTGGTATGTTGGGTAGAAGGCATGGGTTGTGCAGGCATAAGTAATGAGGTCTCTACCTCATGAAACGGCCGTGAACTACGGTCGTGAAACGGCGAACAATGATAAAAGATTAGATATGGGTATTGGTACAACAATTCAAAATTATGAAAAACCGTGCTCTAAGGCTGGCGCACATACATTTATTCAATCAGAGTGCGTTCAAAGTGCTCCCCCAGAAGCTTCTCAAGAAGGCGCATGCTCAATGCATTCAGTTTCAATGACACCAATAATAAGATCTGAGCAAATGTATGCTCGTCAAGTAGTTTCAAGAGAATTGCCTGTATTTAATGGTAGGCCAGAAGAGTGGCCGCTATTTATAAGCAGTTTTGAAACCTCAACAAAGCTGTGCGGACTTATGGGTTATGTTTCCAATACTTCATGTATTTTTTTTTTTTTTTTAATTGTTTATGTCAATATGTAACTAGTTAAAGTGTATTCAAAAATGTATTTTAGTTTATTTTTCATAATTACTATTTCATTAAACGTCTGTGACTGACGCTTTAAATGTTAAGATAATTTACAGTCTTGTCGCATTAGGATTTTTAATGTAATAAATAAATAAATAAATTGTTGGCTCGCAAATATTCGATCGTCACCAGGGGTAAACGCTTGAAACTCTCGTCAACGTTTCACTGGAAGTAAAAAATATTGCTGCAACTATGGAGGCATCTGGCGTCTTTTCACATCTAAATAATCCTCTTCTTTTACAAGATCTAATTGAAAAGCTACCCGCTCAGATGCAGCTGGACTGGGCCATTTTTTTACAATCTAATGAACATGTTAATTTGAAATTTTTTAGTACCTGGATTTTTAAATTGGCGGAAGCAGCTAGCAGCGTAATATCATTTTCAAACTCAATCATGAACACAGCGGCGTCTGAGAGGCACAAAACACATCGAGTTAACTTTCATAAGGACAAGAGCACTGACGTAGACAAACATCTGAGGTTTTACCAAGGTCTCAAAGGTGCTACGTTTGTAATGAAGTGCACTTAATAACAAAATGTGACAAATTTAGTAAACTTTCCTATAATAATAAATGGAACGTAGTGCATAACAAAAAACTTTGCCGCACATGTCTTGAGTGTCATGATTTTAATTACTGTTAAGAGCGTAAAAATTACGGAGTCCACGCATATACAGCGAAGCATCATCCGCTTTTGCACAAGTCTGATGTGACAAACGACAAAAGTAATAACGCGCAGACGGTTGTTGCAATTCATCAGCAGCAAACATCGGAAATAATCTTCAGAATCGTGCCTATAACAATTTATGGGAAAAGTTAATCTGTTGATGTTTACGCAATTTCTCGACGATGGAGCAGCTCCAACCCTTATTGAAAAGAAAGTATTTTAGATAAACTTCAAGTACAAGGCGTAATTTCTGACTTGTGTCTAAGGTGGACTGATGGCACTTACCGAAAAGAGAAAAATTCGGAAATCGTTAATTTGAAAGTGTCCTCTAAGGATAATGGAAATAAGAAGTATTCATGCGTTCGGTAAGTCAGCTTGATCCGCCATCTCAGACATTGATACTTTCAGAATTAACTAACAGATATAAGCATTTGAAGGCACTGCCAGTTGAATCATACGAAAATATAAATCCAAAAGTCATAATTGGTATAAATAATAAAAGTGTAGCCATCCTTTCGAACCTGCTGTTACCAAAACGAGACTGGGCTGGAAAATATATGGTGAATTGAATCAAGAAAGATTAGCTGATGTCACGCTAAATAATGAAAATCTTCAATTGCATATTTGTGAGTGCCATAATGATGTGGCTCTGCAAAAATGAATAATTGAAAACATGAAAATTGCAGATGATCATTGTGAAACATGACAAGAAGAAAAAGGTTTTGTTGAAAACAGAAACTTACAAGAATGCATGCAATGAGATGGTGACCGATTGGTTACAAGATTGCTATGGAATTCAAGTAACATTACATTACAGATTAAGATGCTTTGAGTCAAGATTGAACAAAGACCCTATTTTAAGAAAGCAAGTTGGCAGTCATATTAGGAGCTTGAAAAAAGGGTATATCCGCAAATTAAGTGATTATGAAATAAACTCGAACTACGCACGGAAGTGGTACTTACCAATGTTCGTGGTCAAGAACCCAAATAAGCCACAAAAAATAAAAATAGTATGGGATGCCGCCGCGGAATGCAAAGGCATATCATTAAATAAATGTCTCGAAAAGGGACCCGACTTCTTGTCGTCACTTTCCGAGGTGATGTTTAACTTTCAAATAGGCAAGATTGGCATATGTGGAGATATATGGAAGAATTTCATCGCATAGCAGTACACGCTGATGATCAACAATCTCAAAGATTTTTGTGGCGGAATTCTGATGTTATCTCACCTGATGTTTATGTGCTACAAGTTAGGTGTTTTGGCGCAAGCTGCTCGCCTTCCCTAGCTCAGTAAGTCAAAAAAAAAAAAATGCGCATGAATATAAAGACAAGTATCCCAGAGCTGTAAAATCAATTTTAGAAAGACACTATGTTGACGACATGCTGGACAGCGTCGACTCAGTTCAAGAAGAAATTCAGCTAGCAAAAGATAATAATAATTCATATTCGAAATTGGCTTTCAAACTCATCGGATGTAATGTTGTCTCTCGGAGATGCAGGCATTCCGAAACAATTCTGCCAAGCGAGTAAGACTGTTGAACAAATTGTTGAAGCGGACAAGGTACTCGAAATGTGGTGGAAAACCACAAGAGATACATTTACCTTTAATATAAAGTTCACAAAAGTAAGCGAGGATGAATTGTGTGTCGAGAAATTTCCAACCAAGAGAGAGCTTCTTGTTGCATTTATTGGAGCACGCCTTAGAAATGCAATCATCAAGTCCCATGATATAAAGATTGATTCTACGCATTATTGGTCCGATTAAAAAACGGTTTTATTATGGTTGAAATCTGATCCAAGAAAATACAAGCAATTGGAAATATTCAAGAAACAACTGTCATCTCAAACTGCAACTATGTTCCACCCAAGCAGAACGAGCTGATTTAGCTACCAAGTGAAGCCAGCAACCCGATTTTGACCTAAATGGTCCATGGTTCAAAGGACCAACCTTTTTACGAAAACCTCAAGAAAGTTGGCCAAAGGAGACCTAACTAGAACAGAACAAAAACTGCGATGATGAACTCAAATCAACTCCTAAGATGCAACTGGCAGTACACGTACAAGTATTCAATATCGTCGTTGATGTAACCAGATTTTCTAAGTGGGAGCGCTTACTGAGATGCACGTAAAATGATTTATTACAAGATTAAGAATATCAACTGCTCCAATGAAAACTGCATACGAACATGCATACGACATAAAAACACGAAAAGAGACTACGGCATTAGCACAACACATCAACAATACTGGACACACAGCTGATCTTGACAACTTTAAGATAATCGACAAAGAAACAAATTACAACACAAGGCTAATTCTGGAGAGTCTACATATACAAAAAAACATCAAAAACACTGTAAACAGAAAAGAGGACGTAGACAACATAAGCGTAGTTTACCAAAACGCACTTAGTTGAAATAATGTTAAATGTTTATATGTATTCTAATAATAGAAATGTTTAAATTTTTATCATTGTTGTAGTTATATGGACACCTGTAAGTTAAATGTATTGTGCTCAAAAAAATGTTTGTATTGTTATTATAATTTTGTAAAATCAGTTAAACAAAGACGCCCTGAAGAAGCAGACAAACAATCTGCGAAACGTCGGCAAATTAAAAATTTAATTTTGATAAAATTTATCTGTTTTTTAATAAAAAAATATTTTTTAGGAAACATTAAAAAAGATTTTTCGGTTACTAAATAACGCCTTAAAAAATCAAACAACGAAAACTGCTATACCCGAGTCAAACCTGTTTAAATGCAATTATGTAAATTCAAGCGAATTGCTATGGAGCCAACAATTTTTATACCGCATGGCTCAAACGCCAGCCTTTAACCGTAAAAAATGTCTTCTACTTCAGAATACTGCCTCCTAGGTCAAGCCCACTACGAAAACTATCCCCGTCGATAAAGATTTCATAATTCGAATGAAGGGCTGTTTAGAGAAAGCTACTGTAATGGGGGACGAAACAAAAAACCTTATTATTATGCCCAAAGATCACACCATAACACGCCTTTTACTCGACTGGTACCACAGACGCTACAAACACGTTAACCACAAGACAGAGATCAATGAGATATTTCAAACATTTCACATTTCAAGTTTACGCACCCTACTTCGAACAATTTGAAGTAACTGTCAGTTATGTAAAATTCGCCAGATACACCCGAAACCACCCGAAATGGGTCCGTTACCCCAAGCACGTTTGTCAGCATTCACAAGGCCGTTCTCGTATGTCGGAATCGATTTTTTTGGGGCATTTATAGTTACCATTGGCAGACGCTCAGAAAAACGATACGGAGCTGATTTCACATATCTTACATGCCGAGCTGTTCATTTGGAGGTAGCGCATAGCCTGACCATGACCTCATGTGCGATCGTGATTCGTAACTTTATCGCTCGAAGAGGCACCCCTGTTCACATCTACAGCGACAATGGCACCAATTTGAAGGCAACAGAGAAAGAGCTTCGAGAAGTAAAGTAAATAGTAAAGTTGATTTTAATGGTTTTCAAGCCGAGTTTACAAGTCCTTACACTAAGTGGACCTTCATCCCACCAGCAAGCCCGCACATGCGAGGTGCCTGGGAGCGATCCATCAAGACCATTCTATATAAAATAATCACACGCGATACGAAAATGACGGACGAGACACTCTACAATGTGTTGTTAGAGGTAGAAAGTACTATAAACAGTAGGCCTCTCATTTATCTGTCCCTGGACACTGCGGAACAGGGCTCATCGAGCGGCGGCAAGCCACCTGGAAACTTTGATGCGTCGGAAAGATATACGAAGCTGATCGATTCTGGAAGAGATGGGTAGCAGAAGTTTCGCCATCACTTACTAGGCGCATGAACTGGTTTCAAAAGGCCAAACCCATTGAAATAGGTGTCATCGTAATAATCATCGATTCTAATCTACCGCGCCTCTGCTGGCCGAAGGAGTTGTGACAAGCATTATTGCAGCAAAGGACGGATCAGTGAGAAGAGCAATTGTGCGCACCGCCAGCGGAGAATATCACCGCCAGGCTGCTAAAATAGCAGTCCTTGATGTCGGCAATGGTTGTGGCAGCGTTGATAAACCATGTGAGGTATTCGCTTCAATGGATCGAGATACCGGGAGGGGAGGATGTTATCAACTCAGCCAGTCTATAATTTATTATTTCTTTATATTTGAGATGTATAATTTTTATTGTAACATGCACATGTAAACTCATTTTGGTCACCAGCAACACTGTTTTATTTAGTGCCTATGGTAACACTGTTTCTTTTTCTTACACATTTTGTTCTTATTTTCTCATTCTCCAAAAATCAAAGTGATGGCCCATATAAACTTCATGAATTAATTCAAATTAAGTGTTTGATGTGGTTGTACACGAAGGGAGAGCTCGTAAAGTTGGAATATCCGAACAACATGGACTAAGAGTCTTCAACAACATGATTGGATTTAAGATTGGTGACCTTTGACCTGGAATATGAGAGTAACATTTCTTTATTAAAAGCTAAACTTTAAAGAAAAGATATCCTTAATATCTCTTACCAATCAAAACCCGAGAAAAAATTGTGTCCGTACCAAACTACTCAGGCAAAAAAGTCCAGAGTATCGGACTCAATTTTATTTTTAAAAGCTAGGGGTAGTAACGAAAAATTGCGAAGTTTATGAAAACACATTAATCGGACATTGACATTAAGTCGAATGCTAATTATTATAATAGGAATCAGTAGTTTAGTGAAGGATCTAAAATATGCGGTGAACACGATTTTTCGGAGCTTGTCATCTAAAAAACATATAAAAATGTCAGTTTACGAACATTCAATAACAATAAAGTTTAGCTACTGCAGCATTTTAACACTTTCCCCGCATTAGATAATTTTAAGAACCAACCCAAATGTCATTGAAATATCTCAAAGATGTCGATAAAAGTGTTCCAAAACAATCAAAAGTAAAAAAATTTACCCACCATAATATGGGTGGGACTCAGGGACAACACAAGACATAACAACTAACCATGCGTTTACATAGATCTTATACATTAGTTTTCAACCTACTTTTGAGTTGACCTTTCGACAAGCTAATATCAAACACACTGCAGTTGTTAACAAATATACTCGTGCGATTTAATGGATCAGTTAACATATAATTTGTTCTACAAAATGCAAAACGATATCATCAGATTTCCTTCTCTCACTTAAAAACACTTCAGCACTTTTCGAGAAAAACTCGGCTGCTTAAGAAAAGCATCGGGAGATTACCACAGAAAAACAAAAACAAAAACTGTATTCCAAGAACGCAATGAGAGAAACCGTAGCTTACGTGGTAATTGCCTGAGCAAGACTGATATTTTAATTTATATTTTAATCTTATATTTATGTTATTTTTTTTTTTAATATTACAAACTTTTCTTTTTATATAAAAATTTCTGATTTTCATGAGATTAGCAGTATAACCTTAATGATCATCACAAAAATGTTCGCGTCAAAATAATTCAAAAGACATTTATCAATTTATTCTATTTACTTTCAGATTCACCATGGCACTCATCTGCAACAAGTCAAGATGGATTAGCTGAAGCCATTCAACTTCTTTCCTGCAGACCTTTGTCAAAGAACATGCCAATGCAACAAATGCAACTTATGCATTCAGTTGATGTGTCTTTCTTGGACGATCAGGTAAAAATATTGTTTTTTATCTGCACTTTAATTCATAACTCGCACTACTACTACTAGATAAGGAATACACTTAAAATTCGATCAAAAGTTTTGTACTCAAATTTCATCTTACTAAATATAAAAATAGCTCTTTTGCCAGTTTGTTTTTTCTTGTTAAATAGATTTGTTTGTTTTCTATCTTGAAAAACTTGAAACTTTTGAGTTGTGCTGTTGTTCATTTGGGATGATTTTAATGCATTTAAGATACTATTACTATAAATCATGGTGTGAACAGTGTTATGCTGTTATTTAAAAAAAAAAAAACATGCAATAACAATAGAGTTCAGCTACTACAGCTTTTTCACACTTTCTCCGCAACAAATCATTTTAAGAACCAACCCAAATATCATTGAAATATCTCAAAGATATCGAGTGGTCAAAAAAAAAAAACCAAAAGGGAGAAAAATTTACCCACCATAATATGGGTTGGGCTCAGGGACAACACAAGACATAACAACTAACCATGCGTTTACATAGATCTTATCCTTCATTAGTTTTCAATCTACTTTTGAATTGACCTTTCGACAAGTTTACATCAAACACGCTACAGTTGTTAACAAAGGTACTCATGCGATTTAATGGAGCAGTCAACATATAATTTGTTCTACTAAATGGTAAATGAATAAAGTTGTTAGAGTTTTTACTGCTTCTACGGTTAGTGTTAAAATTTATAAGAGAAAGAAGTTCTGGAGAATCGAATACACCAGTTATAAGTTGGTGTAAGTATACGATATCAGCAGATTTCCTTCTCTCACTTAAAGATTGCATCTTTAATAATTTTAAACGATCCTCATATGGAGGAAGATTAAATGTGTCAGTTCCACTCGAGCCTCTCAGAGCAAACCGAACAAAACGTTTTTGAATTCTTTCGACACGATCAACATGCACATTGTAATGTGGAGACCATACTTGACTTGCGTACTCCAGGTGAGGACGCACGATTGAATAATACAGAGTTGTAGTTGTTATTAAGCTATCAAACTCTTTTGCCCATCGTTTTATAAAATCAAGCATAGAAGACGCTTTCTTACAAAATCTATCAATATGCATGTTAAACGATAACTTAGAATCCATGCATAGACCAACACGACTTAAAGCAGTATCTTTAATTTTGAAATAAAAAACAAGATTGTTCCTTTTACGCGAAAAGGTCATAGTTTGACATTTATCTGGATTTAAAAACATATTTTTTTAGAACACCAAACCTCAAAGGAGTTCACGTCTGACTGGAGCAGGTCTGAATTGTCATTAGAATCAATTGTTCTGTATATTTTCATATCATCAGCATAAATAAGCAAATGAGAGTGTTTGATGATGTGGGTAACATCATTAATTGCCAAAATGAACAGAAGTGGACCCAGGTGGCTTCCTTGAGGAACACCCGATTCTGCAACAAATTCAGAAGACAACACACCTCGGAACTGTATTTGATAAGATCTCTCCATCAAATACGATTTGATCCAGTTTACAAAATATTGTGAAAATTCCATTAATTTAAGTTTAAATAAAATTATATTATGTTGTAATTTATCAAAAGCTTTGCTAAAGTCAGTGTAAATACAATCAACCTGGCTACCAGAATGAATAGATTTTAAGCAGAATGTAGTTAAATCAAGGAGATTAGACACAGTGGATCTGCCAGTAACAAAACCATTCTGGCGAGTTGTCATGACGTGCCCACAGTGAATTTTCACTCGATCGTACACCATTCGCTCAAAAAGTTTAGGAATTGAAGACAGCTTAGCGATAGGCCTATAATAAGTGACGTAATTCCTGCAACCTTTTTTTGTAAATAGGACTAATATAGATTTTTTCCAGAAAAGAGGAAAATTACTTTCATTAATTGACTTATTAAAAAGTAACGAGAGTGGTTGACACAAAATGGAGCCGCATTGTTTGAATACTGCGGCAGGAATCCCATCTGGTCCAGCGCTTAAATCTTTATCGATTAATACAATGTACTTGAAAATATCCTCTGAGGTAAAAGATATATTTTCCAAAGAAACCTTGGGTACACTGTTCATATAACCAAAATTCGCTAAATCAGGACTAAAAGAATCTGAACAAAATGATTCTTTAAAAAGATTGGCAAATAGGCCACAAATAATGGTGGAATCGTCAGTAAATCCATCCTGAAATTTGAAAGAAGAAGGAAATTCATCAGTCTTCTTCTTAACATTAATAAACCCCTAAAATTTTCTTGGATCAGACGGAATACTCAGCTTCATATTATCCAAATACTCATTATATAATGCAGCTGAGCGATTATCAAATTCTAGAAACAAACGTTTGTATATTTCTAGATCATTTGAGTCATAACTACAAACATATTTCTTCCATGCCCTATTCCTATTGTTGCGAAGAGTCTTCAAATCCTTTGTGTACCATGGGTACGCAGAATTTTTCGCAAATTTGAGACTATATGGTACAGACTGAGAAAACATGGCAAAGAGCTCCGTATAGAAAAAAATTATTGAACTATTAAGACTATCATTATTTATGTATTTTGTAATTATATTTAATTTACTATAAAGTAAATGATTCAAATTCAAAAAGTCAGCTTTTTTGAAATTGAATTCATAAACTGTGTCAACAGAGCTTGAATTTACCATATTCTCCCTATCAGATTTATACCAAATACTCAAAGGTGGATGGTAATTATCAATAGTTGTCAAAGCATGAAGTGCCTTCTGAACAATGACATTGTTACTGTCTGTAGTTAAGACTAGGTCAAGCAGCATTTCCAGACTATTATAAATACAACTAACTTGTTGTAAGTCAGAACATATATTGTCAACAAATATATGTACTTGGCGTGTCTTCGAATTAGATGCACAAAAATGTGTTTCATCGTCAGAAGAATGCCATTTTAAGTCAGGCAAATTAAAATCGCCCAACAATAAAATGTCGTCATTAACGTCAAGTAAATTTAAGATAAATTCTATGCAATCCGCAAGGCTTGCATAGACCTCTACACTGCTCTTGGGAGGAACGTATGCATTAATAACATATACATTAGATTTGCAATGTACAACCTTAACGCATATAAGTTCGATATTAGCAGAGCAGGGAATATCAATAAAGGAACTAACACAGGAGTTCCTTACAGCTAATAGGACACCACCACCAACCGCAGAATTATTGTCAGCGTGTCTGTCCTTCCTATATACTTGAAAACTATTGTCAAACAGTTCTAAGTCAGTAATTCCGTCGTTCAACCAAGTTTCAGTTAACGCGATAATATCTTCAGAAAAATTCTGAGTTTACAAAAAATGTCTCGCGTTTTGAACGCAATCCCCTTACATTTTGACAGTAAAGGGAAAGCCTATTTAGTTTTTTTGGGTCTGACTGGCAATATTATTCGTCCTTCTAGACCTGTGTCTAGACTTAAACTCAGAAACAAAGATATTATCAACCCACAGATTAGAGCTCAGAACAGTTGCAAACTCTTCAGCAGCTACTGTGAGAATAAATGATGCGTGGGACGGTTTATTGCCAATTTTCTTGCATGAGCAGAAGGCAGCCTGACTTACTAATTGGTTGTGTTTAACAAACGTCAATATATTTTCACTTGTTGTGTCGGGCTGAAGGCGTGAAATGAAAACCTTTTTTTTTCTCGACAACGCTCTTAAATTTAATGAACTATTGCGCTAATTAGTTATGTCATTTCTAGCCGGGGGAGAAACAGATGGAGGAGATGGATTAATAACTATATTATCCATTCTCACTGGCGTAAACACTGGTTTAGCCAAGATCTGCTTCGTTTCTAAAGTGGCTGGAAGCGTCATGCGCCGCTTATTATTTTTATTTTTGGAAGTATTTCTCTTTTTCTTCGAAATATTAAGGTCTTTTTTAGATGAAATTATTTGAGTCTCAGAAGAAGAGGCTGGAAGAGTCTGAGACAATGCGGTCGAAATATTTACCGATGAAGACTTTTCATCATAAATGCTAGTACTAGGTGAGGTGCTTACTTCATTAAAAAATGTAACAATTTCTTTAAAATTGTTATTTAAAGCGTTTAGGTTGTCACCGAAAAGCTTAATTTTTGAGAAAATTTCATCTGGTGAAAGAACCCTACACGAAGCACAATACCAGCGAAGACCTGATCGTGGTGAGATTAAATCATCAAGACACGACTTAGAGATCCCAGCACATGAAGTATGGAACAAACGCCCACATGGGCCAGAACAACTGAACATACGGTTCAGAATGTTTTGACTTTTGCAAAGCTCGTCTAAAGAACAAGCAGCAAAATTTTCTACGGAAAAATATTCCATAGCGAAAAAACAAAGTTAAAAGTTTTATGTGAGCATAAATAATGTCCACTAATGGGCTAATGGGTTAATAAATATGTTACAGTTTAAAAACTACTGCAACAGTTCTCTGTGCTTAGTTTATGCAAATAAATAAATAACGCACAAAGAGGAACGCAAAAAAAAAGAAAGAAAAAAGTATATAAGCAGCAGCTTAGCTATCAAACTATGAAACCACTATTAACGATAAACAAAAATGTCCCGTTAAGACCCATATCTTCATCCATGGATGTTCCTTGTTATAGACTTTCAAAACATGTTGGACAAATTCTAAAACACTTAATCTCTGACGAATACAATATAAAAAACGCAGTTCAACTCAAAGAAAAAACAAAAGACTTTATAATGACAGATGAAGACATAATGGTATCATTTGATGTAGTATCTTTATTTACTAATATTCCGATACATCTTGCAATAAAAAATATAATGAAGCAATGGGACAAAATTAAAAACTTGACGAATATTCCGCGACAACAATTTCTAAGCATTTTAGAATTTTGCCTAAATGACAATAACTATTTTATTTTCGACAACATAGTGTACCATCAGATATATGGTATGCCCATGGGAAACCCTTTATCTCCGACGATAGCAGATATTATACTTGACAACTTACTTAACGCTGCTTTAGAAACTCTTAAAACTAATGGCATAAATATAGCATACATATGGGCATTTCCATGGTGTCGCACGGGACAGTCGTACGCAGTTAAATTGAAAAAAAAGTAGTAATAACACGGATTTATATTTTGATAATGGTCTTAACTTATAACTCATAGTAAGCTCTATAAGTGGTGCTAAGGTTGATTATCGGTAATTTTTCCTTTTAAAAATAATTGCCAAAAACAACGGGGTTCGCACGGGACAAAAACGGAAGTTTTTTTCGAGGACAACAACTCAAGCGCCGAATTCAGCGAAGTCTGAAGGAATATTTCAAAGAGTTTATTTTATAGATATTGTGCATTGGTGCTTCTTTTAAATTGCTTTTATTTTACCCAATAATATTTAACACTTATTTTTTAATTTAATATTAAGCTCGGTCGCACGGGACAGGTCGCACGGGACAGTTTTTTCCATTGCAATTTAATTGGGTAATTAAGTAATTAGGTAGTTAAGTAATTATGTAATCAGGTAATTAAAAACAAATTCAATATATTTTCCTTTAATTGCATCAACCATTTTTTCATTATCTTTAGCCAATGCCTTCCATTTTTAATAAAACAAAAATGTTTATGAAACATTTACTAAACACTTACGAAAAAGAAAAACTACATTTGTGAAACAGTGCAGACGATGTGATCATCATGGTTAATAATTTTATGTACAAATTGCTTAAATTAATAAAATTAAAATGTTTCTCTTAGATAATATCATAAAATAATAAGTTTTTAATAAGTTTTAATTTTTTGGTCACGGTAGACTTTCCTGTGGAAATACCCATATGTAAATATGTAGACGATATCTTAGCTATTATAAAGGGAAAAGATTTGAACATAATCCAGAAAACGTTTAACAGTTACCACAAGAGCATACAATTTACAACAGAAATAGAACGAAATGGAAGCATCCCATATTTAGACGTGAAATTACAGAGGACAAATAACAGAATTATTTTTGACTGGTTCTTAAAACCAACATCTTCAGGTAGAATTATAAATTTTCACTCGACGCAACCAATGAATCAAAAAATAAATACAGCAACCAACCTGATAAAAAAGGTATACAATTTAGCAGACAAACAATTCCAGGACAAAAATATAAAAAAGATAAAAGCAATACTATACAATAATGACTACCCTAGACACCTCGTGAATTCTCTTATTAATTGTAAGTTTTCAAAAAATAAACAGAACACACAAATCACAGAACAGAACAAACAATCTGGCAACACTGAACGAGAAACTAAAAAGTACTTAGGCATCACATACATACCAAAATTGACGAATAACACACACATACGAAAAATATTCAAAGCAGACAACACAACATTTGCATACAGATCGAACGCTAAATTAGACCGATTATTTACAAAAACGAAAACAAAAATAAACGACGAGGAGAAAAACAACGTAGTGTATGAAATAAAATGCCAAGGCGCCGAAAAAGAAAAATGCGACAAAATATACATAGGGACAACAAAGAGAGCACTAAAAACAAGAATGACAGAACACAAGCTGGACATTAGAAACAAAAAAACAACAACAGCACTAGCACAACATATTTTAAGCTCAGGCCACACAGCTGACTTTGAAGAGGTTAGAATTTTGGACGTCGAAAACAAAACAAACAAAAGACTAACATTAGAAAGCTTACGAATACAACAAAAAGGAGAAAAGGCAATAAATTACAAAGAAGACACGGACAATATTAATAATAATTATGCAGTAGCACTGGACGGACGGTTTTGTTAAATATTAGTTTATATCGTTTGTTTAATGTTTTAATTGTTTTAAGTCTAAAATAGTTCATCGCGTATTTAATTTAATGTAATGTGAATAATTATATAAAAAAGTATGTACAGTGTTATTTTATTTTGTTAGTTTAAGAAAATTTTCTTGTATTGTGTTTTTTAGAAAAAATAAACCCCCTGAAGATGTCAACAAAAAATTGACGAAACGTCTTGAGAAAAATTGAATTTTTTTATATATTACTAAAAAATTGCAATTGAAAAGTACTGGCCAAAAACCTCTGCTAAAAATCAAAACGATATATGTACTACAATAAAACATTAAAAAAGTTTACTACACCGGAAAACATTAACTTCACCTTATTAGCAGGAAAAATAGTTTTCAATCACAAAATTAAAAAAAAAATACAGCACACACTGAGATTAATAACTGATATACACAAATTAAAATAAAAAACAACACAAGACAAACGACTGTCACCTGCTAAAAGACGAGATCAACTGATGACACCGGCTTTTATTCAGTCTTCGTCCGATTGATTTGGTTCAAAATGTATTTTGTAGAGGAAACGTGCCGGTTTTCCCCCCCTTTTTTATATAAACAATGGGCGAGTTCCAAAATGCATTTCTACAAAGCATCTGTGTGTTTTATTTTGAATTGGTTCGAAGATTGTTAACAAAAACTGCGCAACTATACTATTTTTAAGAATATCAACAGAGTTGCGCTGTTTTAGTATTTAAACTTAGCACCAATTAAAAATACAACACACTGATGCTTTGTAAAAGTGCATTTTGGAACTCGCTCAATTTTCTATTGAAAAATCCGCGAAAATTATATTTTTTTTTAAATGCTCGCCATTTTTTTTCCAAACGATATTTTGAAAAGTCCTACTTCCGGTAATAGCTAATAACTAGTGTCTGACCGAATGTGAATTTCGGCCGAAGCTGAATGTTCGGCAAAATGGAAATAATTGGCTGAAAGCCGAAGCCAATGTCAAATACTAAGAACATTTTTTTCAAGTAAAAAAAAAAATTATAACTTTTTATAAAAAACGGAAGGTATTTATTACATTAAGTGAAATTAAATATTTACATTGATGTTCAAACGAATACACACAAATTGTTTTAGAAGAAATAATGCAAAGTGACCCATTTTTAGCAAATGATTTTATTTTTAACAGTGATGCATACATTTTTTGCCTTCAATAATTGTAAACTTGTAACAACAATCAAGCAAGCGCCCATCAACATGCTGTCGACTACGCCTAATCTTCTGCCTATACTTAAATATATATATGTACTTGGTGTACATCAAATCATTCAGAGAATATCACGGTGTAACCGCCAAATATTTTCAGCTTAAATTCTTAGAAATTCCGAGAGAACATTTTGTGATTATATTGCAACCAGTCCGAGAAGAAACAAGAAATAGAAATTTTAGTATTCCTCCATTTAACCATTTTTTACATATGCCTAGTTCGTGAGAATTTACAAACAAAATACACTTTTGTTCAATGAAATTAAACGAAGAATGTTAGTGCCAAAAGATTTTTTTTTTAAATATATAAAGTTTATCACAAGTCAAGGAGAAGTCAACAGGAGAAGTCAATTTTTAATAAATTTTGCTCAAATGTTAGTGTTTCTTTATTTTTTAAAAAATATTAACAAACCAAAATCCTTGATAGTTTTTCCAGAATTCATTAAAACTATTAAATGTCTTTCTAAGAAGTATAAGATATCTGAAATCAGTTGAAAATTGGAAATATGGCAGCAGTTTTAGGTGTTTTTTAAATTGACAATCACCGATTTTCCTATATGCGTTCGCAGCATACAAACTGCTGCAATTTAACCAAATGATAACGGATTTTGGTCATCTATGGCTTGTTAGAATGCACAAACTAAATGCCACATTTTACCATTTTAATTTTTGTAGAAAATTCCTCAGCACTGGATTATCTGAAATAAAAAAAAACAAATTGTTTTGATTAGTTAATTAGTTTCTCTCTCAATTGACGCCGAGGTTTTTTTTATTTCATCAATTTTAAAATGCATCATTTTAAAGTTGAAATTTCGATTTTTTGACAATAAAATCGACCTATTTAGGTTAGGTTAGGTAACGGTGGCTGAGCCGATAGACGACTCGTACACTTAGGCCAGTGCAGGCCCGTTGTGATACCACATGATCTCTTTAAAAACCTAATAGAGATTTCCCTCCTCAAACCAGTTCGAGCGGATAATGAAATTGAGTATATGCTTGATTTCCAGGCATGAGACTTCGGCAAGTCCGTTTAAAAAGGGAAGGCCCAGAGTTGCCATTCTCCTTTTAGCTAGAGCCGGACATTCGCAGAGGAGGTGCTGAACGCTTTCTACCTCCTCCTCACATCTGCAGCTTCTGCAGAAATCGTTCGATGCAACTCCCAACCGAAGGGCATGCGCTCCGATCAGGCAGTGACCCGTTAGGATTCGTACTATTTTTGACAGGTTTACCCTGCTTAACTCAAGCAGTGAGTTGGTGCGTTTTAAATCGTAGGTAGGCCATGTTAGCTTAGTTATCCTACATGTATCAAGGCGTTCCCAGCGTTCTTGTGCAAGACGTAGGGATCTGTTCTTGCACTGGAGTTTATAGGAGGAAATTGGTATACCAATAAAGTCCTCATTTAAGAGGGTGTTAGAGGTCGTACCCTTCCTTGCCAATTCGTCGGCCAAATTGTTGCCCTCGATATCCCTGTCTCCGGGTACCCATATGAGGTGAATCCTGAGTAGCCTTGCCATCTCGTTAAGAGATTTGCGGCACTCAGTGAGAGTTTTAGAGTTGTCAATATTTGAGTTCAGTGCTTTCAGTGCAGCTTGGCTATCTGAAAAGATGGAAATACTTTTCCTTCAAGGTCTTTTTGACCTAGAATCCTAGTGGTTTCGTGAATAGCCATCATTTCCGCTTGGTAGACACTACAATAGTTAGGAAGTCTAAAGGACGCTTCGATTTCGAGATCCTGGGAGTAGATACCTCCCCCTACTTGTTCTCGAAGTTTGGATCCATCTGTGAAGATTTTTATGGCGGAGGTTTTAAGGGGGATTTTGTTTGCCCAGTCTAGCCGTGAAGGGATGAAAACTGCATAGTTCTTTTCAAGATTTAAGCACGGCACACAGTAGTCTGTTTTGTCGGGTGCAGACGAGTTCAGAATAATTGTGTGGCCGCAGTTGTTACCTATCCAATTACCAGATTCTCTAAGTCTCAGGGCTGCTGTGTTGGCACATTCCCTGGCAAAGATATCGATAGGAGGAAGGTGAAGCATGACATTGAGGGCGCTAGTTGGTGTTGAGGACAGTGCCCCCGTAATACAAAGACCTGCGCTTCTTTGCACCTTTGCAAACTTCTGAAGTGCGGTTGCCTTATCAAAGGCCCTCCACCATACCAGTGAGCCATACATTAGTATGGGGCGGACAATTGCTGTATAAATCCAGCGTACTATTTTGGGGGAAAAACCCCAATTTTTACCTATAGCTTTTTTACAGGCAAATAGTGCTATGTTTGCCTTTTTAACACGTTCCGTAATGTTAATATTCCAGATAAGCTTCTTATCCAGGATAACTCCTAGGTATTTCGTGCTATCGCTAAAGAGCAACCTCGTGCCGTTCAGACGCGGAGGTTCTAAGTTGGGGGTTTTATATTTCCTAGTGAAAAGAATGAGATCTGTTTTCTCGGGGTTTACACTTAAACCACACGTAGATGCCCATCTCGAGAGAATTAAGAGTGCTCTCTCCATGAGTTGACAGAGAGTCTGAGGAAACTTTCCGTTAAAAATTATTGCAATATCGTCTGCATAAGCAACAACCCTGTAGCCTTCCCCTTCCATGATGCGCAACAGCTGGTCAACCGTCATGGACCACAGAAGTGGAGACAAAACTCCTCCCTGCGGAGTGCCTCTGCTTACAAACCTACGAGTGGAGGATCCTCCCAGTTCTGAGTTCACCACCCTGCCCAAGAGCATCTGGTGTATGAAACTCACGAGAAAATCCTCCACCCCCAGTTCCGACAAGGCCGAGGTGACTGCACATGGAAGGACGTTATTGAATGCCCCTGCTATATCTAGAAAAGCAGCAAGTGCGTATTCTTTGTTCTCAAGTGATTTTTCGATGGTAGACACAAGAGAGTGCAGAGCTGTCTCTGTAGATTTGCCTTTAATGTAGGCATGTTGGGATTTTAGAAGCCTGTCAAGTTTCGGCTTGAGAAGAAGCCCAATAAGTCTCTCTAAAATTTTAACCAAAAAGGAAGAGAGGCTTATGGGTCTGAAGTCATTCGATTTAGTGTGAGAGGACTTACCCGCTTTCGGTATAAATATAACTTTTGTCTCTCTCCAAGCTGTTGGAATATAGTTAAGGCGTAGGCAACCATAGTAGATCGTCTGAAGCCAGGGTACTATTGCATTGAAGCTATAGTGGAGTTGAGCTGGTATAATGCCATCGGGACCTGGAGATTTATAAAGTTGGAATGAATAGATCGCCCATTTTAACTTCTCCTTGCTGGTCAGTTGCTCAATCTGTTGAGGCATAAGGTCGCAGGGAAGTGTTTGAAAGCTGGAAATGTCAGAGTAAACATTACCAGGAAAATGCGCATCCATGAGTATATCTAGGGTTTCGATGCATGAATCCGTCCAGGTGCCATCTTCCTTTTCAAGAAAGCTTGGTACTGTCGGGGATTTCGATAGTATTTTCCTGAGCCTTGAAGCCTCGGAAGTACCTCTATTTCTGTGCAGAAGGAGGACCAAGAGGCCCTCTTTGCTTTTCTGATTGCAGTTTTGTAAATGCCTAGTTTAGACTTATAGCTATTCCATGAGTCCTCACTATTGCTACGCCTTGCGTAGTTAAAGTCTCTACGACAGTCCTTTCTGAGAATTTCAATCTCCCGAGACCACCATACGGGTTTATGGGATTTTTTGAAAACTTTTTTCGGACATGCTCTGTTTAGTGCATCCGAGCATTTTTTTGTGAAGTCTAGAACCAGAAGGTCCAACTCTTCTTTGTTAGCAACGGGGGAAGAAGTGACTGAATTCAGTGATGTTTTAATTAGTTTATTATACCATCTCCAATTTGTTTTACGGAGATTTCTTATTTTTAGAGGCATGGATTGATTGATTATCTTCCAGCCGAATTCTATATACCTATGGTCCGAGAACGAGTGTTCTTTTAAGACCTTCCAAGAATGAATTTCTTTCGAGAAGTTTTCTGATACTAGGGTGATATCCAGAACTTCTTCTCGATTTTTGATAATAAAAGTTGGCTCATTGCCCTTGTTCATTATATTTAATTTAGTGTTTAGTAGGAAGTTAAAAAGTGACTCACCTCTGTCGTTGTTGTTAGTGCTGTTCCATTGTGAGTGGTGTGCATTTGTATCTCCACCCAGAATGATGTGCGTGGCTGGATGAGTTCCCTGCAGGAGTTCCCGGAAAGATTGCGTGGGTATGGGCTCATCATAGGGAAAGTAAAAGGAAGCAATCCTTAGTTTATTGGGCCCCAGCTCCAGGCTGACCACAGAGAGGTCCCCATGACTAAACTGAGGGAGAATAAAGCAATTCAAGTTAACTTTCGCTAAAATACAAGTTCGAGTTTTACCTTTGTTGGATACATAGTAAATTTTGTAGTTTGGTGTATTCAGGCCAAGGATTTTGTTGTTGTTCATCCAAGGTTCCTGAATCAGCACCAAGTCGACATCGCCCGTTGCCAGGTGACGCTGGAGAGCAGCCGAAGCTGCTTTGCAGTGATGCAAGTTAATTTGGAGTACCCGGAACATCCTTTGGTACTCCAACAATCGTGGTGTCAGCCTCTTCTGACAGGGCCTCTTCAGCCTCTTCTGAAGGGCTCCTCTGACGGAGCCTGCTCCTTAAGGAGATTTGTCATCGCCGTCGCTAGTTCGGAAGCGGATGATAGCTCATCCTCGCTTCCAATCAACTCGTCGATGTCGCTGGGATTCTCAATCCTGGCACTACAGACCGCACGATTTACGAGAGACACCGTGTCCGTTTTATAGATTCTTGGGTGAATCTTGCTGAACCCATAGTTTAGGGTACATTTCTCTCTGTTGAGTTGCTCAATGCATTCGTTGTTGAGGATCAACAAAACCTCCATCTTGGATTTCTTGGGATCAGTTTTGGCATCCTCAGCTTTAGGCTCCAACTTCACCACCTTCCAGTTTTGGGTGGATATGGCTGGGTTGAAGACCTTCAGCATTTCCAAAATTTCCTCAGGTTCAGATGGGGTGACTGGAACCCGGACTCTGGCTCTTGGTCTAGACGGAATTTCGTCCAATTCTACCGCTTTTAGACGAGCGCCTGGGTAGACCTCACCAACTTTCCCAATCGCCGCTTTAAATAGCTCAGCGGATCGTTCATTTTCACGTTCATCAGCTTGACATTGCCCTGAAACCATCCCGCATCCGTGCATGCTGGAGGTGGCCCAGGGTTGTCCTTCAGGACCTGCAAGGCGACTTTAGCGAGCGAAGCCTCTATCCAGCTCCATTGGTGCTTGGGTATCTTACCATCCTCGCTATTTTGGTCTATCACCCCTACAATTGTGCTATTCTTAGCAACCTCTGCGAAGGATCTTGCTCCTACACCATGGGCTTTAGCCCTCTTGGCGGTCGGGTTCTGGGTAGGTTCCTCCACAGATCGATTTCTTTTAGCGGCAATTTGCCGGGGAGGCTCTAGCGTGAAGTCCGGTAAGACCTTTTTCGCCCACTCAATATCCTCCTTAATTTTTAGAATGTCACTCTTCGAGACCTGTCCCTCCTTAATAGGGTCAGTGGCCAGACGTCGAAGAATTCGGGATGCCTTTTTGCGGTCTGCGTAACCTGCTTTGAGAGGATCCCTTCTTTCATGATCGGCCGCCCTAGCACTGACCATTGGGATTACCTTAGCCCCCGATCCACTAGACGAACCCGCGTTTCCGCGTCGATTACCACCAGTGTTCGAGGAACTTGAGGGTCCAATGCCCGATGCACAGGCTTTCGATGTGCTTGCTGTTGTTGAGAGGGGTCGATGATTTGATGGTATCACTATCATCGACTGACTCTTATTTGTGATTGAGGAGCCTGGTGGTACCACAGCTCTTTCATCGGAACATAAAGTCCCTACCGGGTTTTTTGTTAGGGTTCCGGATCCCCTTTTGGGTGTTTAAGTTTTTGTTGTTGTTTGTAAATTTGATTCCATATTAAATCCCACGAGTGGCGGAGAGAGGAAGTTCGACCCAGGCAGAGATCCGCAGTACCTGGGTAGGGCTGATTAGAACCGGAGGACGCCAGGTATCCGGAGCACACCGTTCAAGACCGGGCAATTATTTTAAACTGGGTCCCCGCTCAGGCTGATCCTCGGCACGGTACGTGTGACACCTTGATCCGACCCAGGGGGAAGAGAAGGGATACTAGGGGAAAAGGAGGCAGTCTTGGTTGTTCTCACAGAATTTGTAGGGTAACACAACCCTGTGAAGAACGTAAGCCCCCACACCCAGCGATCGGATGGACCACTTACGTCAAGGTGCTGCCGGAGTCGTGGGGGATCGACCTATTTGCTATTGCAAAATTAATACAAATTGAAAAATTTAAAAAACTCGACGCCACTTGATAGTTATATGTATGTATCTAGAATATGTGTACACATTTTTACAAATTACATGTTTGGGAAATTCGATTAAAAGTTTTTATACTCGAACATCCCAGTATGAGGGCAGGTTACTTGAAAAGCTGTATCTTCGTTAGTTTTGCTACGATTTAATTAAAATTTTGGCACAATACTCTCGACATGTTGTACATTCAGAAACAAAATAATACTTTTTAAACCTTACCCCTCTAAAGCAAATATATTTAAGTGGCGTTCAAATGCATTCGTGCAGATGTTTATTGTCTTCCTTTCTTTTAATGATTCCTTCATCAAATTTTCTGCCTTTTATATCACTTCCAATAGTTATATCAATCCTGACATATATATTAAATAAAAGTATTGCCAAGATAGTTCTGCCATTGCTGGCTTTTATAAATGCATTTCGTATTAGGTTGGACTCTAGTTATGTTAGACAAACTGAATTTCGGTTTTATTTTCAAAAGTTATTTGCATTTTGATACCAATGTAAAAATTCCTAGTTGTGTCCTTTACTTGAAATCTAAATTCTTTATATAAAAAATTAAACATTAATTTCTTTCTTTATTGATAACTAACGTGTCATCGCAAAATTAAGCGCATTGCCTTCACTTTTCGAGGCAATTGTTACATCATAACTATCACATAGTGTTAAATCTTTAATGTAAGTCCTTGCAAATAACAAACTATTGATCTTAAAATTATCAAACGTTGTGTGCTTTCCTACACCGTTGCTGAAATATAATGAGTCTTATTTAAGCAATAGAAAACAATCTGTTCTATTTATAAATTTGTATCGTAGCCTTTTTTCTGTATTAAAAGTGCTTTAGTTCTAACCAGTTTGCAAGTTTTAATAGTATTAACTATAATTTCATAAGTTTTGTTAAACCTTTGGTACTCAATGTAACTTAGGAGATACAACTACCAAAATTTTTATAAAGCTCCAAATAAGGTTAAAATTTTCCCAAAAATTCAATATTTAAAAGAAATCGATGTAGATCTCAAACCAAAAACAAAAAATTTTATATTATTTAGGGATGGCAAAACCAACGAAAGAAAAATTATGACATTTTACGATTTTTTTAAAGAAATTTAATAAATATTTTTTTCGAATTGAAGAAAAACAAAATAACTTAAAAACCTAATTGTTTGCTCTCTTTTTACGTATTAAGTAAGTTTTCTTACTTATTTAAACAATTTTTGAGTAAATTTTTTTTTAACGTATCATCGGAACATACGAAAAAGACAAAAAATATAATTATTTTTCAAACAAATGAATGAATTTTTAATTGAAATAAAATTGGTTGCTAAATAATATCTTAACTAAAAATATTTAAGAGTTTGCTTACAGGACAGTTTCAAAATTAAGAAATAATATTTAATCTTAAGCATT
The DNA here is from genome assembly GCA_963920525.1 of Dichetophora obliterata. NCBI lineage: Eukaryota > Metazoa > Arthropoda > Insecta > Diptera > Sciomyzidae > Dichetophora > Dichetophora obliterata. Next base: position 62,345,287 of record OY986438.1, on the reverse strand, counting down.
TGCGCAGAGAATAAAAAGTTCCAACTTGCAGCCCTTATGTCTCACAATGTATCAAAGATATTTAAAAACTTTTAAAATGGAAAAGAAATATTTAAACTACATACTTTGCATTTGATAGTTTTGAGCGCTCAAACGCTGAAATCTTACATTGTGCGACGTCAAACTCTTCCTTTTTTTTAAAAATGATAACGATGCTGTTTTTTGCAAGCCGAAATTGATCATCTGCATAACTGGTGAAAACAAACTGCATGAACCTTAACTTGATGAAATGCAAAAACTGGCAAAATTTGCCATTATTCATAGGAGTCTTTAGATATTGTGTTGGTATATATCTGAGTTGTGATACTTTATATTTTGGGGACGCGCCACGGAGTTACGTATATAGCTCGTCAGCTTTAGTATATTTTGGGCCTTGCCGGCACTTCAAGGGAAATTCATTTGAAAAGTAAAATTGAAAGACTTCTCTTGTCTTAGACTTTAAATTAAATTCTGCTTTATTTGGTTCTTCTTTTTTTCTTATATACTAAAAAAACAGTATTTTTCTTAAAGTTATTCATGCCAGTATTTTAGACTCCGCCCTTATTTTCACGATGGGTTACCAATCGATCCCGTTAGTCGATCGGTTCCCAGCCACATTCCAATAGCCAACAACAACAATGTTGGCGTTGATAGCCTTGAAAATTCGGCAGGTCAGTTGCATTGGAGTAACATAATATATTCGCTGTATTTACTCTAGTGCACTGCTCATATTGTAATTGCATTGCACTAACAACAGCGTTGTTGTTGTTGTGCTTGAGCAGAGAATTAAGTATCCAAACGATACAAGCAGCAAGAGGGGATGAAAACAATTCAGCACTTTAGAAGTGTGAATGACATTTGTTACGACATTTTTGATTCTTAGTGCCCGTCATAATTTTTGGGTTTTAAGTTGCATAAAAAATGTTGTTGGATTTTAATTTAATGTTGCACTGTTTTTGTATCGTTTGGTACGGTAATAGTGACTGTGTAAGTACACTACAATATTTTTAATGATCTTGGAGTTACAATCGATCCCAAACTACGCTTTCATATTCATATTAATAAAATATTCTTTAGAGAATCCATTAACTCAATTAAGCATAAAATTGTAGATTACTGCATTACCGTCACTCAAACACATATCTGTTGTACCTGGCGATGTATGTAAACACACTAATACAGTTATCTAAATGTACCTGACCCTCAAATAGATCAGTTTTGGTGTATCTACATCTAACTAATATGATTGGAGCTAAACCTGTGGATCTTCAATTATGAATATAAAAAAAAATGCAAGTTTTAGATAATTTTTTAAAGCGTGAACTATTTTTGAATAGTATTGTGCTTAATGAAATCGGATTTGAAAATCCGGAAAACTCTCTTAAAAATTATGATATTTACTTATGCATTGAAGTTAAACAAGAACTTGAATTGCAATATCTGCAAACTGCGGACATAAACACATTTATTTATAACTAGCTGATATACCCAGTGTTTCTTGGTAGTTCGTATCAGAGACTGTAAATAATAATTATTTTTAGATTTTTAAACCAGAAAAGCATTGTGAACAAATTGTCATACAGCCGTTTTGAAGGTATCATTAGAATCCTCTCACACTGTAGAACTTGATTTCCTATTGATTTTTAAAATTTTGACTATTAAAATTTTGAGCAATCTAATAAAGGGTGTTTTTTATAGAGTGATACAACTTTGAGTTGACTTGACCCATTTGACAGCTGATAATTGCTTTTTGTTTAGTTTGCTTTGACATTTCATTATGGATCGACTTACACCAGAGCAACGCGTGCAAATTGTGGAAATTTTTAATCAAAATAATGGTTCTGTTCGTCAAACTTATCGTGCACTTCGTCCATTTTATGGCGTACATAATCGTTCTTCAGAGCTGCTAATTCGAAGAACAATAGATAGTTTTCGAACCACATTTACTGTTACTGATAATGTGCATCCCGTGAGACGCCGAACAGTGCGCACTGAAGAATCTGTAGCCGCTGTACAGGAAAGCATTGAAGATGATCCTAATCAATCAATTCGTCGCCGTTCTCAGCAACTGGGGTTGCGTCCTTCCACTTTATGGAAGATTTTACGAAAAGATCTTGGCTTAAAACCTTTCAAGATTCAACTTGTGCAGGAATTAAAACCAAACGACCATCGTATGTGCCGCCAATTCGGCGAATGGGCTGAAGCACAAATTGATATTGATTTTGAATTTCCATGGAAAATTTTATTTTCCGATGAAGCCTATTTTTGGTTGAATGGGTACGTAAACAAACAGAATTTTCGTATTTGGAGTGAGGAGAATCCACAAGCTTTTGTCGAAACACCATTACATCCACAGAAAATTACTGTTTGATGCGCTTTATGGGCGGAGTCATTGGCCCATATGTCTTCAAAAACGATGATGGTCAGAACGTTACTGCCAATGGTGAACGGTATAGGAACATGATTCGAAGTTTTTTCGTACCTCAATTAGCTGGCATTTATCTTGCTGATATGTGGTTCCAACAGGACGGAGCCACATGCCACACAGCGCTACAATGGATTTACTTAAGGAAACTTTTGATGAAAAAATAATTTCACGAAATGGCCCAATTATTTGGCCCCCAATATCGTGTGATTTAACCCCATTGGATTATTTTCTTTGGGGTTAGGTAAAGTCACTTATCTACGTCGATAAACCACAAACAATTGAACACCTGGAAATCAACATTCGAAGAGTTATCGGCGAGATACGGCCGAAAATTGGTGTTCCAGATTGCGCCTTGTACGCGCCACCCGTGGCGGCCACATGGCCGAAATCATATATAAACATTATTGTCATGAAATTTTCTATTCAATAAAGCCCGTTTCATTGATATTAAAAAAAATATTACTATGTTTTATTATGATTTAAACTTGTATCACTCTATAACAAACACTCTTTATATAAAAATGAATGTTTGTTTGTTTGTTCGTTCGCTGTGCGCTGCAATACCGTTCATCCGATTGCGATGAAACTCTTTCAACTCATTGCTTGCACTTACGCGAACAATATAGTTATATTTAAAATTTGCTACACCCCCTTTTACCGCCCACAAATCAATAAAAATGCTATATTTAAGACAGTTTTTGTCGTATTAAACTAAAATTTGGTAGTTAAGTTCATATGATAACTATAGGTAACTATACTTAAAATGGGCGTGGTCCCAGTATAGCTACGCCTACTTTTAAGAAAAGATAAAGAGACTTCGAAATTACTGGTCCGATCGAGCTAAAATTTTGGCAGTGGATTTGTTTCGAGTACGAGATGGTTTAAGAAAAAATTGCCACACCCCCCTTTTACCGCCTACAAATATATAAAAAATTCGCGATATCAAATTGTGGTGTAAGTCGATCCATAATGAAATGTCAAAGTAAACAAAACAAAAAGCAACTATCAGCTGTCAAATGGGTAGTCAACTCAAAGTTATAACACTTTGAAGTTATGGGTCGCACAGCCTCGAAATTCGATATTCAAACACTATTTACACATGTCGTTCCACTGATGACATTTTATGGGAGTTAAACAAGGGGGAGTGGAACCTCCGATACAACCAAAACTTGCGATATCGAATAGTTTTGGAGTTACAGGTCACACAGCATCGGAATTCAGTATTCGACATCAATTTATGCATGCAGTTTCATTAATAACATTTTATGGGCGTTGGAAACGGTGGAGTTTCACCTTCCCCCATACAACCAAAATTTGTGCTAAGGAATGGCTTTGAAGTTATAGGTCGCACAGCATCGAAATTCAGTATCCGACCTCAATTTACACATGTAAGGGAGCGTGGCAGCAACACGCTGGGTTTCAGCTAATTTTTTAAGGCAAAAAAAAAACAAAGTAAAATTTGCCCGATAAAGTTTTGAAGGCAAAATTAAAAAGCAAAATTTGCTCAATATATTTTTGAGGACAAAATAACTGGTACATTTTTATTTTTTAAGGCAAAAATTAAAATAATGGACCACATGAATCGTAGCCACTGGCAAAATTTGCATGAAATTATCTTCAAAAAGTAAATGGCAGGCATTGATTTATCGATCCAAATAAATATTTCATTCACATTTGCAAGTTTTTTGGGTTTTCTTTTATTTTTAAAACCAAATTCTTAAAAAATCACCCTTTACATTCTATTTGTAATATACATATACACTGAGGAGCATAAGTGTATCACAAACCAACAACTATCATTTTAACAACCTATAATTTCTATAAATTTTACTCAAATGCAATCAAATTTTTTTTATTATGTTTGTACAAGTCTCTTCTGTATTTCAAACAGGTTTTTATTAAGATCTGACTACAACAACAAATACACGAAGGCATAATGCAAACTAAATCATAATGATACAGTTTTGCACTCACTATTTATTTTTATATTTTTAAAACAATAATATATATTTAGTAACTGGTCCAGTAACCCTTTGCCTTCTTAAGCTCCTGGATGCGATTAGGTAGACTTTGCGTGTACCTCTGCACAAATTCTGGAGGAATCGCCTCCCACACTTCCTTCGTCCGCTCCCACAACTCGTTCACGCCTTTTGGAGGACTGGCATATTTTGCAAGCTGCGATTTGACGTGACTCCACAAATTCTCGATCGGATTCATATCCGGAGATTGTGGAGGCCACGTCATCACACCAAATTTTTGCTTTTTGAGCCAGTCTTTCACTAGATGTGCGGTGTGTTTGGGGTCATTGTCTTGCTGAAAAATTACTTTTTCAGCAGCAAGACCCATTTTTTCCACTACATCAGGAAGATTCTGTTGCAGGATGGACAAATATTGTTCCTTGCGCATAATTCCATCGATGCGCACCAAGGGTCCCACTCCATCTTTGGATATACAACCCCAAACCATGATACAGCCACCACCGTGTTTGACGGTTTGGCGTACCTCATTTGGTTGGATTGTATCAGGGTCCTTAGTCCAATACCATGCACGCCCATCGGATTGAAATCGATTAATTTTAGTCTCATCAGACCAAATAACCTTTAAATTATTTAATATTTGTTAGTATAAACAGTAATACACACATATGTTTAATAACATACCGAATCCCAATCAGCGACAGTCCAGTGCTCGTGTGCTGCAACAAAATCCTTCCGTAACCGCACATGTCGTTTGGTCAGCATAGGTTTCTTTTTCTTTTCTGCTGCCTTAACACCTATTTTTTTCAAAGCTCGACGAGCTGTCCACTTACTGGCGTCAATTTGCAGTATATTTAAAGCTGCAGCAGGAGTAACGGCATCGGTGCTGGTAACCAAATTTGCTAGATGGCGTACATCTCGATCGCAAATTTTTTTCGGACGACCACCTTTGTTTGTGGGAACACTTACGCCACTTTTTTTTTTTAATCTTTGGACAAAAGTTTTGTCCAAATGGAATTTCTTCGCCACTTGCCTAATGCTTTCGCCATTGCGCAAACAAATTAATATTTCCTCTTTATTTTGGTTGTTCATGACTACTGAACCACTTATTAACACGTAAATTATCGTAATAATTAAAAAATTGCATTGCACTTTGTTCAATAACAAAAATATAACGGTAATAAAAACAATTGAGTAGTGAGTGCAAAACTGTATCATTTTGATTTATTTTGCATTATGCCTTCGTTTATTTATTGTTGTGATCAGATCTTAATAAAACCTGTTTGAAAGAAAGAAGACACTTGTACAAATATAATAAAAAAAATTTGATTGCATTTGAGTAAAACTTATAGAAATTATAGGTTGTTAAAATGATAGTTGTTGGTTTGTGATACACTTATGCTCCTCAGTGTATATAAAAGTTATTGTAATATACATTTATTTATAGTCACGTGATGCCTATAAGCTGAAGAATAAATTGTTGGCACGATTTTATGTGCCATGATTTTAATAATATAAATCAAATTATACCAATTATTTTTTGGTCGTTATTTTTTCCATCAAAAATAAAAATCAATCATTGATCGTTATTTTTTCGAAATAAAAATTAATTGAGTTTTTTGTCAATTTAATTTAAAACCAAATTCTTTTATTTTGACACCAAGGACATTCAGGTATCTTGAAAATTGTAAAAATTCTTAATACAAAGACTTTTTCATAAAACATCGTACAATTAATTAATTGTATTTACAATTAAAAAATTACAAGAAACTAAAAACAAAAATAAAAATTATGAAGCTATTTGAAATAAAATAAAAAAATAGCAAAAATATGCATTAAAAACAGCATTATCTTTATTCCGATTGCAAACATTAACAATTTTTTGATGCAGATTAAAAGAGTTTTTCCTGCCTATAATTTCTGACAGTTAATTATTTTACAACTATTACACCAGTTCATGGAGGCTATCACTAGAGTCCAAATATTCGGGGAATACGTATAACATAAAGCAAGGATTATTTTGAGGAACCGACAAGAATAGCTGTTTTTTCCATGGAGCGTGAAGCGCCTTAATGTACACAACAAAATTGTGTCTTTAAGTACCGTACTTCAAAATATGTGATTTTTTTTGTTCTTTTTTTAATATATGAAGGTGGTTTGGTTATGTTTCCGCAAATTTTCGCGCATTGGTTGTGTCTTCTTATGAAATTTTTCACAAATATGAAAAATTAAATCACCAAAAACTACATTTTTTTAAAAATAATTCTTAAGTATGTCATCCTTACATGAAGATATTCAGCTAATTCTAATAAGAGTGTAAATTTTCCCGACTTTACGCTCTATAGGGAAAAGAATTGTTAGGCGAAAATATATTTACGAGCTCACGAAAAAATTTGCAAAAAAAAAAAATGGGAAAAAATTGGATTTTGTTGAATTATCTTCGACTTGATAAAATAATACCACCACAGACGCATTTTAGTGTATTCCAAGTTTTAAATGTTGTATTATTTTGATACGCAGAGTGTATATTAAAGCTTATGTGTAAAATTTGAAGTCACTAAATTAGTTTTTTGTGAAATTTAAAAAGATGTTGCCGTTTTGGTAAAGCCACTTTGTATGGAGGGAGGCGTGGTTTTTATTCGATTTGGCTCATTTTCCAACTTGATCTCTATTTTTGAATAAAAAACTTATATATTGAATGTTATTACGATATCTCTAAACTTATGGATGTTATCGTGATCGCAGACAGACATAAAGACCATCTCCTTGCTAAATCGACTCAGGAGGTGATGCTTATCAAGAATATTTATACTTTTCTATACCTGCCACGCCTCCTTATTGGTGTTACAACCGTATTGACAAAGTTATTATACCCATTACGCAGTACGCGTTTCTACTATCAAATAACAAGTCGGCCGAACTAGTTAGATTAATAATGATTGAAAAAATAGTTTCCTTGGAGGTTGAAGCCTACTAAATACTATTTTCTCTTTTTATCTAACATTAATTTTTTATATCCAAATGGCTTGTGATTTCTTTGTTGAAAAAAAAAACTTAAATAAAACATTTGAGTAGAAAACAGGACCTCATAACAAATGAGAAGGTTTGACTTCCTTGCGAATAGCATTTTTTGGTGTCGTATTTAGACCCCTGAACGCAAAGTAACTCCATAAGAATAAGCAATTAGAAAATGTCTACTGAATCAACAACCAATGTGAATTAAATTTTCTTTAGACCAAAAATTATAGCAAAATGAAAATACACCAATTTGTGGTGGCTTAAGAAGAGAGGTCCATGAAGATAATTTCTTAATTTGAATTGTAAATTTAATGTTGTTATTTTAAAATATTTTTATTGAATTCGTTTGTTACGTTTGTTAATATCAATACATAAAAATCAAATATTTTCTTCAGAATAAAATCAGATCTATAAAATGCAACTTGACTTGCTATAAAATAAAAAAGTGCTTTATTAATTTGTATAATATACATTATAATTTCAGGTCAGGTGTTCAATTCAGGGAAAATTGAGTCAATAAAATTTTGAAAGAAACCTAGTAGATAATTTTTTAAAGGAATTTTCAAAATACATAAGTACTTTAAAATCAGTGAATGTTGAAATTCTTTAACTGAAAAAATATGTAAACAATTAACAAGATTTAGCACAAGTCTTTCTTGCTGGTGCTTCAAATACTGTTTGTATACTTCAAGCTTATACATATAATAGAAGCAAGATCTGGGCTGTTGTCAATCCCAATTTTTTGTAGATTTAAATAAAAATCCAGGATTTTTTGTTACTTTCTGGGTTACTTTCTAGTCACACCTCAATGTAACTTAAAGATCACAAGGAGTAGAATGAACATAGAAAGTTTTACCGAAATAGTTTCCAACAAACTTAACGAAAATATAAAAAAATTTATAATAGGAGCATTCAAGATAATACTGTACATAAATTTTCAACTTTTGAAAAGACAAAAAACAAATAAAAAAAAAAACGCCGAGACACGTTAACTTAATTTTTGGTAGTACAGGGTCCGCCATATAACGTTTTTTTTTTCAACTAGTGCTTATTTTGTGAATGGTAACACTTAGCTCATGTCTGATTTGACAGATAATTAGTTTTATCCTTCCGCTGAACGAATATGGTTGTGTATACGCTTGAACAACGCTGAGAAGTGGGCCTGCGATCAACTTACAGAAGATGCCGATTTTGCCAAAAAAATCATCTTTTCAGATTAAGCTCATTTTGATCTTGGCGGGTATGTAAACAAGCAAAATTGTCGCATTTGGGGCACAGAAAACCCGCACACATACATTGAAAAGCCGCTGCACCCAAAACGAGTCACTGTTTGGTGCGGATTTTGGTCCAGAGGCATAATTGGGCCATTTTTCTTCGAAAATTAGCAAGGAGTGGCCGCTACAGTCAATGGTGATCGTTATCGGGCCATGTTCAACGAATTTTTGTTCACAAAAATTGAAGAGGAGGATATTGGCAACATTTGGTTTCAGCAGGACGGCGCTACGTGCCACACAGCCTAAGCTATACTCGATTTTTAGCGCCCTGTTTTTGAAGATCGCATTATCAGCCGCAGAGCTGATGCCGTTTGGCCACCTCGGAGCTGCGATTTGACACTGTTGGACTATTATTTGTGGGGTGCTCTCAAGGATAAGTGTTACGTCGACAAGCCAGAGACAATTGACGCTTTAAATGACAATATTCGTGAAGCCATTGGTGAAATGAGCTGTTCAGAGCACAAGTGGCGTAAGTCCATTTTTGTAGTTTTGAGAAAATTGAACACTTAGAAAAATACTTATAATAAATTCCAAGTATAAAGAACTCAGTTTTGCTTATAAGCTAGGTCAAGAGCATAAATGTAACTATCCATATCGTACAAAATAAACTAAATAGTACACAAAAATTATGCAGAATATTGAATATCAGTAAAAACATGTGGACTTGCGCCATTGAAAATTTTTTAAAATTTCTCGTTTCCGCTGTAGAAATCTAATAGAAGATATTTTTCAAGAATTTTTTGATAAGGAATGGCCGCATTTTTACCTACAAGTTGGACAAAACCACCGCTAAGCGATTATTTTCATTATTTAGGGAGATATAAAATGAATGGACTTACGCCACTTGTCCTCTGAAAATTTTTTAAAATTCCTCCTTTCCGCTGTAAAAATGTTATGGATAATATTTTTAAGAAATTTTTGATGAGGAATGACATCATTTTTACATAGAAGTTGGACAAAACTACCCATTAGCGATTATCTTCATTATTAAGGGAGATATAAAATAAATGGACTTACGCCACTTGTCCTCTGAAAATTTTTTAAAATTCCTCTTTTCCGCTGTAAATGTAATGGAAAATATTTTTAAGAATTTTTTGACGAGGAATGACAGCATTTTTACATAGAAGTTGGGCAAAACTACCCCTTAGCAATTATCTCCATTATTAAGGGATATATAAAATGAATGGACTTACGCCACTTGTCCTCTGAAAATTTTTTTAAAATCCTTATTTCCGTTGTAAAAATGTAATGAACAATATTTTTCAGAATTTTTTGATGAGGAATAACAGCATTTTTACATAGAAGTTGGACAAAACCACCCCTTAGCGATTATCTTCATTATTAAGGGAGATATAAAATGAATGGACTTACGCCACTTGTCCTCTGAAAATTTTTTAAAATTCCTCCTTTCCGCTGTTAAAATGTAATGGAAAATATTTTTAAGAATTTTTGACGAGGAATGACAGCATTTTTACATAGAAGTGGGACAAAACCATCCCTTAGCGATTGTCTTTATTATAAAGGGAGTTTTGATATATACCTTTTCGAAAATTTACCATTGCTCCAAATAACGATACCGATAAAAAAGAGATAACGATGATAACTTATATTTGCAAAGATTTTTTATTACATTTTTTAATATATTAATAAATATTACATATTATTACATCCCTACTAAATAGAAACAACTGTGTTTAATTTCAACTGTGAAACTTTTATAAGAATAAATGCATTCTGGCCTCCTCAATTATTCAAAAAATCACAAACGGATGCTAAAATCGCACTTCTGAAACTAAATTAAGTCAATTCTTAACAAAAAATTCTTAAAAATATTGTCCATTACATTTTTACAGCGGAAAGGAGAAATTTTAAAAAATTTTCAGAGGAAAAGTGGCGTAAGTCCATTCATTTTATATCTCCCTTAATAATGGAGATAATCGCTAAGGGGTGGTTTTGTCCAACTTGTAGGTAAAAATGCTGCCATTCCTCATCAAAAAATTCATGAAAAAAACTCCTTTTAGATTCCTACAGCGAAAACGAGAAATTTAAAATAATTTTCAGTGGCGCAATTCCAAATGTTTTTACTAATATGCAATATTCTGCATCATTTTTTTTGTATTATTTAGTTTATATTTTACGATATGGATAGTTCCATTTATGCTCTTGACCAAGCTTATAAGCAAAACTGAGTTCTTCATACTTGAATTATAAGAATTTTTCTTAATGTTCGATTTTTTCAAAACTACCAAAAATGGACTTACGCCACTTGTGTTCTGAAAAAATAATGGTATTTGTCAGAGCAATAACAAAGTATTGCATTTTATTCAGAGATTACGTAAGCTAGGAGTTTTTAGCCCGTACTCATAAATAGGTTACATTTTTCTCTTCACCTCTACGTACTTAACTCAATTTCCCTAAAAAATGGACTTACGTCACTTGTGCTCTGAACAGCTCAAATACAGCTCCACACAGTCGATAATGTGCTTAAAAATTGGACCGATCGTGTAGGCTACTGCATGGCCAGCCGAGGCAGCCATTTGAATAAAATTATTTTTCATTACTAACCGGAAGAATTGTACTTTCAAATAAAAAAAAGAAATTTGAGAAAATATCCAGTAGTTTTTTTTTATAGAATTTTCAAAAAAAAAAGTTATTTGGCGGACCCTGTATAATTTAGTGGCATACTCAGTTTTTCCAAATCAGATCAAAATATCAAGATATTCAGATTTTTGATATTTGACCTTTATTTGAACTTTATTTAAAACATTGTTATAGTTTTTAACAATTACTTTTTATTGTCTTTTCAAAAATACCTCCAACGTGAAAATCGAATTAGCATTGTTGAATCTTATCTAAGAGTTCAAATCTCACCAGAGACATAATTTTTTGTTTCTTATTGGCTTTTATTTTTACAAGATCCTAAATCTTGTTAACTGTTTACATATTTTTCATTTAAAGAATTTTAACATTCGCTGATTTGAAAGTATGTATTTGGAAAAAAAAAAAACAAAATTATCTACTAGGTTTCTTTCAAAAAGGACTAAATTTTCCCTGAATTAAACACCTGACCTGAAATAATAATATATATTATACAAATTAATAAAACACTTTTTTATTTAATAGCAATTCAACTTGCATTTTATATATCTGATTTTATTCTGAAGAAAATATTTGATTTTGATATATTGATATTTCAACAAAAGAATTCAATAAAAATATTTTAAAATAACAACATTAAATTTACAATTGAAGGGCTTATTGCAAAACATGATAAGCCACATTAAAAATATTGTGAAATAATCGACTCTAAAGTTTTGAAAAAATTTATTTTTGTATGAGAAATGAAATTGAACCCGAAAACTTTTACAAATAGTTAAGAAAATTTATAAGAAATTGCCAAAATCTCTTCAGTGGTTGTTGGAAATGCATTGAGTAATGTATTCAGGCTAAAAAGATGATTTTTTAGATCATGTGGCTTATCACGTTATTGCAATAAGTCCTTCATTTTAAATTAAGAAATTATCTTTATGAACCTCTTAAGCCACCACAGTTCAGTGTGTTTTCGTTTTGCTATAATTTTTGGTCTAAAGAAAATTTATTTCACTTTGGCTGTTGTTGATTCAGTAGACATTTTCTAATTGCTTATTCTTATGGAGTTACTTTGCGTTCAGGGGTCTAAATACGACACCAATAAATGCTCTTCGCAAGGAAGGCAAACCTTCTCATTTGTTATGAGGTCCTGTTTTCTACTCAAATATTTTATTTAAGTTTTTTTTTTCTTCAACACAGAAATCAGAAGCCCTTCGGATATAAAAAATTAATGTTAGATAAAAAGAGAAAATAGTATTTAGTAGGCTTCAACCTCCTAAGAAACCAGTTTTTCAATCACTATTAAGCTAACCAGGTCGGCCGGCTTGTTTTTGATAGTAGAAACGCGTACTGCGCAATGGGTATATTAAATTTGTCAATACGTTTGTAACTCCGATTAGGAGGCTTGGCAGGTATAGAAAAGTATAAATATTCTTGATCAGCAGCACCTCCTGAGTCAATTTAGCAAGGTCCATTAGTCTTTATGTCCGTCTGCGATCACGATAACAGCCGTAATTTTAGAGTAACAACATTCAATATATAAGTCTTTTATTCGAAAATAGAGGTCAAAAGCCACGCCTACCTTCCATACAAAGTGGCTTTTTACCAAAACGGTAAAATCTTTTTAAAGTCCACAAAAGGAATTTAATGACTTCAAATTTTTCACATAAGCCGTTATAAACAATCTGAGTATCAAAATAATACAACAATTAATACTTGGAATATACTAAAATACGGCTGTGGAGGTATTTTATCAAGTCGAAGATAATTCAACAAAATACAATTTTTTAAAATTCGTAACAATTCCTTTCCCTTAAGAGCCTAAGTTCGGAAAAATGTACACTCTTATTACAATTAGCTGAATATTTTCATGTAAGGATGAAATACTAAAAAATTATTTAAAAAAATTTAGTTTTTGGTGATTTATTTTTTCATATTTGTTAAAAAGACACAATCAATACGCAAAAATTAGCGGAAACACAACAAAACCACTTTTATGTATTGAAAAATAACAACAAAAAAAATCACAAATTTTGAAGTACGTTACTTAAAAAAAAAGTATTTTTTGCGTATATTAAGGCGCTTCACGCTTCTCAAAATAATCCTTGGTCTATGTTATGAGGATTCCCCTAATATTTGGAGTCTAGTGATAGCCTGGATAAAGATAATGTTGTTTTTCAGGCATATGTTTCATATTTTTTTATTTATTTCAAATAACTTCATAATTTTTATTTTTTTTTAGTTTCTTGGAATATATTTTCAGTAGGTGTTTATTTTATAATAAATATTTTAGTTTCAATATATTATATCAGTATAAGTAATTCTGACTAGGTCTCAATGCAAGCACTCAAAAGCTTTCCAACGACATCTTGAAAGTGAGGATTGCATTAGAAATAAATACGCTTTTTTAGTTTTAGTGAAAATAGTTTTTAGAAAATCGACAAAATGCACGAAAAACAACATTATCTTAAATCCCCTAATATTTGGAGTCTAGTGATAGTTATATTGCAAGAGCTTTTTCAATACTATTATTTCTGACCGTTTGTTATTTTTTCTCTACCACACCAGCCAAAATTTTTTTCAAAAAACTTGATTTTTAGCGGTTTTTTCAAATCATTGCAGCTCACGGATGGCTATCGCTAGAGTCGACCTAGGGAATATAATTTTTATTTGAGAAATCGACCCGAACAACTTTTCTTTTTAAGACGCCTTCGTGTACATGATGCACAATAAGTTCAATTAAACAAAATTTTTAATTTTAAGAATTGGACTTTTGGCCAGCTTTTTTATCAAACACCAATTAGTGCTCCGTTGCAAATTTTATAACTACGCTTAGTAAATTTGGTGCAACAATTGATTGAGATACAAAATAGTTTTGTTTCTCTACTAAACCAAAATTAAATTCTTGAAATAAAGTGCCACAAGATCAAAAGAACTTCAAACCAGAGACTGTAAATAATAATTATTTTTAGATTTTTAAACCAAAAGAGCATTACGAAAAAATTATCGCACCGCCGTTTTGATGGTAGAATTAGAATGCTCTAACATTATAGAACTTGCTTTCATATTGTAAGGACCAAAACTTCGGCAAAGTTTTGCCCCTACATGTTCTACTTTAATATTATTTATTTATAGGTTCCTGCTGGGTCGTATGACGACCATACTCTGCAGAGGAAACTCCCCGATAGGGCGTGAGGAGTGCGAGGGACAGGTCCCGCAGGACATGCAAGGAGGGCTAAGCCATCCGCAGCTAGGTTAAGTTAGGTTAAGAAAATAGATATAAGGCACATAGAAGTGCATGAGAATTTATTTACTTTAATAAATATAATACGTTCATTTGAGTAAATTACCATGTTGATACTTACTTATTTCGGTGTAAATTCCACTTGCCATGCATGAGACCTAAGAGTGTCTAAAGTAAGGGATAGATAGCCAGGGGCAACATCAATGTGTGCATAGGGCACCAGTTGTATGATGCATGCTACATTTCCTGCTGAGGTGATATCACCAACCAGCAGTTGATGCAATAATTTCACTTATTGCATCAGCCAATTTAAACTGCGTCATTAGTATAACGTTAGTTTGTTTTGCTAATTATTTTGTTCTTTCTTTACATGTGAACGGGAATGTCGCATGATGCCTGAAGACAGGTACCCCGTTGCAGGAAGGGTATACAGGCGCAAGAGAGCCAGTGGCATGGGCCACGCACGCTAAAGGGAGAAGAACATACGCAGGCACGTGAGGAACGTGGAATGGAACACCAGTCTCGCAAGAAGAGCTTCGAGACGTTTTAGTCATTCAGTCGAGTGCCGTCAACCAGACAAGACTCATTTCAGTCGAGTGCCGTCAACCAGACAAGACTGATTCAGTCGAGTGCCGTCAACCAGACAAGACTCGTTCAGTCGAGTGCCGTCGAAAACAACGAAGCAGAAGTCATAGTGCCGTCGACCAAGAAGGTCTTTGTTGAACATTTTGTCGCCAAGTAAAGCGGCCAACATAAGATTAATATATCGCGACAGAAGCAGCTATAATTACATCTCCGCAGTCGACAGCAGCAGCAAGTCGAGCCAACCGACACGGCCAACAGCGACGCCAACAAGCGGAGTCCTCAGTCAACGACGACGTCGACAGCGACAACGCAGCGCCGCCAACTGTGAATGCAGTAAGCCGTCGGGAATTCAGCCAATGCTGGCAGCGACGCCGGCAGCGAAAACCCTGGTCAGCAGCGGAAAGCCTATAGCAAAGGAGCAAGTACAGCAGACGCAAGAGGAACCGAGAAGTATCACTTATATTAGTTATTTCATATAATAAGTTGTATAAATAATTGAATTAACGTGGTTAAGTTAAATACCAAGCAAATATTCATACAAAAATATTTAAAGTAACAGTAGTTTAATAAGCGGGCAGTAAATTAATTTAACGTAAAGAGTGGAACGGTGAGATACGAGAAGTATCCTAAAGCAACGAGGCGTAGTCATATTAGTCAAATCGATTGGGCCAGCGCGAACGCAGCTCCAACCTAAATCCCATTGGGCCAGCGCGAACGCAGCTCCACCATAGAGTCTACTGAGCCAGCGCGAACGCAGCTCCAACCTAAATTCAATTGAGCCAGCGCGAACGCAGCTCCAACCTAAATCTATTGAGCCAGCGCGAACGCAGCTCCAACCTAAATCTACTGGGCCAGCGCGAACGCAGCTCCAACCTAAATTCAATTGAGCCAGCGCGAACGCAGCTCCAACCTAAATCTACTGGGCCAGCGCGAACGCAGCTCCAACCTAAATCCAACTTGGTCCGCGCTATTTCTTACCCGTGACTACGCCAGCCAAGCGCGTTACAATTAGGGCCAATAAGATTTCTGTTGTTTTGTTTACGCAGTAGGACGCTCGTATATCACCTTCCTCAAAGCCCCAGAAATATATAACCACGAAGTTCGTAAAATAGAAATAAGAAAACCAGCATTGTTTAGCTATAAGACAGGTGAATTGTTCAATAAACTCATCATTGTTAATAATTTGAAACGTAGAGTTTTGATTTGGCGTCTGCAAATATTATAAATCATTTGCAACGAATTCTGGGTCCGGCGAGCCGACCCCAGCTGGAAAAACACTTCGTTACAATGGCGCCCGAACAGGGACGCCAAATCAATCTCTAAAATAAGAATTAAGCTAAATACTTAATTTTATCATCAAAACAGTGATTGAACAATTCACGAATTATAGCTGCTCAATATCGAATATTAGGTAGTAGAGCAATCTGGTATATTCATTTTACACATTGATACTTAGCTGCTAGAATTTGTAGTAGACACTCTTAGTACCACGCAAAATTGGTAGGGGGAAGATTACTACACCGCGTGAAGGTTCTAAGGACACTTAACGTCACCATACAAATTCATCGCGTGATTTATCGTTCAACAATTTTATTTAACGGCATGAATTTGCATTTCTTTATCGTAACGCAAATTCACAGAGTTTTGATTTTTCCTAAATAAAATTTATATTTAGCTTTAGAATTTGGCAATAAATATCCTCAATACTACGCAAAATTGGTAGGTGAAAGATAACTACATCGCGTGAATGGTCTTGAGGAAATTTAAGGATCGTAAGCCAAATTTACTGCAGTTGATTTAGCTATCATTTTGTTTTGTTTAAACGTTTCTTTTATGTCGCGAACAAGCGGATAGTTGACAAGTCCTATCCTTTCGCAAAATGATTTAAGAACGCTTAAGGAAGTACAAAACCATAAGAAGATTTGATAGTGAGACGGTTCACTAAAATATTTTGCAGTCGCGTCCAAGATAGTTGAAGAATCCTATCGCTTCGCGTAAGAATATTTTAAACGGTTGATTTATTTGGCTAAGACCAAATAGGCACAGAGAGAGAAAATAAATTGTTGTTATAATACTAGAATAGTGAAAAAGACAGGTGGAAGATTCCTGTCGCTCGCATTCCTCACGTATTTCAATTTTATCTCACAGATAGTTGAAGATTCCTATCTAGACTGAATCAAAGTTTCCTTTTTAATTATATTGCTTTTTGAATTGAAGGTGGAAAAAGCCACCCAAGCGCATTCGAGCGTGAGACCTAGCAGGAGCTAGGACAAACTCAGTCCGAATTATTGAAATCTAAATACACTGAATAAATTTAATAAATTGTAATTTGACATTAACCTTGGAATTTCAGAGGTAACAGAACAGGTAGACAAGGTAAGAAGTTGTTGAGGTAAAGGTTTCCTTGCATTTTCTTTAAGCTTAGGTGGGTTGGTTGACAAAAGATTAAACGTGAACAGACACAATTCTACAGTAGCAGAGTTCATTCGTGGAATAAAGGAAATGGTCCGGACGTCGTGGATCCACAGCCTGCGTAAAGACGATTTAACAGTCTACGCCCTGGAATTCGGGTTCAGTGAGGACGGAACTGTGGAAGAGCTGCGCAAAAGATTTGCGGCAGCTGTAGCCGACATAGAAGAGGACCCAGTACTACAAAAGCGATTGGTCGAGCTCGAAAATAAACATAGCGAGAAGAGAGCCCCATCACCACGTCCACCCGGTTCGACGATTATGCCAAATATACCGGGCCATGCAGAGGCACCTGCGCAGATGGCTGTACCCGAGATGCCGCCAGGACGAGGGAGATTTAATGAGACTCCGTCTTACGGAAATATAATGGACCAGGTACGAAAGTGGTCAGTCCGTTTTAACGAGAGCCGAGATCCGCTGGAATTCGTAGAGCGGCTGGAGGAACTGTGTGGTGTATACCACCTAGACAAAAATCACCTGCCGAGAGTTATGCCAGAACTGCTCATGGAGGGAGCACTTATTTGGTGGCGCAACAATAAGATTCCAGGAGAGGCATGGATGGATTTCAAGCATCGGTTCCTGACATATTTCCTGCCTGCTCGATTCTTCGAACGATTGGAAGACCAGATTCGCAGCAGAGTACAGCGACCGCAAGAAAAGTTTAAGGTGTTTAGCCTGGACTTCATCGATTTGATGCAGCATGCAAATTGGACCGAGACCCAACAGCTGGAGCGAGTGTTTCGGAACTGTCGCCAAGAGTACCAACTCTATATCCGGCGTCGAGATTTTTCGACGTTTTCAGAGCTGTTGTCCTTAGCAGAGGACTATGAACTCATCCGAGAGCCAGGTACGCTGACGAAAACTCCCCAGAGGAGTAAAGAAGAATTACACCGGGTCGCTACCCCAAGTATAGCACATGAAAGAATTCCAGCTCAACCGCGAGACAAACAACACGTTCGAAACGAAGCAGAACCATCCACGGAAGCCGAATTTGTCGATTTAAAAACAGCATGCCATCGATGCGCACGCCCAGGTCACCAGCCAGCCAACTGCCAAAACGAAAGAGTATACTTCTGTAAGAAATGTGGACGACGGGGACGCGCGACGTATGAATGTTGTGCACCACCACCGGGAAATGCCAGAGGACTCGCTCGAGGCCGAGGAGAGAACGAGTCTGGACGCAACCCTCCTCGGAGACACTAGGATACCTGCAATTTGATGACCGCCGGATTTGGGCACACGTGATGATAGAGGGGATTAACATGGAAGCCACAATCGACACAGGAGCAACGCGCAGTTTCGCCAGTCAAGCATTAGCAAACAGGCTGCGAACAGCAAGAAACCAACAATTGTCAAACACAAATGTGCGCATGGCCGATGGCTCACTCCAAGTAGTCGAAGAGACCCTGACGGTGAAGGTGAAGGTAGAGAAGAGAGAGTGCCAACTGTCAGTACTCGTCCTACCCGGTGTAGCAGACGACCTGCTCCTTGGGATGGACTTCCTGTTAAAAACAAACGCGTCGTTCGGGTGGGGTGGACAAACAGTTACCCTACGGCCTACAAAGGAAAGTTTACCGGTCCAACCAGTCTGTATCACTATAGTCGAGGTACCAATGGATATAGAAGCAGAACCTCAACGCTGCCCTTGGCTAGAGAGACGAAAACAAGAAATGTGCGATAACCCAGGCAAATTCACGGATTATCGTGAGGAGGATGGTCAATTATATCGGCACATATCGAAGCAGCTTGGCAACAAAGACGCCGTCGCATGGAAGTTGTGCGTACCCTCCTACTTACGACGACGAGTGATGGCAGAAAATCACGACCAGTCTAGCACTGGCCATCTTGGTGGGCGCAAAACTATTGGCCGAATCACCCGCCTCTACTACTGGCCGGGGTTGTTTAGGACCGTCAGAGAATATATACGAAGTTGCAAGGTATGTCAAAGACACAAGGCTAGCCAACAAGCAGGGCGTGCAGAGCGCAAACTTAGTCAGGCTACGCGCGATCAGGCGCGTCACTATAATTTGCGCAGGCGTGACTGGAAGCCAAGGATAGGTGACATGGTACTCGCCAAGCAACATCCGCTGTCCAGCGCCATCAACAGCTTTGCCGCCAAACTAGCCCCCAAATACGATGGCCCATACGTCGTCGTTGGATTTAGTTCACCAGTAAAGCGCAAATTCGTCAGAAAAAGTGGATCGAAAATTAAAAAGGTACATGTAAGCGAACTGAAGAAGTTCTACGACGGGACCAACGTCGTTAAACACGGTCAAAGGGCGGCCGCATCCGCTGAAACAACTGCCAACGGCGGCAGCAACCGCGGCAACAACTGCAGAAGGGCGGCAGCATCCGCAACAACAACTGCAAAGGTGGTGGAAGAAAAGGAGAAAGATGACGACGGGACCAACGTCGTTAAACAAGGTCAAAGGGCGGCTGCATCCGCTGAAACAACTGCCAACGGCGGCAGCAACCGCGGCAACAACTGCAGAAGGGCGGCAGCATCCGCAACAACAACTGCAAAGGAGGTTGAAGACGATGACGACGGGACCAACGTCGTTAAACAAGGTCAAAGGGCGGCCGCATCCGCTGAAACAACTGCCAACGGCGGCAGCAACCGCGGCAACAACTGCAGAAGGGCGGCAGCATCCGCAATAACAACTGCAAAGGAGAAGAAGAAGACGATGGCGACGGGACCAACGTCGTTAAACAGGGTCAAAGGGCGGCTGCATCCGCTGTAACAACTGCCAACGGCGGCAGCAACCGCTGCAACAACTGCAGGAGAAAGTAAAGAGAAGGAGGAAGATGACGACGGGACCAACGTCGTTAAACAAGGTCAAAGGGCGGCCGCATCCGCTGAAACAACTGCCAACGGCGGCAGCAACCGCGGCAACAACTGCAGAAGGGCGGCAGCATCCGCAACAACAACTGCAAAGGTGGTAGAAGAAAAGGAAGACGATGACGACGGGACCAACGTCGTTAAACAAGGTCAAAGGGCGGCCGCATCCGCTGAAACAACTGCCAACGGCGGCAGCAACCGCTGCAACAACTGCATGAGGAAGTAAAGAGAAGGAGGAAGATGGCGACGGGACCAACGTCGTTAAACAGGGTCAAAAGGCGGCAGCATCCGCTGAAACAACTGCCAACGGCGGCAGCAACCGCTGAAACAACTGCAGGAAGACTGGAGAGATGAAGAAGACGACGACGGGACCAACGTCGTTAAACAAGGTTTGAACGCGGCAGCAACCGCGGCAAAAAAATGCAAGAAGGCGGCAGCCACCGCTGCAACAACGGCAACCGAAGTGAAAAGGAGATAGTGGGGATGTCGACGGGACCAACGTCGCTAAACAGGGTCAAAAGGGCGGCAGCAGCCGCTGTAACAACTGCACGAAGCGGCCGCAGCCGCATAAACAACTGCACAGAAGTTTTAGAGCCAGAAGGAGTACGACGGGACCAACGTCAATAAACAAGGTCCAAATCGCGGCTGCATCCGTGGGAAAAACTGCAAAATCGCGGCTGCATCCGTGGTAAAAACTGCAAAATCGCGGCAGCATCCGTAGCAAAAACTGCAAAGAGGGCGGCAGCATCCGTGATGACAAATGCAAGAGGCGGCAGTAACCGCGAAACAACTGCGAAGTAGGTGGAAAAGGCTGAAATAAAACGGAAAATATAGTCAGCAATGAAGTAAACGACGAAAGATTAGGGTAGTTTTGGCATTACAGCGTCACTAGCTAATTTCGTTTATTATTGCCTAACTATGATAAATATTGCATGCAATTATATCCTAACTCATACGCGACAAGTCCTCTGTCTACATAGAAACTTGTCAATAATTGTATTCTACGCGCTTCAAATCCCCCACCGATTACCAATCACATATTTTGCTAAATTTTCCCTAGCGGTCGTACATACTGTCACACCGACCAAGTTGGGCGACACCATTCACATGTGTGAATACGACTTGGTAAAATGGCCAACATGAAGCTACAGCACTGAAAATATCGATTTTGCAAAGTCACAACACTGACGATTCAAATTTCATTCGTTGATGATTCGAATTGCAAGCAAACACGCAAATAAAGGTAATCCCGTAAATTTTGAAAATTACACAGATAATAAACCACTTAAACTTGATCTGTTCAGGGATTTGACAAAAACATAATGGAGCGAACACGCCAACATGACAACGGGCAACCCGCCCACATAGAGGAGCAGTGTCGACAAATCGACGCGCACGACGTGACACAGGTCGAGACAGGACCATCGGCCATGAGCGCGGGCAAGGTAGGCACAACAGCAGAGCTACACGAAGCGACTCGAGAGCAGGTCATACTGTGCTATCCACCAGGGCCAGGCAGCATAACAATTTATCGAGGCGACTATGAGCGCATAGCGTGTGGTCGTCTGTTCAATGATAACCTCATTGAATTATATCTGCGGTGGTTATACTGCCAACAGACCACTTCGATGCAAGAAAGCGTACATATTTTTAGCACGCACTTCTTCGCACAGCTCAGTCGAGTCAACAGCGGCGATTACCAGCAGGACCAGGTAGATCGTCTCCGGCGTTGGACAAAACGCATTCAATTGCTGCAGAAGTCATACGTTTTGGTTCCAATAAATGAAAGTTGCCATTGGTACTTGGCAGTGGTGCACCTCAAACGTCAACTGAGCCCCGTGCCACGACATGGGCGAATCTGGATATTAGATTCCTACGCAAATGTGCCCAGGAACCATGTCGCACCGATGCTACGCAAGTATCTCCAACATGAATGGCTGGCCACACACCCAACCGCCACACCAACAGCTTGGAACGAGACGACGCTGCCGTGCTACGACGTCGAAGTGCCACAGCAGATAAATTCTACTGACTGCGGGCCATTTTTAATTCATTTCGCGCAATTATTTCTGCGCCAACCGTCGCGAGACCTGAGGACAGTCGGAGGTCGAGGATGGTTCACCCCGGCAGAAGCCGCCAATAAGCGTCGAGAACTTGCTGAACTAGTACGAAACCTCGTTAGTGAACCCATTCGCGCCAGCTTGCCTCACTTGTACCTGAACGAGTTCGCGAATTCAGTGAGCACTGAAGAAGTGTCAACAGCAAAAATTGCGTCACTAGGCAGCATGCCAACCAGAAAGCCCAGACAGCGTCGACGAACACCACGCCGACTTCAACGGGACGACTCGTCCACGGAAACCAGCAGCAACAGCTCGTCCACGCAGTCAAGCGCCAGCGACACTGACAGCAGCAGCACCAACTCAAGCACCAGTAGGGCGTCACCAGGGAACATCACCCCCAAAGCCGACGCTAGAGCTAGCGACAGTTCGTCGCCAATCATTTTCAGGGCGGCCACTGCATCACAACCACGACAGAGTGTCATTCAAGTTCACGTGACTAAACCAACGACAAGAACCGTCGCCGCGCGAAAAGAATTCACAAACGAATATATGGGACCAAAATGCCACACAAACGGCAGCGCCCGAACGCGCGCCGTCAGCACTATCATAAGCTCGCCACGACCGCAAGCAGCCTTTCAGGACGTGCCAGGTCGCACCGCCGTAGGCTGGCCAGAGCAGCCAGCACAGCCTCACAGCTTGCCAAAGCAGCAAGCAGCAGTCCACCCGACGCCAGAGAGCGTCGTCATCATGAGCTCGCCACGACCGCAAGCAGCCTTTCAGGGCGTGCCAGGTCGCACCGCCGTAGGCTGGCCAGAGCAGCCAGCACAGCCGCTCAGCTTGCCAAAGCAGCAAGCAGCAGTTCATCGGACGCCACAGAGCGTCATCGTCAGGAGATCACCACGACCGCAGGCAGCCTTCCACAGTGCGCCAGGTCACATCAGCATGGGCTGGCCAGAGCAGCCAGAACCTCCTCATAGCTTGCCAAGGCAGCAAGCCGCCGTACACCAGACGCCAGAGAGCGTCGTCATCATGAGCTCGCCACGACCGCAAGCAGCCTTTCAGGGCGTGCCAGGTCACACCGCCGTAGACTGGCCAGAGCAGCCAGCACAGCCGTACAGCTTGCCAAAGCAGCAAGTCGCAGTTCATCGGACGCCAAGGAGCGTCATCATCACGAGCTCGCCAAGACCGCAGGTGCCCCATCACAGCGCACTAGGTCACATCCCCACGAGCTGGCCAGAGCCGCCAGCATACCCTCTCAGCTTGCCAAAGCCGCAAGCACCCACTCGTAGCGTGCAGAGACACGCCAGTACCCATTCTTCTGGTAGCCTCGAAAGGAGCCCGCAGGGTTCAAGGATAACTACCACTAGCTATGTGCCGCAACGACAAGCAGGATTCTCGCCGAAATGGAGGAGTAATCTTCAGCAGTCTATGAAACGTGCCAGAGACCGCATCTGCCTCACCGGGGCAGAACACGGCAGCACTCAGCAGCACATCAGAGCTTGGAATCCGGATCCACTGTTTCTCCAAGGACTTATGGCCAACGAAACGCAGGCAGCTACCACAGACAAAGAATGCGCCGTGGACACGAGAGACCACCATTCACAGGACGAATGGTCAACGCAACCCCTCATCGAGAGCGACCCTCAGATACGCCAAGTCATGGCAGAGGCCTGGCGTAAATGGAGGCCAGGCAAAAGGGTCCGCTTCATCCACACTAGTGCAGGGGTGCAACATCAGATTAATATCTGGCGAGATGGTACCGAAGTCGTCCGTCACCGCTCCCGGAAGTAGGGAGGAGATGTAAGGACCAAAACTTCGGCAAAGTTTTGCCCCTACATGTTCTACTTTAATATTATTTATTTATAGGTTCCTGCTGGGTCGTATGACGACCATACTCTGCAGAGGAAACTCCCCGATAGGGCGTGAGGAGTGCGAGGGACAGGTCCCGCAGGACATGCAAGGAGGGCTAAGCCATCCGCAGCTAGGTTAAGTTAGGTTAAGAAAATAGATATAAGGCACATAGAAGTGCATGAGAATTTATTTACTTTAATAAATATAATACGTTCATTTGAGTAAATTACCATGTTGATACTTACTTATTTCGGTGTAAATTCCACTTGCCATGCATGAGACCTAAGAGTGTCTAAAGTAAGGGATAGATAGCCAGGGGCAACATCAATGTGTGCATAGGGCACCAGTTGTATGATGCATGCTACATTTCCTGCTGAGGTGATATCACCAACCAGCAGTTGATGCAATAATTTCACTTATTGCATCAGCCAATTTAAACTGCGTCATTAGTATAACGTTAGTTTGTTTTGCTAATTATTTTGTTCTTTCTTTACATGTGAACGGGAATGTCGCATGATGCCTGAAGACAGGTACCCCGTTGCAGGAAGGGTATACAGGCGCAAGAGAGCCAGTGGCATGGGCCACGCACGCTAAAGGGAGAAGAACATACGCAGGCACGTGAGGAACGTGGAATGGAACACCAGTCTCGCAAGAAGAGCTTCGAGACGTTTTAGTCATTCAGTCGAGTGCCGTCAACCAGACAAGACTCATTTCAGTCGAGTGCCGTCAACCAGACAAGACTGATTCAGTCGAGTGCCGTCAACCAGACAAGACTCGTTCAGTCGAGTGCCGTCGAAAACAACGAAGCAGAAGTCATAGTGCCGTCGACCAAGAAGGTCTTTGTTGAACATTTTGTCGCCAAGTAAAGCGGCCAACAAAAGATTAATATATCGCGACAGAAGCAGCTATAATTACATCTCCGCAGTCGACAGCAGCAGCAAGTCGAGCCAACCGACACGGCCAACAGCGACGCCAACAAGCGGAGTCCTCAGTCAACGACGACGTCGACAGCGACAACGCAGCGCCGCCAACTGTGAATGCAGTAAGCCGTCGGGAATTCAGCCAATGCTGGCAGCGACGCCGGCAGCGAAAACCCTGGTCAGCAGCGGAAAGCCTATAGCAAAGGAGCAAGTACAGCAGACGCAAGAGGAACCGAGAAGTATCACTTATATTAGTTATTTCATATAATAAGTTGTATAAATAATTGAATTAACGTGGTTAAGTTAAATACCAAGCAAATATTCATACAAAAATATTTAAAGTAACAGTAGTTTAATAAGCGGGCAGTAAATTAATTTAACGTAAAGAGTGGAACGGTGAGATACGAGAAGTATCCTAAAGCAACGAGGCGTAGTCATATTAGTCAAATCGATTGGGCCAGCGCGAACGCAGCTCCAACCTAAATCCCATTGGGCCAGCGCGAACGCAGCTCCACCATAGAGTCTACTGAGCCAGCGCGAACGCAGCTCCAACCTAAATTCAATTGAGCCAGCGCGAACGCAGCTCCAACCTAAATCTATTGAGCCAGCGCGAACGCAGCTCCAACCTAAATCTACTGGGCCAGCGCGAACGCAGCTCCAACCTAAATTCAATTGAGCCAGCGCGAACGCAGCTCCAACCTAAATCTACTGGGCCAGCGCGAACGCAGCTCCAACCTAAATCCAACTTGGTCCGCGCTATTTCTTACCCGTGACTACGCCAGCCAAGCGCGTTACAATTAGGGCCAATAAGATTTCTGTTGTTTTGTTTACGCAGTAGGACGCTCGTATATCACCTTCCTCAAAGCCCCAGAAATATATAACCACGAAGTTCGTAAAATAGAAATAAGAAAACCAGCATTGTTTAGCTATAAGACAGGTGAATTGTTCAATAAACTCATCATTGTTAATAATTTGAAACGTAGAGTTTTGATTTGGCGTCTGCAAATATTATAAATCATTTGCAACGAATTCTGGGTCCGGCGAGCCGACCCCAGCTGGAAAAACACTTCGTTACAATGGCGCCCGAACAGGGACGCCAAATCAATCTCTAAAATAAGAATTAAGCTAAATACTTAATTTTATCATCAAAACAGTGATTGAACAATTCACGAATTATAGCTGCTCAATATCGAATATTAGGTAGTAGAGCAATCTGGTATATTCATTTTACACATTGATACTTAGCTGCTAGAATTTGTAGTAGACACTCTTAGTACCACGCAAAATTGGTAGGGGGAAGATTACTACACCGCGTGAAGGTTCTAAGGACACTTAACGTCACCATACAAATTCATCGCGTGATTTATCGTTCAACAATTTTATTTAACGGCATGAATTTGCATTTCTTTATCGTAACGCAAATTCACAGAGTTTTGATTTTTCCTAAATAAAATTTATATTTAGCTTTAGAATTTGGCAATAAATATCCTCAATACTACGCAAAATTGGTAGGTGAAAGATAACTACATCGCGTGAATGGTCTTGAGGAAATTTAAGGATCGTAAGCCAAATTTACTGCAGTTGATTTAGCTATCATTTTGTTTTGTTTAAACGTTTCTTTTATGTCGCGAACAAGCGGATAGTTGACAAGTCCTATCCTTTCGCAAAATGATTTAAGAACGCTTAAGGAAGTACAAAACCATAAGAAGATTTGATAGTGAGACGGTTCACTAAAATATTTTGCAGTCGCGTCCAAGATAGTTGAAGAATCCTATCGCTTCGCGTAAGAATATTTTAAACGGTTGATTTATTTGGCTAAGACCAAATAGGCACAGAGAGAGAAAATAAATTGTTGTTATAATACTAGAATAGTGAAAAAGACAGGTGGAAGATTCCTGTCGCTCGCATTCCTCACGTATTTCAATTTTATCTCACAGATAGTTGAAGATTCCTATCTAGACTGAATCAAAGTTTCCTTTTTAATTATATTGCTTTTTGAATTGAAGGTGGAAAAAGCCACCCAAGCGCATTCGAGCGTGAGACCTAGCAGGAGCTAGGACAAACTCAGTCCGAATTATTGAAATCTAAATACACTGAATAAATTTAATAAATTGTAATTTGACATTAACCTTGGAATTTCAGAGGTAACAGAACAGGTAGACAAGGTAAGAAGTTGTTGAGGTAAAGGTTTCCTTGCATTTTCTTTAAGCTTAGGTGGGTTGGTTGACAAAAGATTAAACGTGAACAGACACAATTCTACAGTAGCAGAGTTCATTCGTGGAATAAAGGAAATGGTCCGGACGTCGTGGATCCACAGCCTGCGTAAAGACGATTTAACAGTCTACGCCCTGGAATTCGGGTTCAGTGAGGACGGAACTGTGGAAGAGCTGCGCAAAAGATTTGCGGCAGCTGTAGCCGACATAGAAGAGGACCCAGTACTACAAAAGCGATTGGTCGAGCTCGAAAATAAACATAGCGAGAAGAGAGCCCCATCACCACGTCCACCCGGTTCGACGATTATGCCAAATATACCGGGCCATGCAGAGGCACCTGCGCAGATGGCTGTACCCGAGATGCCGCCAGGACGAGGGAGATTTAATGAGACTCCGTCTTACGGAAATATAATGGACCAGGTACGAAAGTGGTCAGTCCGTTTTAACGAGAGCCGAGATCCGCTGGAATTCGTAGAGCGGCTGGAGGAACTGTGTGGTGTATACCACCTAGACAAAAATCACCTGCCGAGAGTTATGCCAGAACTGCTCATGGAGGGAGCACTTATTTGGTGGCGCAACAATAAGATTCCAGGAGAGGCATGGATGGATTTCAAGCATCGGTTCCTGACATATTTCCTGCCTGCTCGATTCTTCGAACGATTGGAAGACCAGATTCGCAGCAGAGTACAGCGACCGCAAGAAAAGTTTAAGGTGTTTAGCCTGGACTTCATCGATTTGATGCAGCATGCAAATTGGACCGAGACCCAACAGCTGGAGCGAGTGTTTCGGAACTGTCGCCAAGAGTACCAACTCTATATCCGGCGTCGAGATTTTTCGACGTTTTCAGAGCTGTTGTCCTTAGCAGAGGACTATGAACTCATCCGAGAGCCAGGTACGCTGACGAAAACTCCCCAGAGGAGTAAAGAAGAATTACACCGGGTCGCTACCCCAAGTATAGCACATGAAAGAATTCCAGCTCAACCGCGAGACAAACAACACGTTCGAAACGAAGCAGAACCATCCACGGAAGCCGAATTTGTCGATTTAAAAACAGCATGCCATCGATGCGCACGCCCAGGTCACCAGCCAGCCAACTGCCAAAACGAAAGAGTATACTTCTGTAAGAAATGTGGACGACGGGGACGCGCGACGTATGAATGTTGTGCACCACCACCGGGAAATGCCAGAGGACTCGCTCGAGGCCGAGGAGAGAACGAGTCTGGACGCAACCCTCCTCGGAGACACTAGGATACCTGCAATTTGATGACCGCCGGATTTGGGCACACGTGATGATAGAGGGGATTAACATGGAAGCCACAATCGACACAGGAGCAACGCGCAGTTTCGCCAGTCAAGCATTAGCAAACAGGCTGCGAACAGCAAGAAACCAACAATTGTCAAACACAAATGTGCGCATGGCCGATGGCTCACTCCAAGTAGTCGAAGAGACCCTGACGGTGAAGGTGAAGGTAGAGAAGAGAGAGTGCCAACTGTCAGTACTCGTCCTACCCGGTGTAGCAGACGACCTGCTCCTTGGGATGGACTTCCTGTTAAAAACAAACGCGTCGTTCGGGTGGGGTGGACAAACAGTTACCCTACGGCCTACAAAGGAAAGTTTACCGGTCCAACCAGTCTGTATCACTATAGTCGAGGTACCAATGGATATAGAAGCAGAACCTCAACGCTGCCCTTGGCTAGAGAGACGAAAACAAGAAATGTGCGATAACCCAGGCAAATTCACGGATTATCGTGAGGAGGATGGTCAATTATATCGGCACATATCGAAGCAGCTTGGCAACAAAGACGCCGTCGCATGGAAGTTGTGCGTACCCTCCTACTTACGACGACGAGTGATGGCAGAAAATCACGACCAGTCTAGCACTGGCCATCTTGGTGGGCGCAAAACTATTGGCCGAATCACCCGCCTCTACTACTGGCCGGGGTTGTTTAGGACCGTCAGAGAATATATACGAAGTTGCAAGGTATGTCAAAGACACAAGGCTAGCCAACAAGCAGGGCGTGCAGAGCGCAAACTTAGTCAGGCTACGCGCGATCAGGCGCGTCACTATAATTTGCGCAGGCGTGACTGGAAGCCAAGGATAGGTGACATGGTACTCGCCAAGCAACATCCGCTGTCCAGCGCCATCAACAGCTTTGCCGCCAAACTAGCCCCCAAATACGATGGCCCATACGTCGTCGTTGGATTTAGTTCACCAGTAATAGCGCAAATTCGTCAGAAAAGTGGATCGAAAATTAAAAAGGTACATGTAAGCGAACTGAAGAAGTTCTACGACGGGACCAACGTCGTTAAACACGGTCAAAGGGCGGCCGCATCCGCTGAAACAACTGCCAACGGCGGCAGCAACCGCGGCAACAACTGCAGAAGGGCGGCAGCATCCGCAACAACAACTGCAAAGGTGGTGGAAGAAAAGGAGAAAGATGACGACGGGACCAACGTCGTTAAACAAGGTCAAAGGGCGGCTGCATCCGCTGAAACAACTGCCAACGGCGGCAGCAACCGCGGCAACAACTGCAGAAGGGCGGCAGCATCCGCAACAACAACTGCAAAGGAGGTTGAAGACGATGACGACGGGACCAACGTCGTTAAACAAGGTCAAAGGGCGGCCGCATCCGCTGAAACAACTGCCAACGGCGGCAGCAACCGCGGCAACAACTGCAGAAGGGCGGCAGCATCCGCAATAACAACTGCAAAGGAGAAGAAGAAGACGATGGCGACGGGACCAACGTCGTTAAACAGGGTCAAAGGGCGGCTGCATCCGCTGTAACAACTGCCAACGGCGGCAGCAACCGCTGCAACAACTGCAGGAGAAAGTAAAGAGAAGGAGGAAGATGACGACGGGACCAACGTCGTTAAACAAGGTCAAAGGGCGGCCGCATCCGCTGAAACAACTGCCAACGGCGGCAGCAACCGCGGCAACAACTGCAGAAGGGCGGCAGCATCCGCAACAACAACTGCAAAGGTGGTAGAAGAAAAGGAAGACGATGACGACGGGACCAACGTCGTTAAACAAGGTCAAAGGGCGGCCGCATCCGCTGAAACAACTGCCAACGGCGGCAGCAACCGCTGCAACAACTGCATGAGGAAGTAAAGAGAAGGAGGAAGATGGCGACGGGACCAACGTCGTTAAACAGGGTCAAAAGGCGGCAGCATCCGCTGAAACAACTGCCAACGGCGGCAGCAACCGCTGAAACAACTGCAGGAAGACTGGAGAGATGAAGAAGACGACGACGGGACCAACGTCGTTAAACAAGGTTTGAACGCGGCAGCAACCGCGGCAAAAAAATGCAAGAAGGCGGCAGCCACCGCTGCAACAACGGCAACCGAAGTGAAAAGGAGATAGTGGGGATGTCGACGGGACCAACGTCGCTAAACAGGGTCAAAAGGGCGGCAGCAGCCGCTGTAACAACTGCACGAAGCGGCCGCAGCCGCATAAACAACTGCACAGAAGTTTTAGAGCCAGAAGGAGTACGACGGGACCAACGTCAATAAACAAGGTCCAAATCGCGGCTGCATCCGTGGGAAAAACTGCAAAATCGCGGCTGCATCCGTGGTAAAAACTGCAAAATCGCGGCAGCATCCGTAGCAAAAACTGCAAAGAGGGCGGCAGCATCCGTGATGACAAATGCAAGAGGCGGCAGTAACCGCGAAACAACTGCGAAGTAGGTGGAAAAGGCTGAAATAAAACGGAAAATATAGTCAGCAATGAAGTAAACGACGAAAGATTAGGGTAGTTTTGGCATTACAGCGTCACTAGCTAATTTCGTTTATTATTGCCTAACTATGATAAATATTGCATGCAATTATATCCTAACTCATACGCGACAAGTCCTCTGTCTACATAGAAACTTGTCAATAATTGTATTCTACGCGCTTCAAATCCCCCACCGATTACCAATCACATATTTTGCTAAATTTTCCCTAGCGGTCGTACATACTGTCACACCGACCAAGTTGGGCGACACCATTCACATGTGTGAATACGACTTGGTAAAATGGCCAACATGAAGCTACAGCACTGAAAATATCGATTTTGCAAAGTCACAACACTGACGATTCAAATTTCATTCGTTGATGATTCGAATTGCAAGCAAACACGCAAATAAAGGTAATCCCGTAAATTTTGAAAATTACACAGATAATAAACCACTTAAACTTGATCTGTTCAGGGATTTGACAAAAACATAATGGAGCGAACACGCCAACATGACAACGGGCAACCCGCCCACATAGAGGAGCAGTGTCGACAAATCGACGCGCACGACGTGACACAGGTCGAGACAGGACCATCGGCCATGAGCGCGGGCAAGGTAGGCACAACAGCAGAGCTACACGAAGCGACTCGAGAGCAGGTCATACTGTGCTATCCACCAGGGCCAGGCAGCATAACAATTTATCGAGGCGACTATGAGCGCATAGCGTGTGGTCGTCTGTTCAATGATAACCTCATTGAATTATATCTGCGGTGGTTATACTGCCAACAGACCACTTCGATGCAAGAAAGCGTACATATTTTTAGCACGCACTTCTTCGCACAGCTCAGTCGAGTCAACAGCGGCGATTACCAGCAGGACCAGGTAGATCGTCTCCGGCGTTGGACAAAACGCATTCAATTGCTGCAGAAGTCATACGTTTTGGTTCCAATAAATGAAAGTTGCCATTGGTACTTGGCAGTGGTGCACCTCAAACGTCAACTGAGCCCCGTGCCACGACATGGGCGAATCTGGATATTAGATTCCTACGCAAATGTGCCCAGGAACCATGTCGCACCGATGCTACGCAAGTATCTCCAACATGAATGGCTGGCCACACACCCAACCGCCACACCAACAGCTTGGAACGAGACGACGCTGCCGTGCTACGACGTCGAAGTGCCACAGCAGATAAATTCTACTGACTGCGGGCCATTTTTAATTCATTTCGCGCAATTATTTCTGCGCCAACCGTCGCGAGACCTGAGGACAGTCGGAGGTCGAGGATGGTTCACCCCGGCAGAAGCCGCCAATAAGCGTCGAGAACTTGCTGAACTAGTACGAAACCTCGTTAGTGAACCCATTCGCGCCAGCTTGCCTCACTTGTACCTGAACGAGTTCGCGAATTCAGTGAGCACTGAAGAAGTGTCAACAGCAAAAATTGCGTCACTAGGCAGCATGCCAACCAGAAAGCCCAGACAGCGTCGACGAACACCACGCCGACTTCAACGGGACGACTCGTCCACGGAAACCAGCAGCAACAGCTCGTCCACGCAGTCAAGCGCCAGCGACACTGACAGCAGCAGCACCAACTCAAGCACCAGTAGGGCGTCACCAGGGAACATCACCCCCAAAGCCGACGCTAGAGCTAGCGACAGTTCGTCGCCAATCATTTTCAGGGCGGCCACTGCATCACAACCACGACAGAGTGTCATTCAAGTTCACGTGACTAAACCAACGACAAGAACCGTCGCCGCGCGAAAAGAATTCACAAACGAATATATGGGACCAAAATGCCACACAAACGGCAGCGCCCGAACGCGCGCCGTCAGCACTATCATAAGCTCGCCACGACCGCAAGCAGCCTTTCAGGACGTGCCAGGTCGCACCGCCGTAGGCTGGCCAGAGCAGCCAGCACAGCCTCACAGCTTGCCAAAGCAGCAAGCAGCAGTCCACCCGACGCCAGAGAGCGTCGTCATCATGAGCTCGCCACGACCGCAAGCAGCCTTTCAGGGCGTGCCAGGTCGCACCGCCGTAGGCTGGCCAGAGCAGCCAGCACAGCCGCTCAGCTTGCCAAAGCAGCAAGCAGCAGTTCATCGGACGCCACAGAGCGTCATCGTCAGGAGATCACCACGACCGCAGGCAGCCTTCCACAGTGCGCCAGGTCACATCAGCATGGGCTGGCCAGAGCAGCCAGAACCTCCTCATAGCTTGCCAAGGCAGCAAGCCGCCGTACACCAGACGCCAGAGAGCGTCGTCATCATGAGCTCGCCACGACCGCAAGCAGCCTTTCAGGGCGTGCCAGGTCACACCGCCGTAGACTGGCCAGAGCAGCCAGCACAGCCGTACAGCTTGCCAAAGCAGCAAGTCGCAGTTCATCGGACGCCAAGGAGCGTCATCATCACGAGCTCGCCAAGACCGCAGGTGCCCCATCACAGCGCACTAGGTCACATCCCCACGAGCTGGCCAGAGCCGCCAGCATACCCTCTCAGCTTGCCAAAGCCGCAAGCACCCACTCGTAGCGTGCAGAGACACGCCAGTACCCATTCTTCTGGTAGCCTCGAAAGGAGCCCGCAGGGTTCAAGGATAACTACCACTAGCTATGTGCCGCAACGACAAGCAGGATTCTCGCCGAAATGGAGGAGTAATCTTCAGCAGTCTATGAAACGTGCCAGAGACCGCATCTGCCTCACCGGGGCAGAACACGGCAGCACTCAGCAGCACATCAGAGCTTGGAATCCGGATCCACTGTTTCTCCAAGGACTTATGGCCAACGAAACGCAGGCAGCTACCACAGACAAAGAATGCGCCGTGGACACGAGAGACCACCATTCACAGGACGAATGGTCAACGCAACCCCTCATCGAGAGCGACCCTCAGATACGCCAAGTCATGGCAGAGGCCTGGCGTAAATGGAGGCCAGGCAAAAGGGTCCGCTTCATCCACACTAGTGCAGGGGTGCAACATCAGATTAATATCTGGCGAGATGGTACCGAAGTCGTCCGTCACCGCTCCCGGAAGTAGGGAGGAGATGTAAGGACCAAAACTTCGGCAAAGTTTTGCCCCTACATGTTCTACTTTAATATTATTTATTTATAGGTTCCTGCTGGGTCGTATGACGACCATACTCTGCAGAGGAAACTCCCCGATAGGGCGTGAGGAGTGCGAGGGACAGGTCCCGCAGGACATGCAAGGAGGGCTAAGCCATCCGCAGCTAGGTTAAGTTAGGTTAAGAAAATAGATATAAGGCACATAGAAGTGCATGAGAATTTATTTACTTTAATAAATATAATACGTTCATTTGAGTAAATTACCATGTTGATACTTACTTATTTCGGTGTAAATTCCACTTGCCATGCATGAGACCTAAGAGTGTCTAAAGTAAGGGATAGATAGCCAGGGGCAACATCAATGTGTGCATAGGGCACCAGTTGTATGATGCATGCTACATTTCCTGCTGAGGTGATATCACCAACCAGCAGTTGATGCAATAATTTCACTTATTGCATCAGCCAATTTAAACTGCGTCATTAGTATAACGTTAGTTTGTTTTGCTAATTATTTTGTTCTTTCTTTACATGTGAACGGGAATGTCGCATGATGCCTGAAGACAGGTACCCCGTTGCAGGAAGGGTATACAGGCGCAAGAGAGCCAGTGGCATGGGCCACGCACGCTAAAGGGAGAAGAACATACGCAGGCACGTGAGGAACGTGGAATGGAACACCAGTCTCGCAAGAAGAGCTTCGAGACGTTTTAGTCATTCAGTCGAGTGCCGTCAACCAGACAAGACTCATTTCAGTCGAGTGCCGTCAACCAGACAAGACTGATTCAGTCGAGTGCCGTCAACCAGACAAGACTCGTTCAGTCGAGTGCCGTCGAAAACAACGAAGCAGAAGTCATAGTGCCGTCGACCAAGAAGGTCTTTGTTGAACATTTTGTCGCCAAGTAAAGCGGCCAACAAAAGATTAATATATCGCGACAGAAGCAGCTATAATTACATCTCCGCAGTCGACAGCAGCAGCAAGTCGAGCCAACCGACACGGCCAACAGCGACGCCAACAAGCGGAGTCCTCAGTCAACGACGACGTCGACAGCGACAACGCAGCGCCGCCAACTGTGAATGCAGTAAGCCGTCGGGAATTCAGCCAATGCTGGCAGCGACGCCGGCAGCGAAAACCCTGGTCAGCAGCGGAAAGCCTATAGCAAAGGAGCAAGTACAGCAGACGCAAGAGGAACCGAGAAGTATCACTTATATTAGTTATTTCATATAATAAGTTGTATAAATAATTGAATTAACGTGGTTAAGTTAAATACCAAGCAAATATTCATACAAAAATATTTAAAGTAACAGTAGTTTAATAAGCGGGCAGTAAATTAATTTAACGTAAAGAGTGGAACGGTGAGATACGAGAAGTATCCTAAAGCAACGAGGCGTAGTCATATTAGTCAAATCGATTGGGCCAGCGCGAACGCAGCTCCAACCTAAATCCCATTGGGCCAGCGCGAACGCAGCTCCACCATAGAGTCTACTGAGCCAGCGCGAACGCAGCTCCAACCTAAATTCAATTGAGCCAGCGCGAACGCAGCTCCAACCTAAATCTATTGAGCCAGCGCGAACGCAGCTCCAACCTAAATCTACTGGGCCAGCGCGAACGCAGCTCCAACCTAAATTCAATTGAGCCAGCGCGAACGCAGCTCCAACCTAAATCTACTGGGCCAGCGCGAACGCAGCTCCAACCTAAATCCAACTTGGTCCGCGCTATTTCTTACCCGTGACTACGCCAGCCAAGCGCGTTACAATTAGGGCCAATAAGATTTCTGTTGTTTTGTTTACGCAGTAGGACGCTCGTATATCACCTTCCTCAAAGCCCCAGAAATATATAACCACGAAGTTCGTAAAATAGAAATAAGAAAACCAGCATTGTTTAGCTATAAGACAGGTGAATTGTTCAATAAACTCATCATTGTTAATAATTTGAAACGTAGAGTTTTGATTTGGCGTCTGCAAATATTATAAATCATTTGCAACGAATTCTGGGTCCGGCGAGCCGACCCCAGCTGGAAAAACACTTCGTTACAATATTGATTTTTAAAATTTTGATTTTTACAATTTTGAGCAAAAAATAATAATTATTTCTGATTTTTATTTTTTTTAAGACAAAAATAAAAATCAAAATTCGCCCGATATTTTTTTGGTCACAAAATAACTGGTAAGTTTTTATTTTTATTTTTTAAAGCAAAAATAAAAAGTAAAGTTTGCCCGATATTTTTTTGGTCATAAAATAACTGGTATGTTTTGATTTTTATTTTTTAAGCAAAAATAAAAAGTAAAGTTTGCCCGATATCTTTTTGGTCACAAAAAAACTGGTATGTTTTGATTTTTATTTTTTAAGCCAAAAATAAAAAGCAAACATTGCCCAACATATTTCGGAGCACAAAATAACTTGTAAACATAGATTTAAAATTTTTTTATTCAAAAATTAAAAGCAAAATCAGTATTTCAGTTTACGTTTGAACAATTTATATTAAGAGATTTATGTCATCTCGTAAGTGCTTCATAAGGGGCCGTTCAAGTATTATGTAAGCAGGTTCTTTGTAATTCTTAACTTTAGCAAAAGTAAGGAAAGCTCTTAAAACTAGTACATGTATTTTTCAATGTGTTCTGGTTTCTTTATTGATTCATGAGCGAGCAGCAGTTGTAACATAGCGTCTCCATGAGGCATAGCACATGCCATCATATACATCAAGGCATCGCAAAATCTAGTGAAGACCGCCTATGCCATGGCATATATAATGCCCTGCGATAAATGCCATGATATTTTTCATGGCATCTATCTCATGGCATGAACTGTATTGCATACCTGAATTTCAATGGAATCGAAATATTTCAACAAACATGCCATGGCATAGAATGACCACCAAGCAAATACTGTGGCATATTTTGACAGTTGGTGCTCATGCCTTGATGTATGTGATGGCATGTGATATGCCTCTTGAAGACGTTATGTAATTTAAAAAATAGGCTTGGAATATTATAGTTAATGCACATAATATTTATTCAAGCAAATCTTATTGCGTGGTATTTAGTTATTATAATATATATTTTAATATATTATATATTAACGAACAAACCAAACTTTTTTTAAAATTTTGGTATATTAATTCAAATAAGAGTCCTCGTTAAATAACTTCTGTACATTTTGTACTTTTGTATTTGTATGAGATTTTTTAAACTTTCGAATAACTGTTGGTGTAACTTTGATTAGTCTATTTGAAATCATTCAACTTTAGCGAAAGTGGATCATTAGTAAAACAAACATTAACTTAAATCGCGTCAAATCGTCACACGTACGCTCGTACGCTTTTAGTTTTTGAATAAAAAATAGAAATCAATATTTACAAGTTTTTTGTGCTCCAAAATATGTTGGGCAAATTTTGCTTTTTATTTTTGCCTTAAAAAATAAAAATCAAAACGTACCAATTATTTTGTGACCAAAAAATATCGGGCAAACTTTACTTTTTATTTTTGCTTAAAAAAAAATAAAAATCAAAACTTACCAGTTATTTTGTGACCAAAAAATATCGGGCAAACTTGTTGTACAACAACCATAAGTGAGCTAGTTATCATACCAAAAATTCTTTAAATAGAACTGCGTTACTTTTTGCATTTTAGATAATGTATGTCTTGCAATCGAGCTTTGAAAATAAAGATCTTTTTTAAGCATCAAGAAATTTCTGCCGGTTTTTGGTGGCATGAACATGTATATGATACGTTATCTGTGGCCAAACTAAGCAAGCCTAAACATTTTTCCGTTACAAATTGTAATACTTGCATTTATTTTGAAATTAAAAGTGTGCTTGGTTATTTCAATAAGCTTCACATAGGAAATTGAGAGCGATGAAAGCAAAAAGAGAATTTAAGCATATGCAGGGTAAAAAGCAAATGATATTGTTAAGTAGCTGCAAAAACCTGGATATTAACCGAAGATTTTTGCAACCCACTGTGGTTCGGTTAAAGGCAACTGACAGTGTCAAAATATCTAAAAAGTACAGTCAAAAAAACAGCGTAAGAACTACTAATCTGGTAAAGAATGCTCGTGAACGAATAAGGAGAAATTAAAAAAAAAATAAAAGAATTCACTACCTTTCGGAGCGACAAAAGAAAATACGAAGAGAAAGAAGCTCCCTACTCCTTCAGCGGCACGCAAGTTGCAATATTGTGTTTGCAATGAGAAATTGTTCCTTCTGCAAAAAATTCACAACTCACAGAATGACCGCGCGTATGCTATGAGTATGTGCAATATTCCAGCAGATAAAAAAGGCATTCAAAGATACCAAAACGTACCATATGTCATATTGGGGAGCTAATCCGCAAAAGGCAAGATTCTTATCCTTTTTATTGATAAACGCGTTAAAATCAATGAATAATATTATTTGGATGAAGTGCTGATCAGCCATTTTTTGCTTCATCCATCCGACCTTTTTGGAAATTAGCCATATTGCTTCTAGCAAGACTCTGCACCGGCTCAAAAAGTTATAACTTTTCAGAGGTGGTGCAAAGAAAATATTTTCTATTTTATTCCGGTGGATGATTTGCCTCCATCTTCTCCGGATCTGAATCAATTAAATTTTTGAATTTGGGGATAAACGCTCGGAAAACTGACAAATTTGAAGACTGTAAAAATGCCGTTTGCAGAAAATTTTGAACCAAATAACAGAAGAAGTCATCCGTGCCGCGTGTTCAAGTTTCCCAAAACCTTTTAAGGGGACAGTACACACCTGGATTTTTCAAAAATGAAATTTTTAAAATCAAATTTTTTAAGAAAGGAACAAGATATCTTATTGAAACTTTGCATATTTATTTTTATGTAAAAATAGTATACAAAAAAATTTTTGGGTTTTTCCAGCGTGTTTTTTGGCTGCTGCAGGTTTTTGAAAATAACATCAAAAAATCACGGCGGGCGTGATTTTGGCTCAC
Organism: Dichetophora obliterata; assembly: GCA_963920525.1. Classification (NCBI taxonomy): domain Eukaryota; kingdom Metazoa; phylum Arthropoda; class Insecta; order Diptera; family Sciomyzidae; genus Dichetophora; species Dichetophora obliterata. Next base: position 62,306,113 of record OY986438.1, on the reverse strand, counting down.
TGAAACGTCTGAAAAAATATAAAAACGGTGTTTTAATCAGCATCAAAGCCGCTATAGATAGAGAAGAATTTTTTTGGCAAAAATTGACAAAATGGCGGCGTTTTTTCGAAATAAGCCGATTTTTTGGACCAAAAAATCCCTTGAAAACTAAAAATACTTTAGCGATCTTTCTATCCGTAGTTCAATCTATAGACTTATATGTGTACAATAACATATTTAAATTTCAGAACGATCAGTGCAGTAGTATTTTTTTATCACGCCCGCCAAATCAAAAAATGTGATCTCTAGAAAAAGCGCCTTTAAGTTTTTAACACCGATTATACGGCCTTGACACTTTGGGTTTAAAACCTTCACCATTTAACGGAGAAATTTATTTCTAATATTATATCATTAAAAATAGATTCCGTGAGGTCTTTTAAACAAAAATAAATCATAAAAAAATTGATTTTTGAAAATTCTGGTGTGTACTGTCCCCTTAGCCAGTGAAGAAAATGAGAGGAGAAGGATTCGAACTTAAAGACGACTAATGTTAGCGAACATTTCAAAACATAAAGAAAAAAGTTTTTCCCTCAAAGTACAAAAGCAATTTCTTTTTATTTAAAAAATAAGGTGCGACAGTTATTAGGGCCCACGCTGTATATACTAACTTTATTACAAAATATGTTATCTTAACGTTATTTTATCTGCGCTGTGTAGAATGCTTCAGTATATTTGCTTAGTTAGCGATTAGCTAAAAAAAAAAAAAAAACGAGAGTGCGAACTGAAGCAAGCAAACAACGCAATAAAACAATTTTTTATTCTATGGGAAACCCATAAAAAGCCAAACAATTTATTATATGTAATTACGAGCTCATTATCAATTTTAATGAACATAAACATGACCAAATTATGAAATTTTTTTAAATTATATAGCTCATAATAATGATTTAATAACCCTCTATTTTTTTTTTTCTATTTTTAAAGGGAGCTTCAATTGCATCATCCCGACGCTAAAAATCAGTATCTATAAAATCAAATATGAATAAAATAAAGTATTTGCGCTACTGCATAAAAAACCGAATAAAAACACCGAATCTTCGTTGGATATTTAGACTTCATAAAGGCTCATATGATTTTATATTAGTTATTGAATGTCATTTATTCAATTATTGAGAAAATTTTATTTGTATTCAAAAGTATTCATATTTTCTTTTTTAATACTTTTTCTCTTTCGTAGATAGGTATTGTGGACAAGCAAAAAAATTTAGTTTTTGTTAATTATTGCAATTATGTAAATCCAAGGATATCTTTATTCAATTAGTTCGATTTGAAAAATAACATAACATGCTTTAAAAAAATTTTTAACTTTTAGTCTAATAATTGCTGATTTTCACTTTTATAACTAAACTTCATTTAATTTAAGTTATAAGTATATTATTCATTTATTAAAAAAATAATAAAGTATTTATTTGAAAAATATTGATTTACATAATACATAATATATTAATTTTAGGGAGAAAGTAATTTTACAAATGTTATTTTGAGATTTTAATTTGTAATCTGATTTTTTATAAACAATTATAAATTTGTGTTAGTAAATATAAAAGCTCAACATGATGAAATGGGCAGTTGTAACAATAACCTAGAGTAAGTTCAACATTTGACAACTTTCCCCGTATCTTGCAAAGTATGTATGTAGTAAGGGTGAATATTGTGATTTTGTATTCAAACTATTTTTGGCTTTTGTTTGGAATACGAAACTATCAAAAGATCCCAAAGATCTTTAAAATAACTTGTAGAAAAGAGTACACCCCCTAAAAAACACAAAATTGTTTAAACTTAAACACATTCAGCCGTATTCATAAACCCATTTTAGCGGCTGCGTAACTTTAGCAAGCTTTCAACAACAACATTATTCATTAAAATATTTCTGTCTTACGCAAAAAATTGCTTAAAAGCTGCGAAACTTAAACAAGAAAATTTGCGTTTAAAAGCTGCGAAAGTCAATAGTTTTGGCAGCCCAACAACAATTGACAGCCCAGTGAAATAAATATCGCCAGCCATTTGTCTTACCAAAATAATTTAAAGTTTTCCTTTAATTATTTTTTTTTAATTTTTCGATATTTTATGATGTGTAGAATATGTTCCCAAAGCTATTTGGCCGATAACGATTGCTTAAAAAAAGTTATCGCATACGAAAGGAACCCATATTTTCAGAAACGCATTCGAAAAGATCGTTAAGGGCAGGTTCTCATGAAACCCGACCAAAAACTCAATTATTTTTTTTTTATTTTTTCAATAGCTTATGATGTGTATAATATGGCTGAGTTCCTAAATGCATTTATGCAAAGCACCAGTGTGTTTTATTTATAATTGGTGCTAAGTTTAAACACGAAAACTGCGCAATTATGTTGATATTCTTAAAAATAATATAGTTGCGCAATTTTAATGAGCAAGTAATAAGCTTCGGACCAATTAAAAATAAAACACTGATATATTGCAAAAATGAACTTAGGAACTCAGTCTATATTCCCAAAGCGGTTAAGCCGATAACGATTGAATAAAAAAGTTTTTGCATACGAAAGAAACCCATATTTTCATAAACGCACTCGAACAAAATCTTTAACCAAGTCTTAAAACGCGTTTTCGGAAAAATCATTTTTTTCATACTGGGGTCGAATTACAGATCATATAGATCATGGATTCTATAATTCGGCCCTGGTCTTCAAGATATCTCTAGAACTACTGTACAGACGCACTCGAACAAAATCTTTAACCAAGTCTTAAAACGCGTTTTCGGAAAAATCATTTTTTTCATACTGGGGTCGAATTACAGATCATATAGATCATGGATTCTATAATTCGGCCCTGGTCTTCAAGATATCTCTAGAACTACTGTACAGATTGCCTTGGATTTTTTATTTTAAAGTAGTAGCAGTTTTTGGACCATAAACCTAAATTCAGATAATATTGGCCTTTTTTAGCACTTGAAAGAGCGAAAAATTTAAAAAATAATACTTCTAAAAATGCACATGCCCGCCATTTTTGTAACTATCCACTATGAATTGAAACAGGTTCAAGCTCCAATAAATATAATATAATTTGTTACATTTTTTGTTTTTTTTCTTTCAGGTGACATGAACGTGTGCTGTGCGATTTAGACCGTTTGGGTACCTTTTTTCAACGTGACGTTTGACGGTGTATTGATACTTCACATTACATTTTTAGCTATGCACAAAAAAAATTATGTAACACTAAGAATCAATAAATAACTGCGAAAAAACTCAAGGAATTCATTTATTTTATTCTATAAAAAAAAATCAAGAACATCACCGTGTTTTTGGGCCTCTAGATGAGAACCTGCCCTTGACTAGATTGACTTGGATATTTATTTTAAAGTAGATAAAATTAATCGTATTCTAAACCTAAACTCAGATGATATTGGCCGGTTGTTTTTTTTAGAGCACTTTCAAGAGCGAAAAATGTGAAAAAACTCTACTAAAAATGCACATGTTCGCCATTTTGTAATTTTCAACTATTGATATTATAGGTTCAAGCTCCTATACATATAATAGAATTTATAAAATTTTAAGGTTTTTTATATTGGATGACATGAACGTGCTGTGCGATGGAGGCCGTTCGGATACCTTTTTTCAATTGACGTTTGACGGTATATTGGCATTTCACATTGCACTTTTATGCACCTATAAAAAAAATCAAAAACCGTGTTTATTGGGCCTCTAGATGAGCACATGCCCTTAAGTTATCAGTTATCAAATAAAATTGAATTAACCTTTTTGAAAGTGGCAAAAAAACAAAGAAGTTCTATGCCATAATAAGTGTTTTTTATAAATTGTTTTGTAAACATCTAATCAACTTAAAGGCAGTATTCTAGTGCCTTTAAAAAATCAAAAAAATTTTTCATTTTTGAATATCTCCTCAATAAAAATTTTAAATTAAAAAAATTTTAAATTAAAAGAACTCTAATTATATTGCGTCAGCTGAAAATCTATAAAGTTTTAAAATTCTGCACGACCCTCACAGAATGTAGGCTGGCTAATGCCCATCCGGTAATCTTTGGCAGTAGTTTCCTGGCTACCGTCTTCAACAAGAAAATGAAGAACACACACCAATTTCGTACTAATAGATAAGCTGTCTCCTCTTCGTGATGGTAGGTGGGCTTTAATTTTCCTGGACAAATACTTAAAAGTTCCTAATTTACTCTGAATATCTTAATAAACCTGAAATATGAAGAATTATTCATTCAAGAACAAATATGGTCAAGAACAAAGAAATATGGTCAAGAACATTAAGATGCCGCACAGTGAACTGTCGCAATATAATGATAATGCAATTTTGTATGCCTATTAGTCAATTAGTTCCAGCAAATTAAGCAAAAATTTAAAAAATTGTCGAAATCGGTAAGACTCTAGGGGTACCTTTGGTCCTATATTAATTTTTTGATTTGATTTTGTATGTACATTTTAAGCGTTTTTTAAAAAAAAAAATTATATTTGTGGGACGAAGATGGAAAAGTTATTTGCAGTTCCTGGTTATATAGAATCTATACTAGAAGGTTAAAGAAAAAATGGCACTTGTTTTTATAGGATTTGTTATTTTTTCATCGAAATTTGTCAATTACTAAAATTTTTCATTTGATAATATCATGCATTAAAATCACTAAAATATATATCAAATTTTATATATTCTAAGATTTCTCAATTGTTTTTATTTACTCAATTATTTTTTATAATAAAAAAATTAACTTGACTCAGTTTAGTCAAAACACAAACTTCTGACAATTATTTGTTTAAGAGAACCCGAAACAAATTGAACAAAACATGATTTTTTTTAAAATATTTCAACTTTGAAGTGTCACAGCGTAGCCAAAACTGAGACTTTTCCCTAAATATTTTGTTTTTTTACTTATATGTACAATTACCTTGATTGGTGCCAATATTGTCAAGTTTTGAGCCACAAAAATTTTTATTTTTGTCAATGGGACAACGAACTGTATGCCGCAATGATTTTTTTTAGTTGCAATGTCCTTGCTGCCTGAGCTTCCTCGCCTTGTGCACACAAAAATGTTTGTATTGATTCCATGCTTCTATAAAGATACAAATTATTTCTTATTACATTCATAACGTTATTTATGTTACTTTTTTTTTTTGTTTTCTTACTGATCTCTTTATAAATATAATTTCCAATCTGATTTTATGCTCTTTTTTATAATTTGTTTTGATAATCAGCTGTTTTTTGTTTTGATGATGAAACTACCACGGTTGCTTATTATTTTCTTGGGATTCTGATATCATCACAAAAATAAAAAGGCTTTCTTCGATTATTACTAATAAAGGGTGTTTTTTTTTTAGAGGTTTGTTTTTCGAATAGAGATAAAACTGGCATTTTGTGGTCAAATCTGGCAACTCTAATGTCATTTATGTTCAGTTTGGTTTGCCATTTCATCATGAACAGGTTGACAAAAGAACAACGCTTGCAAATCGTGCAAATTTATTTCGAAAATAATGGTTCAGTTCGCGAAGTTTACCGCAAGCTCCGTCCATTTTATGGTCGACATAATCGTCCATCAGAGCAATTAATTCGGTTAACCATGGGTCGTTTTCGCACTATGTTTACTCTATGTGATAATACGCATCCGCAGAGACGTCGAACACTGCGCACCGAAGAAACAATTGCCGTTGTAGACCAAAATGTTGAAGAGGACCCGAATGAATCGATTCGCCACCGTGCACAGCAATTAGAGCTTTGTCCATCAACTTTATGGAAGATTTTGCGCAAAGATCTTGGCTTGCGACCTTACAAGATCCAGCTTGTGCAAGAATTAAAGCCGCGAGACCATGCAATGCGTCGTGATTTTGGTGTATGTGCCGAAAATGAGATTGATCTCGATGCTGATTTTCATCACAAAATTTTGTTCAGTGATTAGGCTCATTTTTGGTTGAATGGCTACGTCAACAAGCAAAATTGCCGCATTTGGAGTGAAGAGAATCCACATGAGACCCTTGAGACGCCATTACATCCACAAAAACTGACTGTTTGGTGTGCTCTATGGGCTGGTGGAGTCATTGGGCCATACTTCTTCCGAAATAATGCTGGAGAGTCAGTTACCGTTACTGGAGACCGGTATAGAGCCATGATAACCGACTATTTTGTTCCCGAATCGGATGGCATGAATGTGGATGAGTTGTGGTTCCAACAAGACGGCGCTACATGCCACACAGCGCACGTCACAATCGATTTATTGAAGGAAACATTCGATGAGCGCATAATTTCGCGGAATGGACCTGTCAATTGACCACCAAGATCGTGTGATTTGACACCATTGGATTATTTTCTTTGGGGATATGTGAAGTCGCTCGTCTACGCCAACAAACCAGAAACGTTAGGGGACTTGGAAGCCAACATTCGTGGCGTTATTGCCGACATACGGCTCGAAAAAGTGGTTGAAAATTGGACCTGTAGAATTGGCTTTATTCGAGCCAGCCGTGGCGGCCACATGCCCGAAATCATATTTAAACATAAATGGCATAAAATTATCCTTCCAATAAAGCCAAATTGATGGACATTAAAACGATTTTCTTGTGTTTTATTTCAATTCGAAGTTCTATACCTCTAAAAAAAAACACCCTTTATAATCTGATAAGTTTATCACAAATGTGTTTTTTAATGCTATATAGCAAATTTGCGTTTAAATATTCACTAATAAAAGCATAACTTGTACAATTATATCTTCAAAAAGTTATAAATGTACCATTTTTTAGAACACTCCATTGTAAATACTTTTCAATTACTCCAAAAATTTGACAACGAAATTGAGAGGAATAGTGCTGTTGTGTTATTTTAGTTTATCCCTTCCCGACGGAAATCTCTATTGAAATTGTATTCACGTCGGGAGGAAAGCATTCCGGTGAGCGGGAAAACCGACCATTAATTAAATTGGGACCTTTAATTAAATTTTAATATAATAAAATTAATAGAAATAACAAAATGATACTTCGATAGTTGGCCTCAAGAGCGTTCTTTCGTTCCTTCGGTCGACGTCTAGTCGTTGCCTCTGTCTGCGTTCAGTCGCTTTCGCTGCCTCGATCGACAATCAAATGTAAAATCGAGGTTTTTCTCAGCTTGAAATAATAAGAGAAAATTATAAAAACTGAATGAGTTTTTAGTTAAAAATTTAATACGCTTATTTAAAATTTTGTTTTGTAGAAACGCAAGCGTTAAATTTCTATCTTAAAATTTTATGTTTAATTTTAAAGTATGTTTTTATTCTCAGTGTAAATAATATATAAAAAAAATTCCAAAATGAATTTTTTTGTTTGTTTTAAATTACATCTTCTTCTCGAAAGGTAGCATAAAAAGCATCCTTTTCAGCCGGTGTGAAGATATTTTGGTCTCAATTTATTAAAAAAAAAAAAAGCAAAGTGCATTTTAATAAGGATACTTGAAGCTACAACCTTTACTAGAATTTTTAAGTTTGGTAGCACGAATTTTTAAAAAAAGTTTCTTTGTATTGTACTCTTTTTACAATAAATGTCAAGGCTAGTTGAATTCGTTGAAAACTTTTTACGTCATATTTTTCGAACCCTTAAAGAACACACTTTCATTTCATATCTTTGGAAAGGTAATGGAACTTAAAAAGAAATGAAAATAATGAAAAAAATTATAGCGCCTGCTGCTGGCATGGTATTAAACTTTGAAATTAATAATGGGTCGTATAACTGCAATTTATTAAAAAGTTTAATATTTTTCCCTCAAAATAAAATTTCCAATGACTTTTTTTTTTATTCGCCCGGAGGTATGAATCTTCCAAAGATACGTATACCCGACCTATACGCATGCACGATTTACATTCTAGATCCTGACCGGATCAGCCGGACAGACGGAATGCACCTACGTACTAAAACATACCCTCTATTGGCAATTAGGATTTTCCACTAAGCACATTAATTGGCTTTTCAGCGGAATTTAAAAATTTAATACAGTACGACCTCGCTCAACGCAACCAATTAAATTCAAGCCAATTGCGAAATCTGAGGTTATTGCAAAAACCGAGGAAAAATTGTATATTGGCCAATAGACCTATTTCCAAAAAAAAAATATGCATTTTCTACACATTCAAATTAAAGTGAATCGAAAAATTTTTATTCAGAAACATAATTTCATTTTATTCAATTTATGTTTTTAAAAATTGGGAAATTTTGGTCTGCACTTTGTTGCAATTTATACTTTGCGTACAATTTGGGTGTTGAGATTATCGAGGAGTTACGTGTAGCGAGGGTTGCGTTGAGCGAGGTCGTACTGTATATATATCAAATGCGTATTTAAGTATATTAATTTCTATATAAATAAGCAACATCGAATTAAATTATACTGATTATCAATTTAAGGTACTCGAAAAACAATCCTGATTTCAAAAACAATCCAAAACACGTTACTCATTTTAACTGGTTTGCGGCCATTGTTCAACCCAAGGACCTACGTGGAAATGAAATAAATCTCATACCCGCCAAATAAAAATACCAATTAGTTGGATATGCATTTGGGCCAACGCAGGCATAAACTTGTGTGGAAAAGAGATATACTCTGGCACACCAATCCAGGTGATAGTGTGAGTTCAGTCTAATTTCAAATCAGGAAGCCACGTGACCACGTAAATCACAATTCGATTTAAAATTAAAATATTGAATAATTAAAAAGCAAGTTTTAAAAACGATTCTTATTTGATGGTGCTTACTTTATAAAACATAATATCGAGACAAAAAGGAGAAACAGAACAATCTCAATTACCGATATTACATTGTTATAAAACTGCGTTAGGTGTAATAGGATGAAGTTTAATTGATTTAATTATTTAAATGTAATGTAATTTACGTTTTAAGACGTCTACCGAATCAGAAAAATTAATCATGTTGAAGTTATCATTGAAATCACTGCACATACATCGTAAAGGTTCATGAAGAGCGTAATTAGAACTGCACTGACTCAACTTGAAAAACAGAAAATGTCTAGTTCCTCTCTTGGGATGTTAAAATTTAGAGCTGGGATGAGATATTCCGAATTAATCCCGCCACGAAGTAATTTATACAGAAACATGGCATTAAGCATCATTCTTCTGCTTCTTAGGGAAGGAAGTAAAATAATCTTAAGGCGTATTTCATACGATGGAAGCATAATATTCCAACGACTATGACGTAAAGCAAAAAGTAAAAACTGTTTTTGAACGGATTCTATGGCGTCGATGTAGACATTCTATTCAATTCAAGAATTGGTCTTACGAGAGAGGTATATAATAATTTAGTAGTAAAGGGATCACTGAATTCTTTAGCCCATCTTTTAATGAAACCAAGGACTCCTCTTGCCTTATTTATCACCATTTATCCTCTTGCCTTATATTTTATTTACGAAAATCGCTTTTAAATTGACTGAGCTACGTTGTCTTAAAATAGATCCTATTTTGGCATTCACATGGCTATGGATCTGCGAAAGAAATTTCAAAACCTCAAACTCCGGATTTGGTTTTCTAAACAATAAACTAACCTAAGCACAAAATTTGAGCCAAATCGGAGATGGACAGTGCAACTGATATTACACTTCAATGTAAAATGGGCGACATATTGAAAACAATTCGTTCCCACTTTGACGAAATATGTTTAATGCAATTTTTTTATACCATATTGTTAAAAATTGGTTAAAAAATTGTTTGAAACATTTTTTAAAATTTTATATGAAAAATCATGCATTGATATTAAAGGCATTGTGTTGAATTTAATAACGTGATTTTTTTTTTTTAGACTGAACAAACGCTCAGGGGATGCCCCCTATAAATGCGTAGGCATTGTGTTGATTCGGAAGATGGGTGATAGTTAGTTGGAAGGTGGATAGATGGAGTAACGTCGGTGAAGATTTGTTTTGAATTTGCACAGCTCAAAACTGCCGGGAAACACGCTCGCAGGGAGACTATTCCACAACTTAACCGCGCGACTAAAGAACGAATTATCGCGGTAATGCGAGGTTCTATTAGGCATCGATGCAATGGTAAAGGGATGGGCTTGGACAGCTGCCCGAGTGGACCTGGGAAGCACACGAGCTGGTGGCGTCAGGCCATGTATCTCCCTTGAACACTCCCCATGGTAATACCTATACAGAAGGCTTAGGCAACCTACATTACGTCGATGCTCAAGAGAGTTGAGAGAGGATGAAATACTTTCATCTCCTATCATATATATCGCACGACGTTGAATTCGGTCCAGGAGCTCCAAATAAGATCTTGAAGCCCCTGCCCAAATAAGCGAATTGTACTCCATTTTCGGCCTAATATATGAGGTGTAGATCATGCGAAGATCAGCTGAAGTGAAATATTTTTTGCACCGTTTTAGAAAACCTAGGTACTTGCCCGCTTCTTTCGACACATCGAAAATATGATCATTCCAACGAAGATCAGATTGGATCGATATGCCCAGAACGTCAAGAGCGGCTGATTCCACAAAATCCACACCATTCATACTGAGAGGAGCTAAAGGGCAATTCACTCGCTTGTGGGTTAACAAACACTGGGTCTTGCTTGCATTGAACTCTACTCTATTAGCAAGACCCCACTCGGAGATTTTTTGTAGATCATTAAGGAGTGTGTCATTCATAGTTTGCCTTTTTCTCTCAATCTCCATAGAGCTTGGGCGTTTTTTGAATGAATATGAATGACAAATGCTGCTGTCGTCCGCAAACGAATGTATTGGGTTATGCGTCAACGACAGAAGGTCGTTGATAAAAACCAGAAACAAGGTAGGCGATAGAACTGAACCCTGTGGTACTCCTGCGTTGATGGCGTGCTTCTCGGACGAAATACCGTCAACTACGACTCGAATCGTTCTGTCCTTGAGAAAACACATGATCCATCGAATAAAATTACCACCAAATCCATATGCAGCAAGTTTTGACACGAGCGCTTTATGCCACACTCGGTCGAACGCTTTTGAAATATCCAGAGCAACAACCCTACTCTCGCCGAAAAAGTGAACGCATTTATTCCATTCCTCGGTTAAGAACGCCATAAGATCACCAGTAGAGCGAGCCCTACGGAAACCATATTGACGGTCACTGAGCAGTTGGTTGTGCTCCAGATAGTTCATAACGTTGAAGTTTATTACGCTCTCCATAACTTTGGAAAGCGTAGAGCATATCGCAATGGGTCGGTAGTTTGCAGGGTTCGTGGCATCACCCTTTTTAGGTACCGGCTGGACATTTGCCACCTTCCAACAAGATGGAAATATTCCTGTTCTGTAGGAGATGTTGAAAAGGTTGCGCAAAGGCCGAGCCAGCGAAGAAGCACACATTTTAAGCACAATTGGCGGTATGCCATCAGGACCAGAGGCTTTGTTTACGTTGAGATTTGAAAGGACCCTTTTAACTGCTCTCGTTCGAAAGTATATCTCCTGCATTGCAGAAGATCCATTCTCAACAAAGGGCAGTGGCTGATTGCTATCCGAGAGAGTGGAATTTTGTGCAAACAATCTAGCCAAAAGGTTCCCTTTATCAGCCGAGTCAGTGAAGACTTGGTCATCTTTTAAAAGAGCTGGAATCGATGACGATGTCTGGTTCTTAACTCTTTTAACAAATGACCAAAAATTTTTGCTCCCTTTGGGGCAGAGAAGAACCTGTTCTCGAATGCGAGCTTCGTGCAGAAACTTTTCGCGTTTTAAAATTGCATTACAGCGATTCCTTGCCTCGATGCGAAGTCTTTTAGTATCAGTATTCTTGTTAGAACGCCAATGCTGAAAGGCTTCCTCTTTGGACCTGACTGCAATCCTGCAAGTCTCATTAAACCATGAGTGGTCTTTTGGTTTAATGCTTCCCATCTTATTGGGAATGAAAGACCGCATACCCAATAAAATAATTTCTTGTATCATGACAGCCGCGGCATTCACATTTCTATCAGCGAAACATAATTTCCAATTGAAGTTGCGATAAAAATTATTTAACGCAGTCCAATTTGCCCTTCCATAAAACCATGCAGTCCTCTTCGGGGCTTTAGGCGTAGAGGTGCAGGGGTTAGAATATGGAAAAACAGCGGAGATGGTACAATGGTCCGAGTTACCAAGAGGTGCGTTGACAGTCACATCATATTTTTCATGATGTGAAATCAGAAAAAGGTCAAGGGTATTATGGCTATGCATATCACTTTGAGGAAAAAAAGTGGGTTCCTTCACTAGTTGAATCAATTGGCTCGATTCAGCAAATAGCTCAACATATTGCCCAACAGGTGTCAATGGGCCCGAGTGACGTAACCAAGCCGGGTTGTGGACATTGAAATCGCCTGCTACAACGATCTCACTGTCAGGAAACAACCCCAAAATATGCGTAATCGAATCAGAGAGTGAGTCCAGTTTGTTAAAAGTGGGCTCTCTCCCTAGATTCGGGCTTCTATAAAAAAAACAAAAATGCAGCAAGTGAGAGCGAAGCCTTAACCTAACCCACATTGAGCTAAACTCTGGATCGGTCACGTTCAGACTCCTCTCACACTGGTATGCTACATCCGTTTTTATAAAAAGGGCGATGCCTCTATGCAAAGAAAACAATGGCAGTAAGCGGTACCCAGGTATATGAAAATCCAGTGGATCTGCATCCTCGGCCACCTGGGTCTCGCCTAGTGCCATTATTTGAGGCCTATGTAGAGTACAATGAACATATACCGAGAAAAAATTCGCCCTCAGTCCACGAATATTGCAAAAATCTATGCGAAAATGACCCGACATTTCCGCACCATGCAAATATCAAACAAATAAGGGCATATAAGGTAATTAATTACGGCTGCAAGAGAATTTCACAACATGAGCAATACAAAAGTACTGAAGCAAGTGTTATGCCTTTACTTCAGCACAATTTAGCCCACTGTGCAACCCTACCTACAAACGTAACTAATGGGAGCGGATAGTGAAGAAAACGGACCGAAAAAACAACAACAATAACTTACACAGCGAGGAGCATAGAAAAGCCCCTCGCGTGGTCAGCAAAAAAAAACTCAAACGCTGTCCAGCGATGTTGATGCTGCAGCTGGCGGCTCTCCGCAAAACAGCTTTTGCTGGTGAGTTGCTGTTGATGCGGTTGCTGGAGTCACGGTGTTGTTGTTTGTATTGTTTTAGTTTATTAATTTTTGTGTTTGCTTATTTTTATTCTTTCTTTTGAAAATGCGTCAGTTTTTATTGCAATTTAGATAATGTTTTTTTTTAATTTCAATTTTTATTAAATTTGGTTATTTTATTTAGTATTTAGTTAGTTTATGGTTGAGACAAAAAACATTTTGAACACTTGACGGAGATTAAAACAAATATCACACACGAAACATTTAATAGAAACAATAACAATCAACTGCAACATTAAAATTAAAGTTATTGTCGGGGACGGACGGATGCACGTCTACGCCCTATGAAATCACGAACTCCAATGATGATTTTTTTCAGTGCATCAAAACATGCATGAGAAGTAAAACTAGAGAAGAAAGGCTCAATAGGTAAGCTCTTCTAAATGTTCACAGAGATGTGGAAGTGACCACGGAATTAATTTTAAATGCATTAGCCCAAAAAAAAGTAAATACTATTTTTATATATTATATAAAAAAAAAATTGGAATAAGTCTAAAAAAAAAATGAAAAACCCCCCGAAACTTTTTCTGGGTACACGCCTGAGGGAATGGCTAGGTGTCTGAAGCTGACTCGGGCATGTATTCGTTGCTGGGTCCCTACTGGGACAGATCACTGGGTTTCACTGGTGAGCGACCCAGTCGTGAGCTGCAAAAAAAAGGCTAAGATAAAATAGGTAAGGTGTAATTTAGGTTGAAATTTTGTTCCTTATATCTCCTCCTCACTTTGGGGCAAATTTTCGCCGATGCTTTTGTGGTACGCTGGTTCGAGCTGGCATATGGCTGTAAAACATTACTGCTGCCGGCACTGTAGGGTGAGGTCCTGGGCTACTCCTTTTTCGGTCGAACTTCTCTGAGTATCAGATGGTTTCTTCTCTTGACGCTAGTTCATTTGATCTGGCGGATGCTGCCGCCCGTTGTTGTTCACGCGGTTACCGCCGTAGGTTTGCAGTGTTTTACCGTGGTTTCTGCCACTATTTGCAGTATTTGACCGTGGTTGCTGCCACTCTGCATTATTTTACCGTGGTTGCTGACACTCTTTGCAGTATTTTACTGTGGTTGCTGCCACTCTTTGTAGTATTTTACAGTTGCTGCCACTCTTTCCCAAAACTAAAATATTTATTTATAAGTTTGGGGTGGTATCACCATAGTACTCGTCCAGTTCGCTTACGTGAGTATTGCGTGTTCGGGTATCTCCTTTCTTGCGAACCTGAATGATGACAGGTTAGACGTAGCCAGTGACTATAAACGGTCTTTCTAACTTTGGCACTAAATTGTCCGCGAAGCTGTTGATTGCGCTGGATAGGTGGTGTTGTTTTACCAGCACGGTGTCGCCTAGGCTTATTTTCCAATAACGCGTGCGCAAATTATAGTGACGCGCTTGATCACGCGTGGCCTAACTAAGCTTGTGATAGAGGAGTTTGAAACTTTCTTGTAGTTGGGACGCTCGGGCTGATGGAGTCTGCACTTCTCTGCCCGTACCTGTCGTAACTTCGTCGTATAATGCGCCAGGGAGCCTTGGCTCACGGCCCTAGACCAAAAATGCAAGGCTGTATCCAGTGACGCCCGACTTGCTAGTATTTATGGAGAGTGAGAGTTCAGGTAAATTTTCATCCCAAGTTTTATGCTACTCCTGACAAACTTGCGCAATTATAGTCTTCAGCGTTTTGTTAGCTCTTTCAGTGGGATTTTCCTGCGGTGTATATGGAGCCGTAAATTGCTGTTTGGTTCCTATTTGTTGCATGAACTTTCTAAATGAGCGACTGGTAAACTGGGTACCGTTGTCCAAAATGAAGACCTTTGGTGCATCAAAACGTGCCAGTATACGCTCTCGAAGACTTTCCTTCATGCTATCGCTTGTGGTTTTTCGTAATACTACGACTTCGGTCCACTTACTTAACTAATCGTAAAAGACAAGTATGATCGTATTTCCGTGTTTCGAGCGTGGTAGTGGGCCTACAAAATTGGCGCATATAACGGCATATAACGGCTATAATCGACAACATTTTGACCCGTTGTTTAAGTTGGGAGGATACGCAAAGCTTCCAAGAGGCGGCGTCCTCATCGCCGATCTGATTTGGGATGTGCCTGTATAGCTGTGTCAGAAAATTTGGTTGGATTTTCGAGTATCGCCTGTGTTGTTTGATGTTCTGCGAAGATTTTCTAAGGGACGGAGAGGTAGCGCATTAGCTTCCACCTTCAGTTTTCCTCGTCGCTATTGGACCTCAAAATTGTATTGTTGCAATTCCAGTACCCACTGTGCCCTGATGTGCTTTCTATGGAATTCAATCATTTCATCTGTGATCACGACGAATTTTAACCCATCGAGGTAGTACCGCATTTTACGAATACCCCAGACGATTGCGAGGCACTTCTTTTTGCTGAACGAAAGTTTTGCTGAAGTCTGGGCAGGCTAGAACCGGTGCCTCGGTGAGATTTTCCTTTAAAGCTTCGAACGTTGTCTGCTGTTCTGGGCAGTCAGTGTTTTTTAATAACAGCGTGGTCAGGTGGGCTATAATAACGGCGGTACCACAAGGTCGAGGGTGTTAGCATCTTAGTGGCTGCCACTTTGTCGGGGTCGGTGTGGATGACGTCACCACTTGTCGTGTCCGAGGTACTTTGTCTCGGCTCTGAAATATTCACATTTTTCGAAGTCGGCGGAAAACTTCTCTCAGGTTACGAAGATGCTCTTCTGTAGTGCTGCTTGTGGCGATGATGTCATCAAGGTAAGCGAAAGCCAATGTGTAGTGCAATGCAATCTAAACATTGCTATAACTGCAATTTAAACACATTTATTTGATGCACTTATTATTTATAAACATTTAACACATAAAGATCTATTCTACAAACTAACATTTCTATAAACGTAGCTTAAGCACATTTATGTAGCAAACAAACAAAACAAACTCATAACTATTATTTACATTTTTACTCGCTTGCACTTTATGTTTACATAACTACACTACATAACTACATTACAATGACTACATAAACTAATGTTCTACTTAGTTACGATTATATTAAATTAGATATATATTTAATTTTGTATTTATTTTTAAGTCTAAAAAATACTGTTACTTAGCTTTATAAGCCGAAGAAAATCTAAAAAAAAAATCACTTAAGTTTTGATCTTTAAACTGATTGCTCCTTATTTCAATTCTAAAGCGCCTGAAGGCAACTTTGGGTGACGGCGTTAAAGAATCTTTTTTTTTTAACTCTTAAGCGCTGGCAAAAATAATAAACTCGAATTATTATAAAACCGCGTATAACTTTTAATTCGCGTAAAACACGTAAGCCGCGTATAAGTAAAAGTAGCAAGTACAAATGGCTCGATTTGTGCGCCAATCACTTTGTCGAGTGCTCTCTGAAAGGTAGTCGGCGCGGAGTGCAGTTTAAAAGGCATTACCCGCCACTGGAACAGGCGCAGGCTGTTGCCGTTTTTTATAACGAGGCTTATGAATCGTGCATTGCGCAGGCGTTCTGAAATGTGGAGAATCCTTGGCAGGGGATACGCGTTTGGCTTCGATTTTGCATTAAACTGGCGATAGTCGACGCAAAGTCTCCAGGTGCGTTTTTTTTTGTACCAACACGATCTGTGTGGGCTGAGTGACGGCTCGATGCAACTTTTTGCCAGCAGCTCGTCGACATCCTTATTTATTATCTCCTGCATCGCTGGATCTCGAGGAAAGAACGTTGCTTCAATGATCGGTCGTCCATTATGACTATTTTGTGTGGTGTCACTCGGGCTGGTCCCTGCAATTATTCGAATTTCTGGAGCTCGTCATGCAAGAATTCATCAGTCGATGACGTCACAGCTTCAGGTTCTTCGGACATTGTGACAAACTCGATCATGCACCCCTCGGCGCGTCGTCATATCCGCGAACCGGATAACGAGATAATTTCTGACTAAGCGGGTCTTCATACCTAGCAATGCTTCAGCTTAACTCAGGGAAAATGGTCGTGGGGTTGCTTTGTCAGGAAGTCTTGGGATGCGATTTGCACAAGTCGTCAGTATGCAGACAGTATAAGGAAACGGACATGGAAAATTTTAATTCAAATTCAAATGGGCGGAAACAGGAAACGGATGGGAGAGAGAAAAAAAAAGCGAAACGAAACGGTAACCCCTATGCACCGAAATAAATGAGGGAGGAAGGTGTCAATTCCCCTCAATGTCTCTACCCGCCCTGCCTGTTAATCAATCGGAAAGTATATTTCATTAACCCTATGGTGCATCTAAGTGGAGCAGCCCCCTACATTCTTACCCCTTATCGTCTAAATAATATTACCACAATTTAGTTATTTATGACTTTATACGGAAGTGCAGACAAATTTATTATTAAAAATGAAAACTTTTTTAATTTACATATGGTTTTTCTCACTCTCTACCAATAATTTCTTACTTCAATTATTAGTTAAAATTAACTTTATTACATTTTTTTGTGTGCATTAATCTTTCGATACTTAACACTACTTTATATGTTAATTTTTTCACATCTCCATTTAATTTATTTTTAAACTTTTTGATTTAAGAATAAATTTTAACCTTTAAAAAAAACATTTAGGGTATACACTTCATAATTTTCCGAAATTGCAAACTTACGACGAGTTGAAGTGAACGACTGCTTTTCAGTTTTTTTCCGAAATATTTGTCAAACTGACAACGCGCAAAATGTTAATTTATTGAAACCTTTGCCATTGCCGTTTAATTGTGAAAAATGCCGAAAATAAGTGAAAAGACTAAATTATATGAAATTTTTTTGCAGAAGACCGTTTAAGATGTTGTTTTTATCATGAAACACAGTTGCTTGTGTGCACTGAACACATCTTTTCTTCGCAAAGTTCCGACGATTATTTTTCCTCAACTCAATAGATGATTAAATTTAGCAATCTTCGGAAAACCAGAACAACAACAATTGCACTGAAATTTTCGTAAATTTGCGATTTCGGAAAACTACGAAGTGAAGTGTATACCCTAATTATTAAGTTTTTTATTGGTTGTCATAAACAAACTTTAAATTCCACAAATTGGATTTCGGCGTCAATACCAACGTCAGATTTTCTTCAGGTTAATTTAAATTTTCTTTTACAAAAAAATGTATGCTTAACGTAAACATACATATGGCCAAACGTTGCTCGAGAGTGTATGTGTATGAAAAGGGTGGTTAAATTTTAAGGGCCGATGTTGAATGTGAACCACACCTAAACGTCAATTTTTTTCTGCATTTCATTTGAAATTTCTCAATTTCAGACGAATTCAATTTGAACCATGGAAAGATACATTACAATCGAGAAATGCGTAAAAGTTATTCAGGCTTATTATGAAAATGGACGTTCAAATCAAAATGCATATCGTGCACTTCGTGATTTTTTCGGTCAATTTAATCATCCAAATGTGGGTACAATCCGAAAAATCGTGCAAAAATTTGAGCAAAGGTCTGTAGTAGATGTGAAAACACCAGTGCATGCTCGTACAGCTCGTTCTGCAGAAAATATTGCTGCTGTTCGCGATAGTGTGGCTGAAGAGCCGTCTACTTCAACTCGTCGTCGTGTCCAACAATTGCACCTCTCACGCTCGTCGTTGATGAACATTATGCATAAAGACTTACATTTACACGCTTACAAGGTACAATTGACTCAAGAACTAAAGCCTCTTGACCATTTCAAGCGTCGTCAATGGTTAGAATGGTGGCAAGAAATGGCAACAGTGGATGATCAATTTTCGAAGAAAATTATCTTCAGAGATGAGGCACATTTTCACCTCAGTGGATTCGTCAACAAGCAAAATCGCCGTATTTGGGCGAATGATAATCCAAGAGTGATTGTCGAAAAACCAATGCACCCACAAAGAGTGACTGTTTGGTGCAGTTTATGGGCTGGCGGCATGATCGGGCCGTATTTTTCCAAAATGAGGCCGGTCTGGCAGTTACTGTGAATGGTGTTCGCTTTCGTGAGATGATAACGAACTTTTTATGTCCCGAATTGGAAGATATGGATGTAGACGATATGTGGTTTCAACAGGACAGTGCCACTTGCCACACAGCTAACGAAACAATGGCTCTTTGGCTCGATAAATTCAATTGCCGTGTTATCTCACGTGGTGGCCATGCCGCCAAGATCTTGTGATTTGACACCGTTGGACTTCTTACTTTGGGGTTATTTGAAAGAAAAGGTATACGGCAATAAGCCAGCAACAGTTCAAGAGCTAAAGGATAAGATAATTCGGCACATTAACGGCATAGAACCTCAATTACGCCTCAGCGTCATCGCAAATTGGGACCATCGGATGGAGGTGTGCCGCCGAGGTCGCCAGATTTGTTTTTGTTTTAGTAAAGAGTATTTTAGTTAATATATTGTATAGATTCTCTTAGTTTAAGTTTAGGTTTTGCTTTTGGAGTTGTATATTATGTTATTTGATACATTGATTTTTGACAAAAAAAATTAAATTCTCAACGTGACCCTCTCCGATTTTGTTTAAACTTTTTATGCACGTAGTGTTGGCTACAATTAAGAAAATCAATTTGTAATTTTTATTTTTTTTTCGAGTGCTTACTGAGTTACGGGTTATTAAAAAATTAAAAAAAATCAGTTTTTTTTTTCTTGTGGACTGTTTTTCAATTGATCATAACTTCGGTTAAGTTTGAGATAGAGCAACGATTTTAGATTCATATTAAAGATATTTTCAAAAGGCTTATTTTGCATAACAAATCTTTAAAATTTCTCAAATATTTACGTTATTTATTTTTGCATAAAAGTTTAAAAAAAAATATTTTGATGAAAGTCAATTTCAAAAATTTTGGAAAAAGTATATATTAATTAATGATAGTTTATCTAAGTTCTCTGTTCGGGTGATGAACGTCGGGCGGGCGTAATGGCGGAAGAAAAGAAGAGGTTATCTAAGTTTGCAACAAAATAAAGTTTATTTTACCTTCTGGTAATTAAGAGTTTGTTAACAATATTGTTTTATATGGTGTACAAAGTTGTTATGTTTGTATATATTAATTGACTGTTGATTGTGTACTTTGTTGATTGTTAATTGTAGATGTCCGTCCTTCCAAAAACTCAAAACGAATTAATCTCCTTCTTTCTTCACGAACGTTACTCGTTACCGCTGCAAGCCGATCATCAAATCGACTTCAGCGCCATGTCTGCCACAGCGGCGGTTAGGCGTGGGGAAGTGTTTAGTGACCACAGGGTTACGTAGCCACGTAAACATTCCGCCCACCTTGCAATATCTGCAAAACTTAGAAAGGGTTAATGGGGTTCATAAACAAGCAATATACATTGGGTTTAGGTTTACAAATAGTTCATTTTTATTAAATTCAGTGCTTTATCTTTGATATAATTAAAAAATATATTAGTGGTAGAGGGTGCCCTGGGATGGGTGCTCATAGTCCACATGGGCCAGACAGTGTCCAGCCGAATGCGGTGCTTTGAGCGATAACAAGGCCGTTTTCGCCAGCAAATAGGCCATTTCTTACGATTCGTGGGAATACATCAGCGCCTAACTCCAGCAAAATGGTTTTTGTTGAGTGTGCTTTAGGGTCCGCTAGGAAGATGTGCTCGAACCGTTTCAATACTGCAACATCTAGGTCATCGTCGTAAGGCTTACGAGGAAGTTTGTTTGTGACAAGCGAGTGGACTTCACATTTAAAGCTTTCATCGTACCGGGACCCAACCACGAAGTGACACCAGCTTTGACTGCCCATTGTAATGGTGTCCAACTTCAGCTTGTCCACCAGATCCCAAGCGATAAGACTTATAGGACGACAAGGATTCACCAGTGCCCTGATATAATGCCAGTCATCGCTGTGGTGTAATTTTACCATCGCAGTTGGTATCAGAACCACTTTCTGCAGTGAACCAGAGAACTTAGAGCAAGTGGCAGGTTCCTTTGGGTTGGACTCTAGCTGTCGTAAACGTGGGTGGCCATGCAAACTTGTATGATGCTTGGCATGGCAAATAGCACACTTGTTGAGGCTGGTGCAAGCATCGGACCGATGTGACCGCGCAAGACAGTTTTCGCAGTATTTTAACCTGGCCACTGCGTCGTACTTGGTCGTCAGGTTCATATTGCGGAACTTTGGGCATAACATCAAACGGTGGTCTCGATTGCACAGACCACACGCTGGTGGGTGGGCTGAACTGGTTTGAGGGTTGTTATTGGTGTGGTTGCGCTTCTTGTTGACCTTGTCGTGCATGTTGGCTTGGTTTTTGGTGCATCTGTTCCTGTTGTCAGCGTGTTTCTTGTTGGAACTTCTATCGTTGTTGTTGCGGCAATGTTTGTTGCATTGATTGTTTGCGCAGCGTTTGTTGTTGCTGGGTGCCATGACACCTGAAAGATAGATGCATTAGAGTAGGGTGGAGTAGAGTAGAGTATGTTGCAGTAGAGTAGAGTAGACTAGAGTAGGGTAGGGTAGAGAAGACTAGTGTAGGGTAGGGTAGAGCAGGTTTCAATAAGAGGGTAGAACTACTACCTTTGTAATGGGTCTGGTAGTGATTCCTTTTGCTGTCCGAATGTCGACCACACGGGTTCTGGAGTCAGAGCCTAGGTAAATCTTAGCGACTCTTCCTAAGCTCCATTCGTTTGGAGGCAAATTTTCTTGCCGAATGACTACGAGGTCATCAACATTGATAGGGTTTTGAGGGTGTTTCCATTTATGTCGTTTATGGAGTTCTTTGAGATACTCTTCTTTCCATCTTTTACAGAAATTGTGATGAAGTATCTTTAATTTTTGCCAACGGTTTATGACGTTAGGCATTGAGTTACTTAAGTCGGGTTCAGCTGGAGTGAGTAACGGGGTACCAATCAAAAAATGTCCTGGGGTTAGAGGCGATAAATCCAGTGGGTTTTCGCTTGACGGACTTAAAGGTCTTGAGTTAAGGCAACTTTCGACTCGAGCGAGTAGGGTAGAAAACTCTTCGAGGGTGAACTTCAGATTTGTACATGACTTCTTCAAATGAGTTTTACAACTTTTCACACCGGCTTCCCAGAGTCCACCCATATGTGGAGCGCCAGGGGGTATAAAATGCCAGGTTACCTCTTGGTGACTGTACTTGTTCACAATCTGGGTCTGAAGCGTCCTCATAAATTCTCGCCGATCTTTTCTCAACATTTGTGATGCTCCAACAAAATTTGTTCCGTTATCAGAGTAAAGAGCGGCGGGGCATCCGCGCCTCGAGAAAAAGCGAGAGAAAGCTGCTAGGAACGCTTGGGTCGAGAGATCACTTGTTGCTTCAAGATGAACTGCCTTTGTTGCGAAGCATATAAAGACGCAGATATAACCTTTTGTGATTAAGCAGGCTCGCCCGGCGTAATTTTTAATTTCTACGGGTCCAGCGAAATCTACACCTGTGTTTGTAAATGGGCGGCTGAGTGATGTGCGTTCGGGTGGCAGCGCAGCCATGATTTGCGTCTGCTGTTTTTTCTTGTGTAGGACACAAATCTTGCAGTTATGGATAGTCGTTTTTATTAGGGTTTTTAACTTGGGTATCCAAAATTCAGCACGAAGCAGGCGTAATATTAATTGGTTTCCTCCGTGTAGGGTTATCAGATGAGTCATATGGGTCAAAAGAAAAGCTAAACGACTGTGATACGGCAACAAAACCGGGTGCCGCTCATTGTACGTTAGAGCTGGCGACTTGACTAAGCGTCCATTTGCTCGAAGTATGCCTGTCGAGTCCAGAAAGGGTGTGAGGGTTAGAATGGAACTCTTTGAAGATATAGGCTGTTTGTTCGCCAGCGAATCATATTCATCTTGAAATCCAGCCTTTTGGGTCAATATGATAAGCTTCTCTCGCACTGATTTTATTTCACTGGATGTTATATCCAGCGTCGTGTGACTTATGTGTGAACGACGTGAAGGTGAGGTGTTCATGTAAAAACGATAGATATAGGCGATGATTCTAAGAGCTTTTGGCAGTGAGGAAAACCGGTTTAAAATGTCTTCTCGTATCACGGTAGTAAATGACTTAATGGGTTTTAAGTCAAGGGTAGTGTCGACTGGGTCCTTGAACTTGGGCCAACATTCCTTTTCCGTTGTGAGCCACTTTGGACCATACCACCAAAGACAATGGTCTCGGAGATCCATTGCGGAACATCCTCGACTGGCTACATCTGCTGGGTTATCGTGTGAGTCAACGTGGTACCAATTCTCTGCACCAACCTTATCGGTGATGGTTGAGACACGATTGGCTACAAAAGTGTTCCAGGCGCAGGGTTGTTTCTTAAGCCAGGCCAGTACAATTGTAGAGTCCGTCCAAAGATACAATTGATGTTGCTTTAAATCAACATGGGGTACGATGGCATCGACCAAATTTGCCAATAGAACAGCACCACAGAGTTCAAGTCTTGGTAACGAGACGGTTTTAACGGGTGCCACTCGAGTCTTAGCGACAAGCAGTTTAGTTATCGCTTTACCATTGCCATCTGCAACACGCATATATAATGCTGCTCCATATGCTTTTTCTGACGCGTCAGAAAACCCATGAAATTGAACGTTGTCCGTGGGTGTGAAATGGGTCCATCTTGCAATCTCTATCTTGTTTATTGCAGCGTAACCGTCAATAAACGTTTGCCATCTGTGCTGAGTCAAAGGTTTAAGGGTATCATCCCACGCAGATTTGTCTAGCCATACCTGTTGCATAATTATTTTTGCAGCTATGACAATTGGCGCTAACCAGCCAGCGGGGTCAAACAATTTGGCTATTGCGGATAAGACTTCACGCTTGGTGAAAGCGATTTTTTTTTCAATTGGTGGAACGAGGAAAAAGAATGAATCCTTTCTGGCATTCCACCTTATGCCAAGGGTTTTTGTATTGCCTTCACTTGGTTCGGAGAGGCTGAGTAGATTAGTGGTCAACAAATGATCTCTGGGGAGATCGTGTAATATTTGTGACTTATTAGAAGCCCACTTCTTAAGTGTGAATCCAGCTGATTTGAGTGCTACTATCAGTTCGTCACGAGCTGCTTTTGCCATGTCTAATTCATGCGCACCTGCTAGTACATCATCCACGTACATGGAATTGCGTAGTATATATGACGCATGAGGGTGGGTTTCTCGAACATCATCTGCCAATTGATGTAGAGTTCTTATGGCGAGATATGGGGCGCAATTGACTCCAAATGTCACGGTTTGCAACTCATAGTCCTGAATGGGTTCTTCCATGGACTTTCTGAATAAAATTCGCTGATAGGGTGTATGTTCCGGGTCAACCACTATTTGCCGATACATTTTTTCTATATCGGCGTTAAAAACGAATTCATAGAGTCTCCATTTAATGATCAGCAAGACTAGGTCATGTTGCAGGGTCGGACCAATATGAAGCACATCATTTAGACTTTTTTTATTAGTTGTTGGGTTTGATGCGTTAAATACAACTCTTAACTTAGTTGTCACGCTATCGGGTTTGATCACAGCGTGATGTGGCAAGTAATATTGGGTGGGTCTATCTGAGCTAGAGGTTGAAAATGGGATCCTTTTCATATGACCCAATTCTAAATATTCACCTACGACTCGATCATATTCAGCCTTGAGTTCCGGCTTTTTTAACAACGATTTTTCGTTTCTCATGTATTGAGCCATGGCAATAGGCCTTGAGTTTCCGAGTTCTGGGATGTTAGGGTTTTTAAAGGGTAATTTCACAACAAAACGGCCATTAGAGTCTCGGCGTGTTGTGTTTGTGTAAAATTCTTCGCAATATGCATCATCATTGGAGGGCGAGGCTGTTTTTGGAATTTCTTCCACTTCCCAGAAGCGAGTCAAAAAGTCATCTGGGTCGACTTTGCTGAAATATGCAACTATATTACTGGGTGTTGACTCAGGGAGGGGCCCTGAAAGAATCCAGCCAAATGCAGATTCTTGAGCCAAAAGTGATCCACAAATGTTGCGCTTAACACCTCTACAGATAATTTTTGGGTATATATCACAACCAATGATGATATCTACTTGCCGAGATTCGAAGAATTGTGGGTCAGCCATTTGAAGGCCAACTAGGTTTTCTTGAATATCAGACTCTAGAGAGTAGGTGGGTAAGTCACCTGTTAGGGTTTTCAACACAAGAGCCTGGGTTTCTACCCTAAATTGAGGGTTTTTCGTCGACCGCAATATCAGGCTGCAGGCTTTTGTAGGGCTTGCTGACACTGTCTGGTTCAGACCAGTGACATGAGCTCCAACGTTTTTAGTGGGTAAGCCGATACGTTTTCTAAAGTGCTCTGCCAGAAATGTTGCTTCAGATCCAGAATCAATGAGGGCTCGTGCTGTAAATATGGATCCATCGTGTTCCACATTGACCATCGCTGTCCCGAGAAGGATTTTTTTTTTATTGGCTGCAAAATGAGAGTTCACAAATTGTTTTTCGGCTTCTTGTGTGTTTGTTGGGTCAGTGGACTGTATCTGAGTCGTGAATGCTTGGCGTGTGGGCTGTGAATGCTGAGCTACTCCTTTCGCCTGCGCACTAGTGCTAGGATTCATGTCCAATGTGCCTTTATGCAGTAAGGAATGGTGTCTCTTATTGCATATCCTACAGGTATAACTGCTTTTGCAATCTTTAATACCATGAGACACTGCTAAACAATTAAAGCAACATCCTGCGCGCTTCACTGCTGTTGTCCTTTCCTCTACTTTCATGGATATGAACCTTGGGCACTCTCGAATAGGGTGATTGCTACTGCAAATTCTGCAAATAGCACCATCAGATTCCCATTGGGTACTGGAAGTCGATGGTTTTGGGTCGTACTTGATGTTTGCGGCAGCAAATTGCTGAGTAGGGTTTTGGGCAGATGCTGGAGAAACATTCATATGGTAAGAGTTTACCTTTTTTTCTCCCCATCTGTTGGGTCCATTATGAGTGGGACCATTCTGTTGGCTTGGCTTTGGGCCTGAAGCAAAAGAGAAAGCCTTTATATCGCCAACAGATTCTAGGGTTTTAAACTTATGTGTTAGAAAACTATCTAAAATTTTCCATTCAGGGATTGTCGCATTATCTGTTAGACACTTTTCAAAGTCTTCTAACGTACTTTTGGGTAGTTTGGTAGAACAGAGATACACCAAAATAGGGTCCCAACTATTTGTGTCTATCCCAAGACTTTGCAGGGTGAATATAGAATTATTTATCGACCGCTGCAACTTTTTAATCGAATTCCCTGTTTCTATGCTGACCGATGGCAAATTGAAAAGGGTCTTTAGCTGAGCATTTATTTGCATTCGCTTATTTTCATACTGGTCGATAAGATTCGACCATGCCATAAAAAATCCTTCATTAGTTAAAGGAGCGGTTTTAACTATTTCTCGGGCTTCACCGCGGGTTTTTTGCAGTAAGTGGAAAAGTTTTTCCACGTTACTTATGCGGGAGTTTTTTATGTATAGGGCCGTAAACAGGTCCCTGAATGTGGGCCATGTGACATAGTCGCCATGGAAAATGTCCGTATCACAGGGTGGGAGATGGATCATTGGGTGATGTTCCAATGCTGAGCTCATTGCTTTTGGCGATGGCTTGGGTTCCTTAATGGGTGTCTTCATTGCTTCCATGTGCTCACTTAATGAAGCAGAGCAGCGCACGTACGACTGGAACGTCTTCCTGTACCTTTCCTTGAACTTTTCCTTATCCAGAGTTTCAGGCTCTTTAGGATTTTCGGGTTTTGCTCGAATTTCCTCATAAACCACCTGAAATTTTTCAAAAAG
The DNA here is from genome assembly GCA_963920525.1 of Dichetophora obliterata. Lineage (NCBI taxonomy): Eukaryota > Metazoa > Arthropoda > Insecta > Diptera > Sciomyzidae > Dichetophora > Dichetophora obliterata. The sequence continues at coordinate 62,279,303 of OY986438.1, read as the reverse complement.
GTAGTGCAGGTGTTTTCTTTGCACTTCTAAAATATGCAAGGTTTGTTCCTCCAGTTGAGCCTCACTATGAGCTAGTTCAAGCTCAATTATGTCATTAGAAAAATGAACAAATGTCGCAAGAGACATGTTAACTCAGACTTTATACGGGTTGGGTTGGGATAAGTTGGGTAGATTGTCACTAGAAGCGGAAGTTGTTTAAATAGAGTATTTCTCTTTTGGGTTGAGTAAGTGTAGGTTTTTTTTTTTTAAACTCTGATTTTAATATTTTATAAAAACCTCTAAACAGCTCGTAAAAATATTTAAATGGGTTTGAATATCCTGAATGGGTTATCAGGACAACAAGGGTTAATTATTTTACTCCACTTATAGAGATCTTAAACTGAAATAAAAATGTTCCACTTAAGGAAAACACTCTTTGTTTATAAAGTTGGGTTCCACAATTAATTAATTGGGTAAAGCTGTCGAAAACTATTTGAAATAACAGAAAAAAGTTACTTCTGCTTATATTACTGTATCAAAATACAATTATCGATATGTTCTCGAAGGGTTTTATCGAGAAAAATAAAAATATTCGAAATATTTTTGATCTTTATTGTGTTAAAAATTTACCGCAAGGGTTTCTCAATTGATATCTTCCATAAAAATCGCAAAAAATATTAAAAAGGGTTAATAGGTCCCAAAGGGTTAAGTGGGATTGCAAGGGTTAACAATTCGCGACAAAAAATGATTTTTTACTACGCTGGGATAAAATTGGGTGTTTCCACAACGAATCCCACAACTTCTGATAATCGGGTAGCACACTTTTGCTTTGCTCAATCTGGCAACTCCGTCGAGAGAGCGATTATATACCTTGTATATGTGTGTGTGGCAATGGTAAACAACAAGTGTCCGAACGTGAAGCAAAGCAATTTAGATTTCTTCAGACTATTTTAGTTATATCTTTTAATTTTGATAACTTAAATGAGTTGCAACATTAAAAATTCGTGCACACAAAGGGATAATTAAACTCTTTAGTTCCAAATAAATTTAAGTGAATAAATTGTGTTCGGGTTCTACCGCAATCGCTAAATTTATTAGTGTTGCTTACGTTATATATGGCGGAATACTTATGAAGTTTTTGCCGACTCTTATTTATTTTAAAAAGTGTAATTTTTGTGCACCAATTTTTTTAATTTGTGTATTATTATTTTAGCGTGTAATACGTACAATTTATATGTGTAATAAATATGTAATAAAGCACTGAATAAAATGAAATAGATGTAACTCACTGTGTTTTTGCTGCGTGAATTGAGTGTGTTAAGTGTTGGGGTTTTGGAACTTATGTTGTTTATTGATTTGCCGTGAATTTTTAATTAAAATTGTGATGTTTTCCAAATTCCTTTGACTTGATGCAACTCTTTGTTGTAGATTTTTCCACCAAACTCTTTTTTGTGTGTGTACAGTACAAAGTTATTTTATTTATGTGATGTTGTTTTTGATACGTTGATGGTGATTTTTTCTTGTTGATCTTTATGTCGGCTTCAGATGATTTGGTATTTATGTTGATTGTAGAAACAAACGGCTTCAGATGCTTGTCCAACGATGGCTGCTTTTTCTCGATATTGGTAGACAATAGCTTGTACCAAAAATACCGGCTCTTCGGCTCGATAAAAGGCTAGCCGAACACCTGAGAACTTCTTGTAGCCTTTAGCGCCATTCTTGCTACAACGGTGGGTAGGGTGAGGAATTGTTCAGTGACTACAGGGTTACGTGGTCACGTAAACATTCTCTGAAAATTTCAGCATGGGACGACAATGGGAACACTATTAAAATAAATTTCAAAGTAAACTTACCTTAAAATTTATGCTCAAATATACCTTAAAAAAATTTCAAAAATGGAGCCATTTCAATTTTAATTGTTATTAGATGAGTTTATTTCGAAGAATTTTTCAACTCTACTTAGGTTAGACTACACCTCTGCACAAATGCACTCGTTTTTTCTACAACAGTAGAGCCAACAGTGCCGAGTTCAGAACATAACATAACTCTGCTAAGTCAAGCAGAACATAACCAATTCATTAAACGACAAGAACCGAGCACTGCAGACCACTGGTCGGCTTCAAAGCAGAGCTTGTTCGCAGCTTGCTTTACCAGAACACGATGTTATTCGTTCTATAAAAAAAAATTAATTGGTAACGGCGAGAAAAGCATCGATCACACCTAACGAAGCAGAACATTGGCAAAGTGATTAAAGGCTAGGAACTTCAGGCAAATGCAAGTTTTGCATATTTTACAAAAAATGCCTATTTTTGCATATTAATTGCGTAATTTTTTTTACAATAAATTCATGTGTTTTTGGCATATTTTGCTTTTTTTGATTTGCAACCATTAAAATTTAATACGGCATATTTTGGAAAAAGATAACTTAGAATTATTAAGTACTTTTAAATGCAGTTTATTTTTTTTTTTGATAAATTAATTTTATATGTATTTAAAAATGAATTGTTTTTTTTTTGTTAATTAAATGCAATATAAATTTTTTAACCGATAATAAAATATAAGAAAAATATTTTTAATTGCATATTTTATCTTTTTTTAGCGCATATTTTAGAGTTTTAAGTGCATATTACATACGCATATTTTCGATTTTTATGTTCAAATCGTGATATTTTCCAAATTTAAGTATTATTTTATGTGATTTCGGAGGTATTTTTTCAATAATTTTAACTCGAATTTTTTAGAAATATTTAAGGTACTTGAAAAATAACGCCAGTTTTTTATGCCAGGGCCGTAGTCAGGATTTACCAATGGGAGGGGGGTTTTGATGAAATTTTTTTTCAAAATTAAAATATAAGTCCAATTATTACACCGCCAATATATTTATGAAAAACATGATTTTTGGACGTTTTTACAAAATGGTTTAGCTCACTTTCGATTATCGTAACAGCTAAAATATTTAGGGAATTGTTATAAAATAGACTCAAGCTGCGAGCGAAATAATAGCAGTCTTCTTATATTCAGATATGATTGGATAAATAATACTAGTCTACAATTTTCGTATCCGGTAAACCCATTATCATTCCTAAGGGTCAGGTTGAGAGTGTTGTTGAAAAGCAATGTAATCACTCCATTGTAAAAACCCGAATTTTAAGAGTTTAATTAAACTATTGATATTTAAAATTCTGCGCAAATTAATTTTTTTTATATATTTGGTGAAAAAGTCGACGAAATTTTTAAGTGAAAGGGTCTAATAGGATTTAATTTTGTCCACAAAAAATGTACACTTACTTATTACATTGAAGAGAATGTATAAAATAGACAAAAGGGATTTCTATTTACAAATGATGTCTAATTAAGACCAATATCATTTGAAAGTAAATAATCATCATTAAAAAATTTAAAGGAATTTAAAACTTTTAAAGGGATTAGAGCAAAATATTTACAATCATAATTATTTAAGGATTTTTCAAAAAACTTTACAACATCCAGAATATTATTGGACATCTTCAAATAAGTTAACAAAACAACCTAACTTGTAAGATATCGAAATTAAATTTATGTCTATATTTGTAGTATAAATGACGGAAAAGCTTATCTTCAAATAAACGAAAGGTAAAGAGTTTTTTTTTTGATTTTTCAAGAACTTCCTTGTCCCCACAGCACGAATAGTACAACTCTTGTCGGTTTTCGATTCGAATAACTCTATTTTTCAAGTATCTCTAAATTAACGATTAACTATTTTCTTGAATTTTTTTTATATTCGCTCGCAATAATACATATCCAGCAGAAATTAAGACTTAAAGCTGACGTCAATAATTCTTAGGCCAAAACAAAAACTATTATTTTTAGTTAAATTATTGTTAGATAAGGTGGATAAGATCAGCAAGAAATAAGAGAGGCATTTTGGAAATAATTTCTTGAAGAGCTTGCCACATTGAAAAAAAATTGTTACATCAACAGCAGACTTACAATTTTTTAAGTAAGCTGAGAAGGATATGTGGCAAATGACATATCCGCAAAAAATCAATTTCTATTATTGTATCATTAGTTTTTTTTCCTTATAAATAACATATATATTTTTTTTATCAATGAAATCCTTATTTTATTCGAAACTAAAAGAGGAAATGTTTCAAACTTACAGATACGAGTAACGTATGGTGAGTGAAATCCGAACAAACACCAAATGAATTAAAAAATATTATAGCACATGGTTAACACTCGTTTTTAAACTTTATTATAAAAGTTTAATATTTATTTGAATTTTACAGAAAAAATCAATTCCGTCGCTTATTTTCGTATTTTTTTTTTTTGGGCACGTCTTTTATCGAGTTCTGAATTCCAGATGTATTTATTGTTTTTAACTCTTTTTTTATTTTATTAAGTAAGCATTCTACATTTTTTGATCCATATGCGTTGCTGTAAGCCTTTCTCTTTAGGTTAGCTCAAAAAGTTTCGATTGGCCGCAATTGTGGAACATTCGATGGATTTAAATTTTTTGGCACACAGTTAGAAATCTTGGAATAAATTTTAATACTTTGGAGATTTTAAATGTATTAACATTTAATACAAAATTATATTGAAATATAATACAGCATGTCTTAAAAATTAAATAAAATTAAAGTTTTTTCCTAAATGACCTCTATGTTTATTATGTTGACTTTATATGATTTAAATACAAATTCTAAATGTTTGATAGTTTAAATCATACTTGATTTTAAATACAAATTCTAGTTGTTTGACAGTTTAAAATCGTTTATCGAGCTTAAGGTCAAAGTTAGAAACAATTAATTGTTCTAACGAATTTTTCTAAAGAAACAACAACAACAACAAAGTTTTTACAATATGAAAGGAAAAAAACCACTAGCAAATTGATTTTATTGTACAATTTCTGCGTGCTAAACGCGTCATCAGAAATCTTTGTGATTGCCCGTGCAAGCGCGTAGACGCACTGCACCATCGGGGCGATGAGATTTTGAAGCTTCAATTTCTCATTTTTTCCCTTAATTTCATAATGCCACATTTGTTGTTGTATTTCTGTTTTACTTTAGTTTCTATGCCTATATTATATGTAGTCCAACAGCCTGCTGGAATTCTGCACTAACAAAGCATGTTTACTGAAGTTGTTTTTAGAATTTTTGCTGATTTTGTTTTTCAGCTGTTTCCGTTTGGTCGAGCTCTACCATTTGATTAAAGTTTTTTCCTAAATGACCTCTATGTTTATTATGTTGACTTTATATGATTTAAATACAAATTCTAAATGTTTGATAGTTTAAATCATACTTGATTTTAAATACAAATTCTAGTTGTTTGACAGTTTAAAATCGTTTATCGAGCTTAAGGTCAAAGTTAGAAACAATTAATTGTTCTAACGAATTTTTCTAAAGAAACAACAACAACAACAAAGTTTTTACAATATGAAAGGAAAAAAACCACTAGCAAATTGATTTTATTGTACAATTTCTGCGTGCTAAACGCGTCATCAGAAATCTTTGTGATTGCCCGTGCAAGCGCGTAGACGCACTGCACCATCGGGGCGATGAGATTTTGAAGCTTCAATTTCTCATTTTTTCCCTTAATTTCATAATGCCACATTTGTTGTTGTATTTCTGTTTTACTTTAGTTTCTATGCCTATATTATATGTAGTCCAACAGCCTGCTGGAATTCTGCACTAACAAAGCATGTTTACTGAAGTTGTTTTTAGAATTTTTGCTGATTTTGTTTTTCAGCTGTTTCCGTTTGGTCGAGCTCTACCATTTGATTAAAGTTTTTTCCTAAATGACCTCTATGTTTATTATGTTGACTTTATATGATTTAAATACAAATTCTAAATGTTTGATAGTTTAAATCATACTTGATTTTAAATACAAATTCTAGTTGTTTGACAGTTTAAAATCGTTTATCGAGCTTAAGGTCAAAGTTAGAAACAATTAATTGTTCTAACGAATTTTTCTAAAGAAACAACAACAACAACAAAGTTTTTACAATATGAAAGGAAAAAAACCACTAGCAAATTGATTTTATTGTACAATTTCTGCGTGCTAAACGCGTCATCAGAAATCTTTGTGATTGCCCGTGCAAGCGCGTAGACGCACTGCACCATCGGGGCGATGAGATTTTGAAGCTTCAATTTCTCATTTTTTCCCTTAATTTCATAATGCCACATTTGTTGTTGTATTTCTGTTTTACTTTAGTTTCTATGCCTATATTATATGTAGTCCAACAGCCTGCTGGAATTCTGCACTAACAAAGCATGTTTACTGAAGTTGTTTTTAGAATTTTTGCTGATTTTGTTTTTCAGCTGTTTCCGTTTGGTCGAGCTCTACCATTTGATTAAAGTTTTTTCCTAAATGACCTCTATGTTTATTATGTTGACTTTATATGATTTAAATACAAATTCTAAATGTTTGATAGTTTAAATCATACTTGATTTTAAATACAAATTCTAGTTGTTTGACAGTTTAAAATCGTTTATCGAGCTTAAGGTCAAAGTTAGAAACAATTAATTGTTCTAACGAATTTTTCTAAAGAAACAACAACAACAACAAAGTTTTTACAATATGAAAGGAAAAAAACCACTAGCAAATTGATTTTATTGTACAATTTCTGCGTGCTAAACGCGTCATCAGAAATCTTTGTGATTGCCCGTGCAAGCGCGTAGACGCACTGCACCATCGGGGCGATGAGATTTTGAAGCTTCAATTTCTCATTTTTTCCCTTAATTTCATAATGCCACATTTGTTGTTGTATTTCTGTTTTACTTTAGTTTCTATGCCTATATTATATGTAGTCCAACAGCCTGCTGGAATTCTGCACTAACAAAGCATGTTTACTGAAGTTGTTTTTAGAATTTTTGCTGATTTTGTTTTTCAGCTGTTTCCGTTTGGTCGAGCTCTACCATTTGATTAAAGTTTTTTCCTAAATGACCTCTATGTTTATTATGTTGACTTTATATGATTTAAATACAAATTCTAAATGTTTGATAGTTTAAATCATACTTGATTTTAAATACAAATTCTAGTTGTTTGACAGTTTAAAATCGTTTATCGAGCTTAAGGTCAAAGTTAGAAACAATTAATTGTTCTAACGAATTTTTCTAAAGAAACAACAACAACAACAAAGTTTTTACAATATGAAAGGAAAAAAACCACTAGCAAATTGATTTTATTGTACAATTTCTGCGTGCTAAACGCGTCATCAGAAATCTTTGTGATTGCCCGTGCAAGCGCGTAGACGCACTGCACCATCGGGGCGATGAGATTTTGAAGCTTCAATTTCTCATTTTTTTTCCCTTAATTTCATAATGCCACATTTGTTGTTGTATTTCTGTTTTACTTTAGTTTCTATGCCTATATTATATGTAGTCCAACAGCCTGCTGGAATTCTGCACTAACAAAGCATGTTTACTGAAGTTGTTTTTAGAATTTTTGCTGATTTTGTTTTTCAGCTGTTTCCGTTTGGTCGAGCTCTACCATTTGATTAAAGTTTTTTCCTAAATGACCTCTATGTTTATTATGTTGACTTTATATGATTTAAATACAAATTCTAAATGTTTGATAGTTTAAATCATACTTGATTTTAAATACAAATTCTAGTTGTTTGACAGTTTAAAATCGTTTATCGAGCTTAAGGTCAAAGTTAGAAACAATTAATTGTTCTAACGAATTTTTCTAAAGAAACAACAACAACAACAAAGTTTTTACAATATGAAAGGAAAAAAAACCACTAGCAAATTGATTTTATTGTACAATTTCTGCGTGCTAAACGCGTCATCAGAAATCTTTGTGATTGCCCGTGCAAGCGCGTAGACGCACTGCACCATCGGGGCGATGAGATTTTGAAGCTTCAATTTCTCATTTTTTCCCTTAATTTCATAATGCCACATTTGTTGTTGTATTTCTGTTTTACTTTAGTTTCTATGCCTATATTATATGTAGTCCAACAGCCTGCTGGAATTCTGCACTAACAAAGCATGTTTACTGAAGTTGTTTTTAGAATTTTTGCTGATTTTGTTTTTCAGCTGTTTCCGTTTGGTCGAGCTCTACCATTTGATTAAAGTTTTTTCCTAAATGACCTCTATGTTTATTATGTTGACTTTATATGATTTAAATACAAATTCTAAATGTTTGATAGTTTAAATCATACTTGATTTTAAATACAAATTCTAGTTGTTTGACAGTTTAAAATCGTTTATCGAGCTTAAGGTCAAAGTTAGAAACAATTAATTGTTCTAACGAATTTTTCTAAAGAAACAACAACAACAACAAAGTTTTTACAATATGAAAGGAAAAAAACCACTAGCAAATTGATTTTATTGTACAATTTCTGCGTGCTAAACGCGTCATCAGAAATCTTTGTGATTGCCCGTGCAAGCGCGTAGACGCACTGCACCATCGGGGCGATGAGATTTTGAAGCTTCAATTTCTCATTTTTTCCCTTAATTTCATAATGCCACATTTGTTGTTGTATTTCTGTTTTACTTTAGTTTCTATGCCTATATTATATGTAGTCCAACAGCCTGCTGGAATTCTGCACTAACAAAGCATGTTTACTGAAGTTGTTTTTAGAATTTTTGCTGATTTTGTTTTTCAGCTGTTTCCGTTTGGTCGAGCTCTACCATTTGATTAAAGTTTTTTCCTAAATGACCTCTATGTTTATTATGTTGACTTTATATGATTTAAATACAAATTCTAAATGTTTGATAGTTTAAATCATACTTGATTTTAAATACAAATTCTAGTTGTTTGACAGTTTAAAATCGTTTATCGAGCTTAAGGTCAAAGTTAGAAACAATTAATTGTTCTAACGAATTTTTCTAAAGAAACAACAACAACAACAAAGTTTTTACAATATGAAAGGAAAAAAACCACTAGCAAATTGATTTTATTGTACAATTTCTGCGTGCTAAACGCGTCATCAGAAATCTTTGTGATTGCCCGTGCAAGCGCGTAGACGCACTGCACCATCGGGGCGATGAGATTTTGAAGCTTCAATTTCTCATTTTTTCCCTTAATTTCATAATGCCACATTTGTTGTTGTATTTCTGTTTTACTTTAGTTTCTATGCCTATATTATATGTAGTCCAACAGCCTGCTGGAATTCTGCACTAACAAAGCATGTTTACTGAAGTTGTTTTTAGAATTTTTGCTGATTTTGTTTTTCAGCTGTTTCCGTTTGGTCGAGCTCTACCATTTGATTAAAGTTTTTTCCTAAATGACCTCTATGTTTATTATGTTGACTTTATATGATTTAAATACAAATTCTAAATGTTTGATAGTTTAAATCATACTTGATTTTAAATACAAATTCTAGTTGTTTGACAGTTTAAAATCGTTTATCGAGCTTAAGGTCAAAGTTAGAAACAATTAATTGTTCTAACGAATTTTTCTAAAGAAACAACAACAACAACAAAGTTTTTACAATATGAAAGGAAAAAAACCACTAGCAAATTGATTTTATTGTACAATTTCTGCGTGCTAAACGCGTCATCAGAAATCTTTGTGATTGCCCGTGCAAGCGCGTAGACGCACTGCACCATCGGGGCGATGAGATTTTGAAGCTTCAATTTCTCATTTTTTCCCTTAATTTCATAATGCCACATTTGTTGTTGTATTTCTGTTTTACTTTAGTTTCTATGCCTATATTATATGTAGTCCAACAGCCTGCTGGAATTCTGCACTAACAAAGCATGTTTACTGAAGTTGTTTTTAGAATTTTTGCTGATTTTGTTTTTCAGCTGTTTCCGTTTGGTCGAGCTCTACCATTTGATTAAAGTTTTTTCCTAAATGACCTCTATGTTTATTATGTTGACTTTATATGATTTAAATACAAATTCTAAATGTTTGATAGTTTAAATCATACTTGATTTTAAATACAAATTCTAGTTGTTTGACAGTTTAAAATCGTTTATCGAGCTTAAGGTCAAAGTTAGAAACAATTAATTGTTCTAACGAATTTTTCTAAAGAAACAACAACAACAACAAAGTTTTTACAATATGAAAGGAAAAAAACCACTAGCAAATTGATTTTATTGTACAATTTCTGCGTGCTAAACGCGTCATCAGAAATCTTTGTGATTGCCCGTGCAAGCGCGTAGACGCACTGCACCATCGGGGCGATGAGATTTTGAAGCTTCAATTTCTCATTTTTTCCCTTAATTTCATAATGCCACATTTGTTGTTGTATTTCTGTTTTACTTTAGTTTCTATGCCTATATTATATGTAGTCCAACAGCCTGCTGGAATTCTGCACTAACAAAGCATGTTTACTGAAGTTGTTTTTAGAATTTTTGCTGATTTTGTTTTTCAGCTGTTTCCGTTTGGTCGAGCTCTACCATTTGATTAAAGTTTTTTCTTAAATGACCTCTATGTTTATTATGTTGACTTTATATGATTTAAATACAAATTCTAAATGTTTGATAGTTTAAATCATACTTGATTTTAAATACAAATTCTAGTTGTTTGACAGTTTAAAATCGTTTATCGAGCTTAAGGTCAAAGTTAGAAACAATTAATTGTTCTAACGAATTTTTCTAAAGAAACAACAACAACAACAAAGTTTTTACAATATGAAAGGAAAAAAACCACTAGCAAATTGATTTTATTGTACAATTTCTGCGTGCTAAACGCGTCATCAGAAATCTTTGTGATTGCCCGTGCAAGCGCGTAGACGCACTGCACCATCGGGGCGATGAGATTTTGAAGCTTCAATTTCTCATTTTTTCCCTTAATTTCATAATGCCACATTTGTTGTTGTATTTCTGTTTTACTTTAGTTTCTATGCCTATATTATATGTAGTCCAACAGCCTGCTGGAATTCGTTAGAACAATTAATTGTTTCTAACTTTGACCTTAAGCTCGATAAACGATTTTAAACTGTCAAACAACTAGAATTTGTATTTAAAATCAAGTATGATTTAAACTATCAAACATTTAGAATTTGTATTTAAATCATATAAAGTCAACATAATAAACATAGAGGTCATTTAGGAAAAAACTTTAATCAAATGGTAGAGCTCGACCAAACGGAAACAGCTGAAAAACAAAATCAGCAAAAATTCTAAAAACAACTTCAGTAAACATGCTTTGTTAGTGCAGAATTCCAGCAGGCTGTTGGACTACATATAATATAGGCATAGAAACTAAAGTAAAACAGAAATACAACAACAAATGTGGCATTATGAAATTAAGGGAAAAAATGAGAAATTGAAGCTTCAAAATCTCATCGCCCCGATGGTGCAGTGCGTCTACGCGCTTGCACGGGCAATCACAAAGATTTCTGATGACGCGTTTAGCACGCAGAAATTGTACAATAAAATCAATTTGCTAGTGGTTTTTTTCCTTTCATATTGTAAAAACTTTGTTGTTGTTGTTGTTTCTTTAGAAAAATTCGTTAGAACAATTAATTGTTTCTAACTTTGACCTTAAGCTCGATAAACGATTTTAAACTGTCAAACAACTAGAATTTGTATTTAAAATCAAGTATGATTTAAACTATCAAACATTTAGAATTTGTATTTAAATCATATAAAGTCAACATAATAAACATAGAGGTCATTTAGGAAAAAACTTTAATCAAATGGTAGAGCTCGACCAAACGGAAACAGCTGAAAAACAAAATCAGCAAAAATTCTAAAAACAACTTCAGTAAACATGCTTTGTTAGTGCAGAATTCCAGCAGGCTGTTGGACTACATATAATATAGGCATAGAAACTAAAGTAAAACAGAAATACAACAACAAATGTGGCATTATGAAATTAAGGGAAAAAATGAGAAATTGAAGCTTCAAAATCTCATCGCCCCGATGGTGCAGTGCGTCTACGCGCTTGCACGGGCAATCACAAAGATTTCTGATGACGCGTTTAGCACGCAGAAATTGTACAATAAAATCAATTTGCTAGTGGTTTTTTTCCTTTCATATTGTAAAAACTTTGTTGTTGTTGTTGTTTCTTTAGAAAAATTCGTTAGAACAATTAATTGTTTCTAACTTTGACCTTAAGCTCGATAAACGATTTTAAACTGTCAAACAACTAGAATTTGTATTTAAAATCAAGTATGATTTAAACTATCAAACATTTAGAATTTGTATTTAAATCATATAAAGTCAACATAATAAACATAGAGGTCATTTAGGAAAAAACTTTAATCAAATGGTAGAGCTCGACCAAACGGAAACAGCTGAAAAACAAAATCAGCAAAAATTCTAAAAACAACTTCAGTAAACATGCTTTGTTAGTGCAGAATTCCAGCAGGCTGTTGGACTACATATAATATAGGCATAGAAACTAAAGTAAAACAGAAATACAACAACAAATGTGGCATTATGAAATTAAGGGAAAAAATGAGAAATTGAAGCTTCAAAATCTCATCGCCCCGATGGTGCAGTGCGTCTACGCGCTTGCACGGGCAATCACAAAGATTTCTGATGACGCGTTTAGCACGCAGAAATTGTACAATAAAATCAATTTGCTAGTGGTTTTTTTCCTTTCATATTGTAAAAACTTTGTTGTTGTTGTTGTTTCTTTAGAAAAATTCGTTAGAACAATTAATTGTTTCTAACTTTGACCTTAAGCTCGATAAACGATTTTAAACTGTCAAACAACTAGAATTTGTATTTAAAATCAAGTATGATTTAAACTATCAAACATTTAGAATTTGTATTTAAATCATATAAAGTCAACATAATAAACATAGAGGTCATTTAGGAAAAAACTTTAATCAAATGGTAGAGCTCGACCAAACGGAAACAGCTGAAAAACAAAATCAGCAAAAATTCTAAAAACAACTTCAGTAAACATGCTCTGTTAGTGCAGAATTCCAGCAGGCTGTTGGACTACATATAATATAGGCATAGAAACTAAAGTAAAACAGAAATACAACAACAAATGTGGCATTATGAAATTAAGGGAAAAAATGAGAAATTGAAGCTTCAAAATCTCATCGCCCCGATGGTGCAGTGCGTCTACGCGCTTGCACGGGCAATCACAAAGATTTCTGATGACGCGTTTAGCACGCAGAAATTGTACAATAAAATCAATTTGCTAGTGGTTTTTTTCCTTTCATATTGTAAAAACTTTGTTGTTGTTGTTGTTTCTTTAGAAAAATTCGTTAGAACAATTAATTGTTTCTAACTTTGACCTTAAGCTCGATAAACGATTTTAAACTGTCAAACAACTAGAATTTGTATTTAAAATCAAGTATGATTTAAACTATCAAACATTTAGAATTTGTATTTAAATCATATAAAGTCAACATAATAAACATAGAGGTCATTTAGGAAAAAACTTTAATCAAATGGTAGAGCTCGACCAAACGGAAACAGCTGAAAAACAAAATCAGCAAAAATTCTAAAAACAACTTCAGTAAACATGCTTTGTTAGTGCAGAATTCCAGCAGGCTGTTGGACTACATATAATATAGGCATAGAAACTAAAGTAAAACAGAAATACAACAACAAATGTGGCATTATGAAATTAAGGGAAAAAAAATGAGAAATTGAAGCTTCAAAATCTCATCGCCCCGATGGTGCAGTGCGTCTACGCGCTTGCACGGGCAATCACAAAGATTTCTGATGACGCGTTTAGCACGCAGAAATTGTACAATAAAATCAATTTGCTAGTGGTTTTTTTCCTTTCATATTGTAAAAACTTTGTTGTTGTTGTTGTTTCTTTAGAAAAATTCGTTAGAACAATTAATTGTTTCTAACTTTGACCTTAAGCTCGATAAACGATTTTAAACTGTCAAACAACTAGAATTTGTATTTAAAATCAAGTATGATTTAAACTATCAAACATTTAGAATTTGTATTTAAATCATATAAAGTCAACATAATAAACATAGAGGTCATTTAGGAAAAAACTTTAATCAAATGGTAGAGCTCGACCAAACGGAAACAGCTGAAAAACAAAATCAGCAAAAATTCTAAAAACAACTTCAGTAAACATGCTTTGTTAGTGCAGAATTCCAGCAGGCTGTTGGACTACATATAATATAGGCATAGAAACTAAAGTAAAACAGAAATACAACAACAAATGTGGCATTATGAAATTAAGGGAAAAAAATGAGAAATTGAAGCTTCAAAATCTCATCGCCCCGATGGTGCAGTGCGTCTACGCGCTTGCACGGGCAATCACAAAGATTTCTGATGACGCGTTTAGCACGCAGAAATTGTACAATAAAATCAATTTGCTAGTGGTTTTTTTCCTTTCATATTGTAAAAACTTTGTTGTTGTTGTTGTTTCTTTAGAAAAATTCGTTAGAACAATTAATTGTTTCTAACTTTGACCTTAAGCTCGATAAACGATTTTAAACTGTCAAACAACTAGAATTTGTATTTAAAATCAAGTATGATTTAAACTATCAAACATTTAGAATTTGTATTTAAATCATATAAAGTCAACATAATAAACATAGAGGTCATTTAGGAAAAAACTTTAATCAAATGGTAGAGCTCGACCAAACGGAAACAGCTGAAAAACAAAATCAGCAAAAATTCTAAAAACAACTTCAGTAAACATGCTTTGTTAGTGCAGAATTCCAGCAGGCTGTTGGACTACATATAATATAGGCATAGAAACTAAAGTAAAACAGAAATACAACAACAAATGTGGCATTATGAAATTAAGGGAAAAAATGAGAAATTGAAGCTTCAAAATCTCATCGCCCCGATGGTGCAGTGCGTCTACGCGCTTGCACGGGCAATCACAAAGATTTCTGATGACGCGTTTAGCACGCAGAAATTGTACAATAAAATCAATTTGCTAGTGGTTTTTTTCCTTTCATATTGTAAAAACTTTGTTGTTGTTGTTGTTTCTTTAGAAAAATTCGTTAGAACAATTAATTGTTTCTAACTTTGACCTTAAGCTCGATAAACGATTTTAAACTGTCAAACAACTAGAATTTGTATTTAAAATCAAGTATGATTTAAACTATCAAACATTTAGAATTTGTATTTAAATCATATAAAGTCAACATAATAAACATAGAGGTCATTTAGGAAAAAACTTTAATCAAATGGTAGAGCTCGACCAAACGGAAACAGCTGAAAAACAAAATCAGCAAAAATTCTAAAAACAACTTCAGTAAACATGCTTTGTTAGTGCAGAATTCCAGCAGGCTGTTGGACTACATATAATATAGGCATAGAAACTAAAGTAAAACAGAAATACAACAACAAATGTGGCATTATGAAATTAAGGGAAAAAATGAGAAATTGAAGCTTCAAAATCTCATCGCCCCGATGGTGCAGTGCGTCTACGCGCTTGCACGGGCAATCACAAAGATTTCTGATGACGCGTTTAGCACGCAGAAATTGTACAATAAAATCAATTTGCTAGTGGTTTTTTTCCTTTCATATTGTAAAAACTTTGTTGTTGTTGTTGTTTCTTTAGAAAAATTCGTTAGAACAATTAATTGTTTCTAACTTTGACCTTAAGCTCGATAAACGATTTTAAACTGTCAAACAACTAGAATTTGTATTTAAAATCAAGTATGATTTAAACTATCAAACATTTAGAATTTGTATTTAAATCATATAAAGTCAACATAATAAACATAGAGGTCATTTAGGAAAAAACTTTAATCAAATGGTAGAGCTCGACCAAACGGAAACAGCTGAAAAACAAAATCAGCAAAAATTCTAAAAACAACTTCAGTAAACATGCTTTGTTAGTGCAGAATTCCAGCAGGCTGTTGGACTACATATAATATAGGCATAGAAACTAAAGTAAAACAGAAATACAACAACAAATGTGGCATTATGAAATTAAGGGAAAAAATGAGAAATTGAAGCTTCAAAATCTCATCGCCCCGATGGTGCAGTGCGTCTACGCGCTTGCACGGGCAATCACAAAGATTTCTGATGACGCGTTTAGCACGCAGAAATTGTACAATAAAATCAATTTGCTAGTGGTTTTTTTCCTTTCATATTGTAAAAACTTTGTTGTTGTTGTTGTTTCTTTAGAAAAATTCGTTAGAACAATTAATTGTTTCTAACTTTGACCTTAAGCTCGATAAACGATTTTAAACTGTCAAACAACTAGAATTTGTATTTAAAATCAAGTATGATTTAAACTATCAAACATTTAGAATTTGTATTTAAATCATATAAAGTCAACATAATAAACATAGAGGTCATTTAGGAAAAAACTTTAATCAAATGGTAGAGCTCGACCAAACGGAAACAGCTGAAAAACAAAATCAGCAAAAATTCTAAAAACAACTTCAGTAAACATGCTTTGTTAGTGCAGAATTCCAGCAGGCTGTTGGACTACATATAATATAGGCATAGAAACTAAAGTAAAACAGAAATACAACAACAAATGTGGCATTATGAAATTAAGGGAAAAAATGAGAAATTGAAGCTTCAAAATCTCATCGCCCCGATGGTGCAGTGCGTCTACGCGCTTGCACGGGCAATCACAAAGATTTCTGATGACGCGTTTAGCACGCAGAAATTGTACAATAAAATCAATTTGCTAGTGGTTTTTTTCCTTTCATATTGTAAAAACTTTGTTGTTGTTGTTGTTTCTTTAGAAAAATTCGTTAGAACAATTAATTGTTTCTAACTTTGACCTTAAGCTCGATAAACGATTTTAAACTGTCAAACAACTAGAATTTGTATTTAAAATCAAGTATGATTTAAACTATCAAACATTTAGAATTTGTATTTAAATCATATAAAGTCAACATAATAAACATAGAGGTCATTTAGGAAAAAACTTTAATCAAATGGTAGAGCTCGACCAAACGGAAACAGCTGAAAAACAAAATCAGCAAAAATTCTAAAAACAACTTCAGTAAACATGCTTTGTTAGTGCAGAATTCCAGCAGGCTGTTGGACTACATATAATATAGGCATAGAAACTAAAGTAAAACAGAAATACAACAACAAATGTGGCATTATGAAATTAAGGGAAAAAATGAGAAATTGAAGCTTCAAAATCTCATCGCCCCGATGGTGCAGTGCGTCTACGCGCTTGCACGGGCAATCACAAAGATTTCTGATGACGCGTTTAGCACGCAGAAATTGTACAATAAAATCAATTTGCTAGTGGTTTTTTTCCTTTCATATTGTAAAAACTTTGTTGTTGTTGTTGTTTCTTTAGAAAAATTCGTTAGAACAATTAATTGTTTCTAACTTTGACCTTAAGCTCGATAAACGATTTTAAACTGTCAAACAACTAGAATTTGTATTTAAAATCAAGTATGATTTAAACTATCAAACATTTAGAATTTGTATTTAAATCATATAAAGTCAACATAATTAAATAAAATATCACAATAGTATCGAATTAGTTCCTTGGATATGAAATATCGTTGTAATATTTGAACTGTATTAAAATGTAAAACAAAATATATTAAAAAATGTTATAATCAATTGAGGAGTATTTAATGTAATACTTTTTGAATTAAAAATCTTTGTAATACTTTGATTGTATTAAAATACGCAAATTTATTCCAAGATTTCTAACCGTGCACATACGCAATTCTACGTGACTTCAAAGCATTTAGAGTTGCGTAAGTGTAATGTGCAGACGCCAGGTCTGGCCAAAAAACTATTGTCTCGTCGGTGATACTTACGGATGAACTCTCCAAGCGCCGGTATGCACCTTTCAATGTAAATCTGCAATTTCACCGCCAAGCCGAATTTGAAAAAGACGTGTTCGCTAACATCCAACCACAATAAAACTTCCTTTGGGAAGATTGCAAGACTCAAAGAAATATTTTTCCTGCCACTCGTTGCCTTCAATCGGAAAGAAGGCCTCTGGAATAATCATCTGGTATAATCATCTCTGCGTACTTGGCGATTTCAACCTTAGTAAATTATCTTGGACCTATATGTTTGATGATGCTTTTTTAACACCACTAAATGTAAATTCTGAAACGGAAATTTATTTAATTGATACTTTTTCTAACCTTAATTTGCAGCAAATAAATGGCTGTTTTATCTTGTTACACAGATTGCTAAATTTAGTCTTTTTGAGTAATAGAGTAAGTTTTAAAATTTTTAAATCTAATTTTCCCATTACTAATTCGGATATCCATCATATTTCTCTGTGCATTCATGTAAAGTTCTATAAGTTCCCACCTCATGATGTGAGTAATTAGTGTTTACCTAGTTTTAACTTTTAACTTTGTGATTTTAACCTTAGTAATAGATTGATCTCTGAGATAGACTGGAATTGTTAATTAAATGATCATGATTTGATGAAAAGTTTATTTTTTTTAAATACGAAGTTTTAAAAATATGTAATATGTATATATCACTTATCCATAAAAAGAATTATAAAATAACATGGTACAAAGCTAGTTTAAAAAGTGGAAGAATTTAAGAAACAAATTTTATAAATTATATATTCAAACTAAGAGTAGTATTTATTTTATAAAATATTGACAGCATATGAGGGAATTCAATTTTCTTGATAGATATCTGTTTAAGCAATATGTTTCTAAATTTGGGTCTTAAATTAACACTAATCCGAAGGAGTTTTGGCGTTACGTTAATCCCAAAAACGGTGAGTCAAAATTTCCCTCCTCATTGTTTTAAAATAATACTGTTTCTAAAAATTCATTGGAAACAGCTAACCTCTTTGCAACATTTTTTAAATCTTATTTAGAATCAGTCATCGATTTTATGAATGATAACTATGTTAACTATTCTCATTGCATTGATTATAGTAAACTTTCAATCTCTGAAAATTATGTCATTGAAGCGAATTATGTCAAGTGTGACTTTGATGGGTTGTCTTTTATTCTCATAAAAAATTTTTATTTATCCCTGGCAAGACCCCTTAAACTAATTTTTAATAAATCAATTATCTCTGGCGCATTTATTGACGACGGTATCTCACGATAAAGAAGGTATCTTTTGTGACTCCAGTCTTCAAATCTGGTAATAGGAATAATATTGCTAACTATAGAAAATATTTTTCGCTAGAAAAAGTTATATTTAACCAAATAAACATGTTTTTGTTCGAGGACGCTCTACTGTTACAAATCTATCTTTGTTTACTGAATACTGTATTGCGTCATTTAAAGAAGGGATTATAAGTTAAATCTTTGATGTTAAATGTTTCTCAATT
Organism: Dichetophora obliterata; assembly: GCA_963920525.1. Taxonomy (NCBI): domain Eukaryota; kingdom Metazoa; phylum Arthropoda; class Insecta; order Diptera; family Sciomyzidae; genus Dichetophora; species Dichetophora obliterata. Next base: position 62,260,244 of record OY986438.1, on the reverse strand, counting down.
GCTATAATGTTTTAATTATTTAAAATTGTGAGTTAAATTGTTCAAGTGAAAATAATTGTTGAAAATTAATGTACATATATGTTTTCAGTTTGTTTACCCTGATGATGATTGCCGACGGTAGTCGAAATATTGGTTAATTATAATAAAAAATTAAAACTATTTAGTTAATTCGTTTTATGATCTATGAAATTATTACATGAATTATATTGTGAGCTTTAGATCAAGTAAGTTTTTAAAGAAGGCAACAACAACAACAACAACTCTGTGTAGAGTCAATCACATAGCTGACTAGACAGTCTGTTTCGGAAATCGCTACATATTCCTCTTCAGTAGTCTTTGGGTGATTAAGCTGTGATCAACTCACTGTTCACACTTCTGGTGAAGCAAAAAACTCGTTTCATTTCTATGGTGCATTTCGACAAACTATCGAACACCAATGAATATTGAAATACATAAAGAAGCAACTAGAACAGATGGCAACCCTTGATAGAGTTGATGGCGGTGATCTATAAATAGCCTACTGCTTTGAAATGTCATATGATTAGCAGCTATACAATTCAAAAGAATGACTTCCAAAATCTGCGCACTCATATACTAGTTTAAACAGTGAGTTGATCACAGCTTAATCACTCAAAGACTACTGAAGAGGAAAATGTAGCGATTTCCGAAACAGACTGTCTTGTCAGCTAAGTGATTGGCTCTACACAGAGTTGTTGTTGCTTTCTTTAAAAACTTACTCGATCCTAAAGCTCATAAAACTATTTAAGTTTTTCATTTTTAATAATTTAGACCTTTAGCCCGCAAAATTAAGGTTAAAAAAATAATTTTAAAAGTCTCTGAAGGCTTTTATTTAAAAAAGTTTAGTTTAAGAGTCTTTTGAGACATTTATTTTATAAAAGTCTTTTTAAAAGTCTTTTTTAAAAAAAGTATTGTATGTTAATTATTTGTTCAACATATATCTTTCTAAAAGTCAACAATATTAACAAAATCAATCGGTGGAATAAATTGGTTGCTGAAACCAATTCATAAATAAACATATTTTAAAATTTTTTCGCAGTTTTTTTTATTGTAAGCTGTATATTTTATTTTATAAAATAAAAGTCTCGAAAAAATCTTAAAAATAACTTCTAAAAATAAAAGTCTTTAAAGACTTGAAAAATTATTTTGGAAAATAAAAGTCTTTGGAGACTCTTAAATTTTATTTTTAAGTTTAGGAATTAAATGTGAGGGAAAACTTTTATTTTAAAAGTTAAAGCCAACTCATAACTTATATTTTTATAAAAAAAGTTAAAAGTAATTTTTAACTTTTTTAATTAAATAAAAAAGGTAACAGTCGGACAATATTTAAAAAATTAAATTTTTAAAAGTTTTTTTCAGGCTCTGCTTAAATCTATTTTAAATTCATTATATGAATGGTGTGAAAAAATTGCTTAACTTTAAATATTGGGAAATGTGCTGTTGTTTCGTATTCAAAATCTATTTGTCCTATTTTGACGTCTTATGAGCTAAATAATTTGCAACTCAATCGTGTGACAGTTATTAAGGACCTTGTAGTGATATTTGATTCAAAATTTAAATTTATTAACCATTTGAATTATATTATCCCTAAAGCCTACCAAATGTTGGCCTTTATTCATCGGAATAGTCGCAATTTTACAAATCCATATGTGCTTGAGACTCTTTTTACCTCACTTGTCCGCTCAAAATTAGAATATGCATCTTTAATGTATAATAATAAATATAATAAATAATAAGTATAATAAGTATAATAATATAATAAATTTCAATGTGCCATGCAGATTGTTCCGTAGTTCCGATATATTTTGTTTATGCACTTGCCAAAGAAACTATGCCTTAAATTCGCCAATTAATAGATCTTTAAGTGAATTCAATAGTCTGTATAGAATATGTGGTATTGATTTTGCCCCCTCAAAAGAGTCTCTAAAATGTATATTACAAGCATATTTTTTGGCTTACTGTCTGTAAGACTTGCAATTCATCCTAGTGTTTCAGCTTTCAAGCGAGCGGGAACTTTAAAGTTATCAAGCACACATTTTTTCCAGAACCCGTCTTTCTTTCTATGTTTTCTTTATTTTCTATCACTTTAATTGAATTATAGTTACATGTTTTTTGTTAACCCCATGTCTTTTAAATGGTGAAATATTTCATTTTTCTTTTTGTTTGAATTTTTTCGCAAAATTTACAAATTAATTCCCGATGTTGTGCTTCGTTCAGTGACATTTTTACGACTTAATGCATAAATTTTTTTCAAAAATATCTATGCTGCGTGATCAATGATATATCGTATTAATTTTGTACATAATAAGATTTAATTGTAACAAGGTATTGGATCAAAAGTTTTGGCCTGACAATACGATGGTGCATGAATTTATTTCTAGACCTCGGCCTACAACTTCCTTGACTACTTTTCCGGTTCTTAACAAGAATCAAAAAAACTAGATTGTTGCTTTCAGTTCCTTATCCTTTACCAAAGCGTTCGTGGCATTAACACAAAACTAAATAATTTATTAATTTTGAGTCACAACCTTCACTTTAATATAATTGCTTTTAGTGAGACTTGACTAAAGACCTGAAACCTAACACTCTAAATACTGAAATTCTGTGCAACAAATTTAACATATATCGCAAAGATAGAAACTTCATTCCTGGTATTTGCTCTAAAGGCGGGGGTGTGTTGATTGCAGTCAAAGTGACACATTTCTCTGAACAGTTATTAATTCCAGAATCCTTGGACATTGAATTCTGTTGTGTTCATGTTAAGTTTGGTTCCTTGAGGCTTTTTATTACATGCTCATATATTCCTCCCCTTTCTACCTTAGAAGTTTATGGCAAACATTTTGCTTCTATTAGTAAAGTTTGCTCAAAACTGCAATCTAATGCTCATATTTTAATAACTGGTGATTTTAACCTGCCAAACGTTTCATGAAACTGCTGTTATGAAATTCCTAGAATATTTTTACCTTCGTCTGAAAGTTCATAAGATAATTATTTTTTAAACGAGCTCTCAATCCAAGGCCTGTTCCAACCTAACCGCATCTTTAGCAAAAATAACCGTTTGCTTGATCTGGTGTTTTTTGATGACAGCAATATCGCTTCTGTGTCTAAATCAGATCCTCTGGTTACACCCAAAGATTCTCATCATCCAACATAAGAAATTATTTTAAATTTTCCAAAACCATCTGTGCAGTACTATGATTCTCAACCGCCTTTTAAGTTTAACTTTAAAAAAACAAACTACGTGATTTTGAAGAATAACTTGTCCAATATAAACTGGAATTCTATTCTAAATATTAATACAAAAAGTTTATCTTCTCAGAGTCTTGATGATGCGGTATATGCGTTTAATAGAACGATCAATGATTGTTTTCTAAAAGCTGTTCCGCAAAGGAAAGCCTCTTTGACATAGGGTCCGGTATGGTATAGAAATGAATTAAGAAAAATGAGGAACTTGAAATCTAGGTACTATAAAAAAATATCAAAAAACACATAACATATGCGATTTTGGATGCTATACCTCGATTACTGTTACTCAAACAGTTGTGCAAACAATCCTATAATATCTTCTTAACAAAAGTGAAATGAAACATCAAATCTGATGCTTAATCCTTTTGGAACTTTGTTAACACAAAACGTAAGATTGATTCCTATCCTTCTTTTATGAAGTACAATTCTGTTGAGTCCGATAATGATAATAGTATTTGCAATCTTTTCGCTAACTTTTTCAAGACGACTTATTCATCATCGTCCTTTGATTATTTAAGTTATCCTTTCAATATTCAATCTGGGAATATTTATTTCCCAATTATTGATACAAACACAGTCTTATCATTTTTAAAAAATATTAAAATATCATATAAAAGTGGTCCTGATAACATACCTTCATATATATTAAAACACTGCTGAGAAGAATTAGTAACTCCAATCTCTTTACTATTTACTTCATCGCAAACCACCAATTAAATGTACCTTCAAAATTTGTGGTTATCCATTGGAGTCCTTAGATATTTTCAATGATCTTGGAGTTACAATGGATCCTAAACTACGCTTTAATATCAATGTAAATAAAATAATACATAGAGCAAATAGAACTTTAGGATTTATTAAACGTTGGGCAAAAGAGTTTAATGATCCATTCATAACGAAAACCTTATTCACTTCCCTAGTGCGGCCTATCTTAGAATACGCTTTAGTTGTTTGGTGCCCAAGATACGGTTGTTACATGTACAATCAGTAAAAGCTGAGCTATTGTAATACACAGACGTGTTTTTAACCCGCTCTTTCTTTTACATTTTAAGAATTTGTGCCGGTTGCAATTTTAATCACCAAAAATTAAATAAATAAACAATAAAAATTTAAAGTGGACCTTATTACAAATAAGTGAAAAGACCTTAATAACCAAATAAATAAAAAAATTTCACTGGGTCAAAAATTCTTTGTGCTATTCAACCAATCGACTGAATTAAATATAAATAAAACCAAAGAAACAACAACAACAATATATTAGTTAGCTTCGAGTCACAGTAAAATAAAAGTGCGAATTCTGCAGTCGTTTGGAGTTAACCAAAACAAAAACAACAACAACATACTTATATTCCACTACTGACCTACAAATTGTGTTTCGTTTTAACTTGTGCTCAAAAAACTCACAAATTGTGTTTTGAAAGCAATTGTGTTTTAAAACTGAACTGAAATATTAAAAAAAACTTAATTATCGAAATGGAAAAAATTTGCAATAACTCTGGTTGCACAACTGCTGACTCTAACGCACAAATGGTTGCTTGCGGGGGAATCTGTGGCAAAAGTTATCATGCCACCTGTCTGGGCCTTTCAAAAAGAAGTCTATTGTACATAAACGAGTACCTTAACAACTTTAATTTTTACTGTGACGAATGCAATGAAATCTGTCTATAGCACGTCTTGATTGCTGTTAAATGCCTCAGTGAATCTAACAATTCAGTTTTATCTGAAAATAAATTGTTTTTCAACAAGGTAAAGTCCGAATTATCTACGTTCGACGACATCATCAAGATAACAGAAGACTTTAACAACGGTATAGAGTTATCAAAAGAGTTCTCTAAAAAAATGAATGAAGCCAGTACTAAAAACATTGTACAAATTTTAAAACAAACTAAAAATGAACTCCTAGATGAACTCAAAACACGCTCCGAGCATTTGTTAAGTGATTTAATTGTTAACCTCAGCAAAGTACTGACCACGGCACTGTCAACAAACTTAAAGGAGATTAATGACAGAATTACATATCTACGCAATGATATGGATAGTCTCCTGCAGAGCGCTTCGCCCAAAACAAGTCATAGACAGCATTGTGCAGATCCTCTTCTCTCAGTATTAATTAACAATGTTACCGAAGTCGGCAATGAAATAGCAGCAACACGCCTGGAGCTTACAGATGTAACAGATGTTCTCAAACAAGCTTCAAACAATATTGATTACATTTCAGAAAATATCCAGCATGAACCTGTGCAATCTTCCCCTCACCAACGATCAATCCTTGAGGAATTAACGGAAAATTCAACCGTGTCCCAACCTTTTCCCACTCTGATTTCAACCGTAACTCCTCAGACTGTATCTATGATCTCGGATCAATTTTCTCATCCCACCAGCACTCTACCTAATCAGCTCATTACACAATTTGGTACATCGTGGACTACAAAGGAATGGGAAAACAGAATTGAGAGGCTAAACATAGGAAACCAGTCAAGCCACACTTCTTTCTATATCAAAGGTGCTCCATATCTGGCAGACGCTTCTTGGATTCGTGCATTTTTTAAGCGTTCTTTTAGTATAACGACTATTGACTGCAAGAAGATAAAGGCTAGCTGTTTTAAAATCGGGATTCCCTCCAAGTACGAATGGTTGTTCCACAGTTCGACAGAGAACAGCATTAAGCTGGACCAAATGAGACTGTCAATATGGCGTAACAAGGAAAAACATGGTTGTAATAAGCATAAACATACATCTAGAAATAAGAGTTAAAATAGTAAGGCAATATCAGTTAAGAAAAATAATAATATAGTGAGTAACAACAATTCTAAAGTAAAAATCAATAATTCTAAAATGCCTACTAAATCCATAGTTAATAATAATAATAATACTAAATTACCTTTTAAGGCCACAAATAATCTAAACCTAATCAAAACTGGAGTTTCAAAACTTCTGTATTTCCCAATTTCAATAATCGTGTTAATAAACGCGTTTCTTTTAACCTTAACCCCGATTCTAGACCTTTACAAATTCCAACCGCACCTACCAATAACTTAAATACCAATAAAAGTTATCCTAATTTTATTCGGTCTCACGTTCTTAACCCTTCACAATCACATGCTCTATCAACATCTACAACCCAAGCTAATCCTCAGATGCCCACTTCAACAACCTCAACCATTCCATCCACCACAAATCAACCAATATCACCTGCAACACCCTTTTCAGATGCACCCTTCGTAGTCGCCACCACCTTTTAATGATCCTCTTCTACCCCCCCAAGCGAAATTATCAAAAAATTTGGCTGACATAAGTAGTGAAGGCCGATTTATCATGTCTCGTCTTCGTGACCGGCGTTTATACAATATGATAATATCCGCTTGTACCTGGCATACCTGTATAACAAATCGGATTCTATTTGTATAGATGGTATAACTAAAACAAGTGTTATGGTTTCGATACATCAAGAAGGTCTTCCAACGGAGTCAGAAGATTTGAAGAAAATTTTCATAAACTATCATGAAAGCTTCAATTTATCCCCAAAAGATGTTGAAAATGATCTCTCTGCATTCGCATCGCATACACATTCAAAGCGGATTTGGCACCTTCAAAGATCTCGTACTAACACAAAAAACTACTACTGCTCCTAGCTCTCACGCTATTACGACTCCTATCTCCCAAAACCTGCCTAACCCGTTAAATACTTTAAACTTATTCTACCATAACTGTGGTGGTATGAGAGGTAAACTTAGTTAACTTTTTGTTGATGCTAAATCTTGTCACTTCAATGTTCTTGCCTTTATGGAAACGTGGTTAAATGATACATTAAAAAATGAGAAAATTCTTGATTATAATTGGACAATATACCGTAATGATAGAGATTATACAAAAACTGGTCTTTTACGTGGTGGAGGAGTTTTGATTGCCACACACAATGCCTTGTCTAGTGAGATAATTGCAACATCCTCTCATAATTGCCTTGAACTCCTAATAATAACAATAATACTAGATCTAAATCGTTATATATATATTGGTGCAATATATATTGCTCCCAACTCAAAAGAAAGATCATACAATGAGTTATGTGAAACTATAACTTCAGTTACAGCCAATTTAAACGAAGTAGATAAAATAATTATATTGGGAGACTTTAACCGTCCCAATATTTCTTTTATTACCGATGATAATGACAAACACCTTCTTCCAATTAATCTTACTAATTCGGTCGACTTCAATTTACTTAGCATCTTTTATAGTAACGAATGTCTGCAAGTAGCTCCCATCCCCAACCAGAATGGACGTTGGTTAGATTTAGTTCTTACTAACTCATACGACGAAGTCAACGTCACTCCAACCTGTGAAGCAGAGCATTTATTCTCAAATACCCTTCACCACACTGCATTTACAGTTCAATTACTTGCTTCCCGTATAACCTTTAGACAATCCTTTAATAATTCTGTAGTGTATGATTTTCTTAACGCTGATTATAATAATATAAGAAATGAACTGAATTCTTTTAACTGGGACCAACTATCAGTCTTGGATTTGGACGATGCTGTTTCATTTTTCTATCAGAGTATCTTTTCCGTACTTGATACTTTTGTTTCAAAAATAAAAAAACGAAATAAACTATCTGAACCGTGGCTTGATCCCAATCTTAGGCAACTCAGAAATCAAAGAAATAGTCTCTACAAAATCGTTAAAAACACCGTCATTGTAAGTGATGAAGCAAAGGCAAGATATGCAGAGCTGTCTAAAGAGTTTTCAAAAAAGTCTGAAGAAGCATATAAAATTTACACCATGTTGATTGTTGAAAGAATTATTAACGACCCTAAAAAATTTTTCGACTTTGTAAACGTCAAGCGTAAATCGGCCGGATATCCTACAACCATGTTTAATGGTAATGTTTCTTCTTCCAACCCACAAGTGATCTGTAATATCTTTGCAGATCATTTTAAAGAAGTCTTTCGTCCTCCTTCAACCCCAATTCGTACCCCGTTGCTGTATCCCAACACGTCCCCTTTGGTTTGCACAGTCAATATTACACAAAAGGACATAATTAATTCTATAAATGAATTAGATCCCTACAAGTCTCCCGGTCCGGACCTTATTCCACCAATTCTCCTTGTTCAGTGCCTGGCTCAGTGAATTACACCATTACATATTATTTTTAATAAGTCTTTGGAAATAGGTGTTTTTTCATCTTTTTGGAAGTCAGCGATAAGAGAGCGATTGAAAACTATAGAGATATTGCGTTATTGTCAACTATTCCTAAGCTTTTTGAAAAAATAATATGAGAAAGGAGCTGCCGTTACGGTGAATGGCAGTATCGAGCAAAATTAATTTAAATTTCAATTTTCAATTTATTTTGATTACTTTGTTAGCATATAAGAACATAGGTCTTTTGCATGCCTCTACTATAACAGTAAATAACAACTAAAAAATATCATTGAGCAATGAATATAAAGTAATTAAGTAACTTAAATTTAATATAAAAAAATTTATATAGTTTAAATAGAGTTTAATATAATTTAAATAAAAAATCAATTTCAATTTAAATTAATATAATATTCAACAATTTTCATCCTTTTTTGAAAAACAAGAAAGAAGTATTTAAATGAAGGAAAGAAAAGAAAGAAAAGATAGAAAATAGCTATGAAAAGTGTTCGAAAATTAAATGCTTAAAGACCTTTTGGTTGGAAACAATTTTAACATGGTTTGGCAGTGAATCCCACAATCTGATAGCGCTGACGAAAAACAGCCTACTAGACCTTTTGTAATAAAAGCGAGGTATCAAGAGGTTGAGGTTTCTGCCCGACCTACAGAACTGAAGTTTCTCAAAAAGATAAAGTGGACGACGTGAGTAGATGATTTTATGCAAAAAGATACAATTTCTTGCTTCAAGATAGCTAACAAGGCTACGTCCAAGTAATTTTGCGCAGAAGGAAGAGATATGGTCAAACTTCTTTAAGCCGTAGACATAACGAGCTGCATTATTGAGAGCAACTAATAACTTGTGTAACGATCTCGAGTCGAGTTTGCTATAAACAACTTCAGAATAAGTTATAATTGGCATCAGTAGCTGCAAAACCAGTTTTCGTCTCATCTCAACGGGTACAAACGATGCCGTCATCCTAAGGTTCCTTAAAACAAAGTATATTTTGATCACACAAGAATTGATGTGGTCCTCACAGGACAACGAGGAGTTCAATTGAAAACCAAGATTTGATAACTTGCTTACGATTTTTAATTCAGTGTCATTAAGGAATATCAAAGGGAATTCAATATTTATGAATGGAGTGCTAGATATCGGTAAAATATTTGATTTTAAGGGATTTAGCTTGAGTTTATTTGTTCTGGCCAATTCTGCCACCATGTTCAAGTCTTCATTCATCCTAACACATAAATCTTCAACGAGGCCATTAGGCCTAGACAAATACAATTGAAGGTCATCAGCATATGCATGCATGGTGACATTTTTACATTTGTCGAATATATCATTGATGAACATAGTAAACATAAGTGGCCCAAGAACTGAGCCCTTTGGAACTCCGCTAGTAGTTGTCTTGAACGTTGAGAAGTTTAACCCAGCCTTAACTCTTTGGGCCCTACCACTTAAATAGTTACCTAATAAGCGTACAGAAGTATCAGAAAACCCGAAATTTAACTTCAGTTTCCAGCACAATATGGAGTGGTTGACAGTATCGAATGCTTTTGAGAAGTCCAAAAGGCAAAGCAAGGTCAGATGCCCATTATCAAAGGGTACTCTTATATCATCTAAAATTTTAACTATGGCTGTGGAGCAGCTGTGCCCAGGACGAAAACCAGACTGAAATTTTGACATAAGACCAAGGTCATTTATGTAGTCAGAAATCTGTTCAGCCATAATAGACTCACAGATCTTTGATACAGACGACAGTAAACTTATTGGTCTGAAGTCACATGGCTCAATCGCATAGGATTTTCTTGCTATTGGGATAATAGTTGCCACTTTCCAGATCGCAGGAAAGCAAGAGGTAGTAAAGATATGGTTTAATATATGCACAAGAGGGCTAAGGACGAATGGCAATATCAATTTTAGAAACCTCATAGAGATACCATCCTCGCCTGAGGCATTCGATTTTATTTTCCTGACACAACGTACTATATCCAGTTCACTTACAGTTACAAATTCAAACTCCATGGGAAAAACAGAATCAGATCTAAAATTATCAATTGATGGAGCAGGTTCACTAGATATCGAATTTGCAGTGAAATAATTATTCAGATAATTGGGATCAATTTGACAAGCATCATTTCTTTTGTTACAGATGCCTATACTTTTCAAGTTACTCCACAAGCGTTTTGAGGGTAATGTGGGACTTAACTTTGACAGATAAAATTTCTTTTTTGACAGTCTGGTTGCTAACGACGCTTCATTCTTAAATTTCTTGTATTCCTCCCAGTTCCGAGAAGTAGGGTTGCGTTTCCACCTATTATATGATCTGCTGCGCAATTTTATGGCCATTTTTACAGCGTTAGTGAACCAGGGGAAAGAAATGTTTTTTACCCGACGTGTACACAGGGTAACATGGCCGTCAAAAAGATGGCGATCTGTAGATTAAAAAAAATTTAATTTCTCATCAACCGAGCTAAGAAACCAGCAATCGGTTTAATTTATGCGAGTTAAGTCATCATACAGTGCACCATAGTGAATAGACTTGAAATTACGAAACGAAAAGTATGTATCAGAAGCGGCAGGTGAGAGATTAATGTCAAACGTGCAGAATATTAAATCATGATCTGATAGACCCTGTTCTCACTCGCCTTAAAAAAGGCAGAGTAATGGCGTTATTTTGACACTATGCATCTGTCAGGTGTTCTTACTACCGACTTTTTTAAGCCCGCCTTATTTTGCATTCCGAGAACAGTCCATAAATGTGGTGTTAAATTTCGGAGAATTCATTACTTTGTAAGTCTTAAATTAAACAGCAACGCAAACAGAAAACCCAACCAATGCAAAACAAAATGTATTTGCGCTAAAACATAAGAGAACCACGAGGAAAATGAGGCACAATGAAACTTCAAAGTAACAGACGTCAAAATGAATCGCAAAATTTTTAAAATTTTTGAAAATGCTGCCTCACGTAACTTGTCACCTTCCCACTTCCCACCTTACCTGTAGACGTCAAAATTAATCCGATGCTCCGCCTAACGTAAGGCGCGTGAGAACAGGCTCATATAAAGGATAGCTGATAGAAGAGCAAAACAGAAGAAACATCTGACACTACAAATACATCTAATAAGCTGGGGAAAGCGTTGTTTGAAAACCTAGTTGGAATAATTGTATTTACTATATTGAGTCCAACTTCGGCCAAGCTGTCAAAAAATTCTTTACAATGATTGTCTTTGGATAATATATTCAAATTAAAATCACCAAATAACACGAAGTGTTAAAATTCTATAGCATTCTTGGATAACTCACTAAATAAGGGATCTAAACAACAACTACGGTTCGGGTTATAGACGCAAGAAAGGAAAATTTTAGTTCTGTTGTCATGAATTTCAACATTTAAATATTCAACATCTGAGCAGTTAGATTTGCCGAGAAAATTTACATTTAAATGTTGCTTGCAATATATTGCTACCTTTTTTATTGCATCGATCATTCCGAAACAGCTTGTAATTGTTAAGATTTACAAAAGAGTCATTTACATCGCTATGAAGCCAAGTCTCTGAAACACAAATAACATCTACCGACGAATTTTCCTAGACATATTTAACAAAATCTACCTTAAACGGATTTAACAACCTTCAGTCCTGAACGCTGTTGGCATAAAACCTCAATCATCGTTTTCTGATTTTCGTCAGCACTAAAAACAGTGTTAACCATGCCTGTTATAGATAGGTAAACTGATGAAACAATAAGCATTTATTTTAGAAGAAGAAAAATTAAAGTAGAAAAAAATACATGAAGATACAGGGTAAATAAATAAAACAGAGATCTGAAAGTATAAGATGAAAAAAATAAAAATATTGATAAAAAGGATAATATATAAAAAGTGGCATTAGTCAAAATCTTCTCCATCGACGACATCCCATGAGAATTCCTGAAGCTCCTCAATGTAGCTAATTTTATTTGTAGCGCCTTTTCTTTGCAATCTGATGTAAACAGAGCCGTGTAGCGTAAAAGCATTAAAGATTTTTTTGTTGCGCTTAAGGGCTATCGCAGCTTGCAAAATTTTTCTATCGCTTGGATTGAGGCTCTCATGAATGTAAACATTATTATCTGAATCGAGACCTGCGTTGCGCAAGTTGATAGCATTTTTGGCGCGCCTGCGATAGTCGCCGAAAGTTTTCAAAGCACGGTTTCGATCGAAAGGTGTATAAAACTTTACAATAACCATAGGGCTTTGGTTAAGTGATTTCGGTTTAACTCGAAAAATGTCTTTAATTTGGGGGATAAAAAATCAATCGATCTACAGATTTGATTGAAGGTACTCTTTTGGTTTTCACTAAGAGAGAGGGGCACTCCAAACAAAACCGCGTCGGCAGAGAAATCGATAGCTGTGTTGTTGTTGCTGGTGCTATTAATCTTTAAGAGTTCAGCAAGCTCGTCACAACGAGAAGAGAGAGTGCTAACTTTTTCTTTGAGTGCGTATATTTTACTGTCGTACTCTACAAATTTAGCACTAATTGAAGCAATATCCGTCTGAAGCTTTGGAAAAGCAGCTGGAAAAGTGAGACGTTACGGAATTCATAAGGTTATCAGTATGCTGTCTGAAGCGTTCTTCAAGAAGCCTCAATTCCTCTCTGGCATTAGTACTCAGACGCTCTTCCAAGGCACTGAGTTGATTGCCAAGTGTAGTTGCGTTGCTGTTCATTAATTTTGGTGCCGTCATTTTTGTTTGAACTTCGGGGAGCAAGTTGCTCACGCTGTTGTCGAGTCAGCATAGCAGCGGGAGTCATTTTTATTTTTATTTATTTTATTTATTTCATTTAAGATCTTAGGACATTAAGATAATATAATCTTATAAAGCTGCCCTAACGACAAAGTGTGTAAACAAGATTATATGAAGATAAATATTTAAACAAAATATAAGTTTTATATAATAAGCTTATACTAACAAAATTCAACAAAATTAAATACAGGTGCAAATTGGCTTAATTGACAAAAAATTTAACAAAATATAATACAATCTCAAATTTTCCTAGTTTATTACAGTTAACAGATATAAGATACAAAAATACAAAATACAATTTATTCAGTTCTCATAACTAGGAGTTACATTACAAGAAAAAACAAGTTGACATCAACTAACGAATCGAGCATTTAATCAACATAGAAACGACAAATTGGTTGCTTGGTAATAAGAATACATTAATTACACTTGAAAATAGTTTGATAGGTCCTTCTTGAAAACATTAATATTACTATTACATAAAAAACAAGCAGGAGGCGAGTTCCAAAGTCTGATAGCATGTATAAAGAATTGACGATCCGACATAAGCGACGTATGCCTTAACTGCACTATATGATTAGAGCGTCCGGAAGAGGTGAATCTCAATCTATTATATAAGTACGAAGGTTCATGCGAGTATATTATTTTGTGTAGCAGAGTTAGTGTTTTGAATTCAAGTTGCTGTTCAAAGGTTTTATTAAAAACTTGCAAGGCAAAGGAAGATACATGATCTGATCTATTTAAGCTAAAAATGTATCTCACAATGTTATTAAACAAAACTCTTAACTTCTGTCGAGTCACAATTTGCAAATATCTCACTACCATATAATAATGTTGGAATAAGATATGCTTTGGCAAGTGTCATGCGTATTTTGAGAGGAGTGAAATGTTGCGTGGCCCACAAGGATCGAAGCATACCGTAAAGTTTCCCGACTGTGGTTGCAATGTGATATTTCCATGATAAAGTTCCATCAAATACAATTCCCAAATTTTTTGCTGTAGTGACGTATTCAATTTCAGTAAAGTTCATTACAACTTTTGGAAAATTTATCAAATCTAGTTGCTTTTTATAAATCACTAAGCATTTCGATTTGGAGGGATTAAGACATAAGCCGTTTTTCTGAGTCCAAGCATATATATCACCGAGTTTATTGTTAAGTCTAGATACACATTCGGCTATCTGATCACGTCTACAAGTTGTATAAATCTGAACGTCGTCGGCGTACATGTGTATTTTGCAGTCACGAAGAACAGTCGGTAGGTCATTTAAGTATATTATAAATAAAAGCGGTCCCAAAATAGACCCTTGTGGCACACCTCTTGTCACCGAGAGAAAGTCCGAAAACTTATTGGTACCCCCACCTGGTTGATGTACTGCTTGTAGTCGATCCGAGAGGTATGATTTTAACAGTTTTACTGCAGTGAAGGAAAAATTGTACATATTAAATAATTTTGTGCACAGTATTTTATGGTCAACAGAGTCAAATGCTTTAGAATGGTCAAGGAGTGTCAGGAATGTCACCTCATTTGCTTCAAGCGATACGCGAATGTCCTCTGAAACGTCAATAAGTGCAGTTATGCAGCTGCGATTTTTTCTAAAACCAGATTGTCGGTCATTGATTATATGATTAGTAAATAGATATTTATTTATTTGTTTACTCATTAGAGATTCAAGTACTTTCGACAAATATGGCAAGATGGCAATTGGACGATATTCTCTGTCTGATTTTGGAGTGGGGATTATTTTAGCAATTTTCCAGCATCTTGGGAATGTTGACGTCATCAGTATTGTATTAAAGACATGCGTAATGTATGGCAATAATTTAGGCATTATAACTTTAAGGAAGAGTGGGTGAATTCCATCAATTCCATAAGCAGTAGACCTAATACCAAGACAGCTCTCCAACACATCTAACTGGTCAACACGACAAAAATAAAACATGCGATCAGAGGACAAAACTGATCTTGAAGTAAGATATGAATTTTCTTTTACAGGATTGAACGGAAGATTAACAAATTTTTTATTTAAGACATTTAGGTCGACATTAATGGTACTACACTTAACATTTTTCCCTAAACCAATATTGCGAATTTCCTTCCAGGTCTGCTTACTACTTACAGCGTTACTGAACTTACTCTCATAGTAACTAGTTTTAGCGGCCTTTACTTCCTTTACAACCTGTCTTCTAAGCTCCTTGTAAGTCTCAAGCATATGATTAATTTTATATCTTTTCCAGCATTTAAAGGCTGCATCGCGTTTATCAATTAATTTTCTTAGTTTAAGACAAAACCATGGTTGCTGCCCTTGTCTTGATATTTTAGTTTTTATTGGAACGAATTCATCAAAGAGATAGTTTATATTAGTTTGTAAAAAATCCACTTGGTCATTAACAGAGGTCATACTAAAAATTGAATTCCAGTTTATAGTGTCAGCTGTAGTCGCAAGTTGTCTGTAATTAATATTCTTAAAGTCACGATAGCTAAAATTATTTGAAGTAACATTAAAGTCTATTTCATATGTCATAAAAATTAAATCATGTTTTGAAAAGCAAGGAACAGCAAGTTGGTCATAAAGATTTATTTTATGTTTGTCATCAACCAGAAATAAGTCCAGAAGAGAGCTGTTTGTTCTTGCAAAATGTGTAGGAGATTCTAAATTGGCAGAGAATAGACCTATTGTTGTCATTTCCATTATAAGTGCATCTTCGATAATGATATTGCTATTGAAGTCTCCAGCTATAATTATATTTTTAAAACTTAAGGTAAGTTCTTGTAATGTGTCAAGCAATGGTTGTATATTGATTGTGCGGTTTGGTCTATATACGCATCCTATGAGAAGGTTGTAACGGTGATCCCCGTTACAAGTTTGCACCCCGCACACTACGCCACTGCCTTACTACACCACTGTGCGCTTAACTCAACCAACAGCCATACCTACACACACACGCACACATACAGCCAGCACATTCAACGTAGTCAACAGCCGAGTCTACATAAACCACACGCAACGCTATAATTCCCAGAAGGTTAATGGCAGCATACGGATAAATAGACCGCGTTGTGACAGACTTCGGCACGGCTCGAGAGCGTAGTGCTTTGTACCGTCGCTACTTGCTGGAAACGAGAACAAGTTTGTTCATAGTCGGGTCTTGCCTTAGTCAGTCATATCCGAACATCGCCGAACATCACCGAACAGCACCGAACTTCAGCGAACACCGAACATCACCGTACATCGCCGAACATCACCGAACAGCACCGAACTTCAGCAAACACCGAACATATCCGAACATCGCCGAACATCACCGAACATCACCGAACAGCACCGAACGTCAGCGAACACCGAACATCACCGAACATCGTCGAACATCACCGAACATTACCGAACATCGCCGAACAGCACCGAACAGCACCGAACCTCAGCGAACACCGAACATCACCGAACATCGCCGAACATCACCGAACAGCACCGAACTTCAGCGAACACCGAGCATCACCGAACACCGCCGAACAGCACCGAACAGCACCGAACTTCAGCGAACACCGAACATCACCGAATATCACCGAACAGCACCGAACTTCAGCGAACACCGAACATCACCGAACATCACCGAACTTCGCCAAATACCAAATATCATCGAACCAGCATCGGCAGACTCACCCACCGCTGTAAATTTATCATATTCCTAAAATATTGTGTATTGTAAGAAAGACTTGATTTAACAATAAAACAGAAAATATCGTCTGAGCACGAAAATCACCAAGTCTACTTATTTATTTTGGACAAAAGTTTGAGGGTCTTTTGTTTGACCCTGGAACCGCTGAGCATACCTCAGCCTGTGAACAAAACCCCCATTACAAATGGCGCCCGAGCAGGGACCTGCTTCCAAAGACGGCAGTGGAAAACCGAACGCACCCACCAACGACGACGAAGCAGGTACAATACACAATAAAAATAATAATATGGACAAACATCTAACATCGGATTCACTCGGCTGGATATACTTACTTAAAAAGGAACGGCTCATTAACGAGTGCCGAAAGATCGGGTTACCAATTGATGGCTGCACTGTAGAGGATTTACGAAGGCAATTAAGCCACTTCGTCAAAACCAAACGAAGTAGAGCATCAACCGAAAATATATTTCGAGCACTGGAAGCCGAAGTTGAAGCAGAAGAAAAATTGCCGATCGGCAACGACACAACAACAACCGGAACCGACAACACACCTATGCAGTCAACAACACTTTTGGTGCCCGAGTACCACCAGATTTCGGACATCGAAGTAATGAATACCGTACGTCGATGGAACATTCACTACGAGGGTGGCGAAAATGTGTTTGAGTTCATCGAGCGAATCGAAGAGCTAGCCGAATGCTATCACTTGGACCGAAATAAATTGTTACCCACCTTACTAGAGACATTGCAAGGTAGGGCTCTACAGTGGTATCGTGTTAAACGACCAACGATCACCACATGGGCCACGTTTCGTGCAGAAGCCGAAAGATTTTTCCTGCCGAAGCGTTTCTTGAGCCACCTGGAGGAAGCAATTTATAATCGTAAACAGATGCAAAGAGAAAAGGCAAAAGATTACATATTATGTATGCAAACCCTCATACGCAAACACCCGCAGCTTAAAACTCTAGACCACACAGACCGGATTTACGATGGGCTACGAGTAGAATACAAGCTCTACGCCAGACGAAGTGACTTTACTACGCTTGATGAATTAATGGACCTCACCGAAGAATACGAAGAGCTCAGGCGAGACGAAACGAAAGTGAGCCGAACAGCCGCTCACTGCCTACGAGATGCGACACCATACGATAAAACCACACATTGCTGGAGGTGCAAAAAACGAGGCCACTGGCGCTATGAATGCCGAAGCCAAGCACGAAAATTTTGCTCACGATGTGGTCTGGACGGCACATTATCCCGCGATTGCCACTGTTTGAACCCACAACCGTATACTCCCTATCCTTCTGATAGCTTGACTGATGGTCGCTATTATATCACCGTAAAGGTCATGGGACGACCGATAAAGGCATTGATCGACACCGGATCTTCACTATCATACGTCGACGATAGCATCAAACAATTTTTAACTGAGCAAAATATTAAACCGCGGCCACACAGCAGGAAAATGCAGCTAGCAGATAACTCTATAGTCGATTGCGAGGACGCGTATCCCATCCAAGTCGACTATGGGCAAAAATCAGTATTTGTCTCAGTCTCCTCATTATCATCACTAGCAGAGCCAATGATCCTAGGAATGGATTTCTTACAACGCAGAGGCATAAAATTAACGATGGACGGTCATGAGCTGGACCACCAAAGCAATGACCAAGCGGGAAAAGTCTCAAGCCTGTACTCTCTTGTCAGACGAGACAATTTAACACCAGAACCAAACGAACAATTATTTAAAAGGGAAGCGATGCCTTTGAGCACGAACTATGCGCCGGCAACGATCAAGCGCACCATCGACCGCATTATTAAACCCGAACCACCGAAAATCTCCGAAACCCGAAACATTCGGCCGACTATTCGTTTATCACCCCTGCCGACACCCTGTCACACAGACGGAAGCTCTGACGTGCCAGAGACCAGGGACACAGAAGGCGCAACTGATGAAACCGCGCTACCACTACTACAGATAAATCCGTTTCGAAAACACAAGCAGAAAAAAAAAAAAAAAAAAAAAAAAAAAATAATAACCTGACAAATCACTCTCCGAAGTGGGGGGGGAGTTGTAACGGTGATCCCCGTTACAAGTTTGCACCCCGCACACTACGCCACTGCCTTACTACACCACTGTGCGCTTAACTCAACCAACAGCCATACCTACACACACACGCACACATACAGCCAGCACATTCAACGTAGTCAACAGCCGAGTCTACATAAACCACACGCAACGCTATAATTCCCAGAAGGTTAATGGCAGCATACGGATAAATAGACCGCGTTGTGACAGACTTCGGCACGGCTCGAGAGCGTAGTGCTTTGTACCGTCGCTACTTGCTGGAAACGAGAACAAGTTTGTTCATAGTCGGGTCTTGCCTTAGTCAGTCATATCCGAACATCGCCGAACATCACCGAACAGCACCGAACTTCAGCGAACACCGAACATCACCGTACATCGCCGAACATCACCGAACAGCACCGAACTTCAGCAAACACCGAACATATCCGAACATCGCCGAACATCACCGAACATCACCGAACAGCACCGAACGTCAGCGAACACCGAACATCACCGAACATCGTCGAACATCACCGAACATTACCGAACATCGCCGAACAGCACCGAACAGCACCGAACCTCAGCGAACACCGAACATCACCGAACATCGCCGAACATCACCGAACAGCACCGAACTTCAGCGAACACCGAGCATCACCGAACACCGCCGAACAGCACCGAACAGCACCGAACTTCAGCGAACACCGAACATCACCGAATATCACCGAACAGCACCGAACTTCAGCGAACACCGAACATCACCGAACATCACCGAACTTCGCCAAATACCAAATATCATCGAACCAGCATCGGCAGACTCACCCACCGCTGTAAATTTATCATATTCCTAAAATATTGTGTATTGTAAGAAAGACTTGATTTAACAATAAAACAGAAAATATCGTCTGAGCACGAAAATCACCAAGTCTACTTATTTATTTTGGACAAAAGTTTGAGGGTCTTTTGTTTGACCCTGGAACCGCTGAGCATACCTCAGCCTGTGAACAAAACCCCCATTACAAGGTTTTCACTACAATTCAGCACATTTAGGAATATATATTCGATAGGGCTATTACTTGGCGAACTACTGTGAATATAGCAAGATATACCTTCCCTTACAAAGATAGCAACTCCCCCAGCATGACTCTCTCTATCCCTACGAAAAATGTTAAAACCATTAACTTGGAACAAGCTATCATACATATCTGGGACAAACCAAGTTTCAGACACACATATATTACATCAACCCCCGAACCACCAAATAGGTATCTAAACTCATCAATTTTCTTAACCAGGCTCTGCGCATTAATATGACACACTTTAAGACCAGACTGAACTTTGGAGAGTATACG
Source organism: Dichetophora obliterata (assembly GCA_963920525.1). Classification (NCBI taxonomy): domain Eukaryota; kingdom Metazoa; phylum Arthropoda; class Insecta; order Diptera; family Sciomyzidae; genus Dichetophora; species Dichetophora obliterata. Next base: position 62,239,966 of record OY986438.1, on the reverse strand, counting down.
GATCATATTGTAATTACTGACATTGGAACTCGCAATCGTATTAAGTTGTGTATTCATGCATAGCATTCAAGAAGGCATTATTTTGTAACACAAATGATTTTATAAAGTGTAATAAATATTTAATGAGCTCATAATAGTTTTCATTGCCACCACTGTTAATTAATATACCAGTTATAATTACACTTTCCATCACTGTAGTAAGATGCAGGTAGAATTGAAAGTAATAAAGTAAGAAATATTGAAGACTAACTAAGCTCGTAAGCTGAATGTATAAAAGAGAATAAAAAATTAGAATAATAATTTTAATACAATAACTTAAAATAGCTGTAACATTTAAGAGAGAGATGCTGCATTCTCCTCTATCCCAAAAAAAGAGTCAAGTTGCTGAATTGATTCAATTTGCATTTCTTTTTCATTCTCTGTTTTTTTAATAAAGACCAAGCCACGCTTAGTAAAAACAGCAAACAGTTGTTTTTGTTTCTTATAGCGGATCGCCGCTCGCATTATATTAAAATTTACCTTTGTCAAACATTCATTTATATATATTTCTGCTTGTGAGCCAAAACCAGCATGTGCCAATCGAAGAGATTCCCTGTTTGACCGTCGGAAAATAGCAGCCGACTTTAGCACAAAGTTTTTATCATAAGGTGTTGCAAGTCTTATGCGAATAGGTGGGCTCACTACAGTACCTTTATTTTGAGTATATGCATACTTTACTCGGTGTGCAGTCTTTACTTCTGGTGGTTCAATGCCTATGGATCTACAAATCGTACTAAAAATTCCGATTAGATCCTCCTCGGGACTATATGGAATACCACACAGCCGCATATCGCAGGCCACTGCATCATTTTCCTGCTTTGCAATGTGAGACTTCAATTCTGCAACTTCTACCTGAAGACTTGAAATTGTATCGCATGCCTTAATTCGATCTCGCATATCATTCAGTTCTATTTTTATTTTTTTTAATTTCAGTGCATGCCCTTTCAGCAGCTGCCACCCTTTTTTCAAATAACAACAACGTCGCTTTGATATTCATTATTTCCGCTGATGTTTCTCCAAGCTTCTCCATGACTCGATTCTCCGATGTCATCAATGCCGACCGTAGCTCAGCAATAATGGTCTCCCTCTGCTTCTCCATCAGTTTCTCCATTTCACGCTGCGACTGCTGAATCATGTTTCCCAGCGATAATTCAGTGCAAGGTGATGTTGACGGCATATTTTGTGAAGTGTGGGGGGACGAGACCGGTTTAAGCGCGAGTTTTGCTCTGGTAGTCATTCTCTCACTTAGTATGATTTTATTTCAATTTATTGTTTGTTTTCTTTGTTTTTTGTTTGTTTTGTTTGTTTTTGTTTTATTGTTTATATTTTTATAATTTTCTTTCTGTTTTCTAGTTGTGTCTTATATGTTATTTATTTATAAAATTTTCTACTTTTTTGTAGCTTAAAAACACCATATAGGTCGGATCAATTTAAAACACGTCTTACTCTTAGCGATATTTTCTATCTTTCTGTATGATAAACAAAATATATCTGTTCATTTGCTCTCAATTCCCAACAGAAAAGTAGTGCCGTTGTTTATATGTTGAGCCGAGAACACCGGGACGACGCACAAAGCAAAAAGTCGATAAAAGTGGAGCAGTAGCCTGAGTGCGAACACTCAACAAGACAGTATTTTAGTTGAGCGTAGAATGTAGAGCAACAAAGTTACAGTTTAAGCTATGTGCTGTGGACCAAGAACATTGAAATGATGCACATAATGGTGGAGTTGCAGCCCGAGTGCGAACAGTCAGCAAGACAGTGCTTTAGTTGAGCGCAGAATGTAGAGCGATACACTAATAGTTTATGTCTTTTCTTATTTTTCTGGTTTTTCGACTTTTTTAGTTGTTTATTGTTTGGTTTCTAATGTTACCGATAGCAATCTTGAGTTATGTTTTTTTTATTTTTTTTTATTTTGTTTACATAAATTAAGCAATAACGCTATTTATTTTTGTCCATTTGCACAGTTTTATTTAATATAGGCAATAAATAATACTTTACTATGACTTTATATCATAAATTTTTCATATATATTTGTGCGCGGATATTTTCATATTTTTCCTTTTTTTTTTTACTTGACTTTTTTAGTTGTTTATTGTTTGGTTTATATCGCTTTATATCACAAATCTTTCATATAATTTTACGCACGGATATTTTAAAAACTTTATCTTATTTTATCTTATTTTATTTAAAGTTTCCTGGACTGCAAAAAATAAACGTCCGTTCTCTTTAAACACCGCGGCAAATTTGTGTTTGCTAAGCATCGACATAATCAGCTAAGCATCGACGACATTTCTTTTCAATAAGACGGCGCAACTTGCCATACAGCGTACTTAATCATAAATTTATTGCAAAATCAATTTGGAAACAACTTCATTTCCAGAAGTGGTTCTGTTAAATGGCTCCCTCGTTCGTGCGACTGAACGCCTCTCGATTACTTTTTATGTGGCTATGTTAAGTCATTATTTTATGCCGATAAACCAGCAAGCATTGGAAGCCAATATTCAAGCCACCATTGACGCCATACGGCCAGATTGATTGGAAAAATTAGTGAAAAATTAGACTGATCGAATGGACTTTGTATCTCGTAGCCGCGGCAGACATATGCCAAAGTTAATATTAAAAAATAAATGCCATGCAATTATCTATCAGATTATAATAATAAAAAATCCATTTCAACAATATTTCTGTCTTGTATTATTATTTAAAGTTCTCATGCAACTAAGAAACACTCTTTATAATTGAATTGTTTTTGATAAAAATAAGTTTACAATTTCGTTTTTATAATTCTAAAAAACTTAATTTTTCTAGAACTATTTTTGAGCTTAGTGCCAAATAAGTTCATGAAGCAACAGGTTGTGTAGTCTGCTTGGTGGGTTGTTCTAAAAAGGACTTGTTGTTGTTGCAACCTCTTACTTAATGAACTTATTTGGCACTATATTCAAATATAATTCTAAGAAATTAAATTAAAATAAATTTTTTTTAGAATTATAAAAACAATATTGTAATTAATACCATCATTAATTTTTCAAAAATAAGTTTGTTCAACCACTTTTTAGTTTCCCTACGATTTAGCTTTTTGTTAAGCTGTTAAGCTGAAAATTTAAAGAAATATTAATATACCTTTCGTTTTGTTGTACTCGAGTTTATTCAATTCTGCTTTTACGAAAATCTTCCAAGAATATGTTTTTAGGGCGTCATTCATTTCCATTTAAAATAAAAAATGCCCAGTTTATATGTAAAACGTAATGTTTATTTATTGATATGATTTTATTATAGTGAATTCTATATTTGTAAAATTAAAGTTCACATTCATATTTCAACTAAAAACAAATTCTAAAAATCTATTCTTAAAATTAAATAAGTCAAATTATTTCAATTATATTAAATACAATTTTTCTTTTTATATTAAAAATAAAACCATTTGAATAGATGAATGAGAGCTATTAGATTATTGTTATGAGTATAAACTTATGTCTTTATAGCAAAGTTTTTTGAAATTATCCTAATATTTAGTACTATTTAACTAATATTTTTAATACTGTGTTTATGCAATACTTATTAATATATATTACAGCTTAATTAATAAATTTATTAGGGGTGTTTTTTGCCATACTTATAAAATCTTGTCTACAGAACTGGAATAGAAAAGTTTGAAGATTAATTCTGAGTCAACTGCTCCGCAATTTATAAATTCGTTTAAGTAATCTTATTTAAAAATTTAAAGAAATACTTTTCAAACAAGTTAAAATTCGTCTTAAATTTTTTTATATTAAATTTTTTAAATGTTTTAAACTTTTAGAAGATGTTTTTTCATAGTAACGATGAAAACCTTAAAGCATTGCTGGAAATAATTTCAAACAAAATCCTGTTATACGTGTTTGTGACGACTACGAAGAAGTCTACTAGAAGTGCAAATCCGTTCTGCCAAATCTAAACTGTTGACATTTTTTTCTTATATATTTGCTCTAAAATTTTAATTTAAGATAGACAAATGTGTCGAACATTTCAACTATCAAATTTTGTTGTACTTGCGACTATAGTAAATAAACTACAAGCTCTTAAAAGAAAAAAATCAGCCAACTTAGGTATAATCTATTTGTTCGTACATATCTATATTGTTTCCTTAAAGTACACTATCAAAAAAAATCCCTTGTACTCATTTTTTATTTATGGACAATGCAAAATAAAAAAAAAATATTTTTCAAAAAGATTAATGTTTAATTTTTCTTGAAAGGAATTTTGTTTAACCCTTTAACGATCTATGCGAGTTTTATATTTATTAAAAAAAGTTTTTCCTTATTATATTACGATTCAAAATCTTTTTAAGTACAATCGATAAAGAATATAGACAACAACTGACAAATTAAAGCTTTTTTAGTATTCAAGTATATAGGTCCCATATAAATTACAAAGCTTGAATAATAGTCAACATAATTCTTTATAGAATAATGTAGAAATCTACATTGCCGTCATAACACACTATCTCCACTTACAATTTTTGATTGCATGTGAACTGTCAAATTGAATTTTATGATATATATCTCAAGTGTAGACCACTTATATCATGTAATTGCTCATATCATGAAATTTATCTCTTGAAATATTTCTTGAGATATATTTCATGAGATGAGCTGTCACTTTTCAGTAAAATATAATAAATGTGTGCATTTTTAAGAACTTTTCAAGAAAAAATATTGCAAAAAGCATTAAAAGAGTGAAAAAACATAAAATGGAATGGCAATGGAAGAAATTATTAAGGTAATAAACTTTTACAAATAATTCCAAAATGAAATTTCATCAGATGAAGTGCCCTGCTAAATATTATAGCATGAAATCTGGATATAATGAAATTCAATTTGACAGTTCGCATGCAATCAAATATTGTAAGTGGAGACAGTGTATAAGGAAGAATGCGGCATCTACATATTTTAATATTCTGAGATAAACGACTTACAGTAATTTATCAAAAATTCATTGACTAGGGTTTGGATGGTTAAAAATATTTGGTTCTACAGGATAGTGAAATCCAGTTTGCTTTCAATATTAATGAAATTTTTTTCGATTTTATTAAAAACGCCAAAACTGTGGAACAAACACTGTAGTTGCTGCTTTTTTATTGTTTGTTCTATAAATTTAAATAAGTTCAAAAACCCGCATCTACATCAAATGTTATAGTTATAGTTAAAAAACTTTTTTGTTCATTATTTATGATATATAAATGATATATTTTTAAAACCGTCATATCTTGCACAAGGATATTTAATAAAATATCCATATACTATGTTTTAAAAATGAATATTTAAAAGATTTTTTCTGTCAAAAAAATTAAGAAGTAAAAACCATTTTATAAAGCATTAACTACAAATACAAAGGGAAAACGCAGTATCTGTCTGTAGATACCGCTTTTTTATTTCTTTTTACGTAGATACTGCGTTTTTTGTATTAATGATTGCTTTAATTTGTGTAGATATGACATTTCATGTTAAAATATTAAGCAATTAAGCAAATATTCTAAATTTTTATTGTATTTTCTTAAAGATGAAAGAAAGATAATTAAGAAAAAACAATAAAACTGATTTTGATTTTCATTCCTTATGACGGCAGTACAGTTTACAATTTTTGGGGAATTCTACAAGATTCTATAATTTTAAAGTTGTAAAAATTCGATTGTTCCCTGAGAAAACCCAAGCATAAATAAAAACGAATTTTTTCAAAAAGTCTTTTTCAAGAAAATCGTAATTTTGAAAACTGAAATAATTTTTATTATAGAGCCAAAAGTTAGCAAAAAAGTTAGACATCAATCCACGTGATCCATGTGATGTTTGTTTATCCATGTGATGCACTATATAGAAGTTGCGACTATACAAAAGTCGATTTATAACTGTAATGTGTTAAAGAGAATTTTCAGAGAGAACATTATTTTCTTTAAAAAAACGAAAACTCTTGTAAAATTTAATATTTTCTGAAAAATTAATGATGAGCGGTGCTATAACTTTGATAACGAAACTAGGCTAATTGACTTCGCCGCAGAATTAATCACTAGATTCAAGCATCTCAATGTTCATAAGGCCACCTTATCCTGTCTTTTGATAAAAAAAAGAGCAATTAAATTGAACACGTTTTGATTGGCTGAAGGCGCCCTTTCGGTATATTAGATGTACGCATGATTCGTGGCGTTAACATAGACTTGTCGCAGTCAAGATCCGTTTACGTCTGTGCGCAGCCAAGAACTACCCTACATATAGAAATCGAGACGTCTGCAAGCAGCAATCACAACGGACAGCCGAATCCTCTCACTTTTACTTCAAAGCACTTATCCGATCGACGATATATGCGTGAAATGGACACATATAACCCACTCTATGCGTGTGGCTGCTGAAGAGGTGTTTGGCTACCTTTGCCATTGTCGAAACGATTTGCACGATCAGGAGTGTCACGACGCCACTACATCGAGAGACACCCTGCAGTCAGTTGTAATGAGTGCTGCAGAGAGAAGAGAGACGTCTTTTCAGGTGGGAAAAAAGAGTGGCAGAAAAGTACAAGTGCGAGAGAATTGAGATACATGGCAACATAAATAAGTCTCAAATTTTTCGACTTATTATTTCGATAGATGCCTGGCCGATTTAAGACCGGGGCGTGTTCTTGCAAGGACGAAAATGAGATTCTGTGATAGATATCAAGTGCACCTCTGAAGTTATTATTCATTTCTTTAGGCTTCTGAATTAGCAATCCTGCCAAAAGGTATGATATCCTGAAAACCAAAATTATGGTTCGCAGCGTTGAGGTTCCAATGCCTAACTATAAAGACGTCTTTAAAGTCATAGATTGGCTCAAAAACAATTTTCAGTATTGTCTGATGAATTTATTGCTGAATCAGGTGTTCCTCAAGGTAGCCACCTTGGCCCACTTGTGTTTATTTTAGTCATTAAGGATGTAACCCTCATCATCAAAAACTCTCACCTGCTCATTTATGCAGTCGAGCCATAACCTCAAAAAAAGTGTAACACACACACTAATCTGAAATTCACTTTCACCAGCAAATGGTCCGGATTGAATATCTGGACCATTAACCAATAAAATTATCGACCAATAACCAAGTTAAGTACAATTGATAAAATATTCGAATATATTATACGAAATCGCCATAAAATTTTTTTAAAAGAAAATCAAATAATTAATAAAAATAAGTTCGGATTTGTTGAAAACTCGAATACGTTAGCAGACGTCAGCATGCATCATGTATAGAATTTATACAGAAATAGTTTCAGCGGCAGCGAGCGTTCGGTTTTTCTGTCGTGCTGTAATTTTGGAACATTATCGAAGACACAGCAACAGCAAGCTATCGCATTTTGAAGTCGTCTTCTTGCTGTTGCTGTCGCTTTTTAATATTTTTCAAGCAGGCAGGATTTTGGCATGCGGTGCTGCTGTGTTTTATGCAGAGTCGTGCTGTAGCTGTTTGCACTCGCTATGCTGCTGCTATTACTTGTAATATTTTTAGCAGCTTCGGCAGAGAATGATGAATGTTTTCATGTTAAAAGTAAATATTTATAATGTTTATTTTCTAATTGACTTTATGTTTAACAGGATTCAAGATAAAATTCTTCTATATCTCCTGAAATTTTTTCAACCCATTTTGGTCAAGTTTCCCAATTATTCTGGACCAAAATACAACAACTCTAGTGCATTACCTATTCCTCCTGTTGTGGTATTATTTAAAAAAGGATCAAACAATTTTACTCGCAAGCAAATTCCATTACAACTTGCTTATGCGATAAGTATTCATAGATCGCAACGATTAACACACGATCAAGCAGTTGTCGATATTGGAAAAAAAGACTTTGCATTAGGAATGGCATGTGAAGCATTCTCAAGGGTTCGTAGTATAAGTGGACTTTTTATCGAACCAGCTATTTCTTATGATCGGCTTGAAAATATAAATGACAAGAGGGGTTGGAATATGCAATAAATTTAAATAAATTAAATTTTTTTGTATTAAAATGTTTATGAGATCGGGTAAGTTTATTCATTACGCATATCTCCCTAACAATGACAAAACAACATCGTTACAATGAAAAGAACCATTTAATTTTCAATCAGCATTCATTAACAAACAATAAATAAACAATTAAACAATGGAAATTGCATCAACTTGGAAGGTGGAGGTGATGCAACTAGACAGGAAGCAGTAACAATTTTTTATCGGCAACAGTAGCAGTATAGCGAAGTCGTTCTGATATAAGGAATTTTCGGATATGCACTCTACTAACTAAAAAGTTTAGTTGTTTGCTCGTTTACATCACTGTGGAGCACCCGCTGTTTTGTCTACTTTGGAATCGTTTTCTCGCAGTGAATTCGCAACGAAGCAGCGCGAATGTAGACGCTGAACTTTTAGCACAATTAATTAAAAACACGCATAATGGAATGGCATAGAAATTCTTTGTTTTTTGGCACTTTCAATAGGTTAATTTAATTCAATTGATTATTTCAATATTAACTGATAGGGAAAATTAAATTATTTTTTATGTTGACTTTATATGATTTAAATACAAATTCAAAATGTTTGATAGTTTAAATCATACTTGATTTTAAATACAAATTCTAGTTGTTTGATAGTTTCAAATCAAAAGTATAATCATATAAAGTCAACATAATAAATATAGAGGTCATTTAGAAAAAACTTTAATCAAATGGTAGAGCTCGACCAAACGGAAACAGCTGAAAACAAAATCAGCAAAAGTTCTAAAAACAACTTCAGTAAACATGCTTTGTTAGTGCAGATTTCCAGCAGGCTGTTGGACTACATATAATAACATAAGCATAGAGAGTAAAGTAAAACAGAAATACAACAACAAATGTGAAATTTTGAAATTGAGAAAAACTGAGAAATTGACACTTCAAATCTCATCGCCCCGGTGGTGCAGTGCGTTAATGCGCGCTTGCACGGGTATCACAAAGATTTCTGATGACGCTTTTAGCAGGGCAGAAATTGTGCAATAAAATCAGCTAGTGATTTTTTTCCCTTCATATTGAAAAACTTTGTTGTTGTTTCTTTGGAAAAATTCGTTAGAACAATTAATTGTTCTAACTTTGACCTTTAGCTCAATAAACGATTTTAAACTATCAAACAACTAGAATTTGTATTTAAAATCAAGTATGATTTAAACTATCAAACATTTAGAATTTTTATTTAAATCATATAAAGTCAACATAATAAATATAGAGGTCATTTAGAAAAAACTTTAATTAAATTATTTTGGTAAAACAAATGCTTATATTGCTGGGCTGTTAATTGTAGTTGGGCTGTCAAAATTATGGACTTATGCAGCCTTTAAACGCAAATTTTCGCGTATGAGGGGACAGTACACACCTGGATTTTTCAAAAATGAAATTTTTTGGCTGCTGCAGTTTTTTGAAAATAACATTAAAAAAACACGGCGGGCGTGATTTTGGCTCACTGGAACGTGTGAAAAAAATATATAAGGGGTTTTAATCAACATCAAAGCCGCTATAGATTGAACTAAAAGAATTTTTTGGCAAAAATTGAAAAAATGGCGGCGTTTTTTCGACATTAGCCGATTTTTTGGATCAAAAAATCCTTTGAAAACCAAAAATACTTTACCGATCTTTCTATCCGTAGTTCAATCTATTCTGATTTTTAGAAAAAGCGCTTTAAAGTTTTTAACACCGATTATACGCCATTGACGTTCGCCATTTAACATAGACATTAATTTCTAATTTTATATCATTAAAAATAGATTCTTTGCGGTCTTTTGAACAAAAATCAATCATAAAAAAAATTTGATTTTTTTAAAAAAAATTTAGGTTGATTTTTCTCTTAAATTGCTCAGCTCTTAGAAAACGTCGCGTAAGGCAGAAATGTGTTTATGAATAACGTTTTGTTGTTTAAAGCCTGCTTCAAGTTACTCAGCTGCTAAAATTGGTTTATGAATAAGGCTATCTACGTTTAAGCCATGCAAGAAGGCTATCGGATCTCACTTATGCATAACATTCTCAACTTCAGAAAAAACTTTCAAATAAAAAATTTCTCAATTCAAGTAAATAAAAACTGAATGTTAGAAACAAATACCTGTTGCAAAATTTCTTTCAAAAACTTGTTAAAAATTGTTAGTTCAATTAGATTGGGATTGGTTTGATTTCTAAAACCAAAAATTGGTAATAAAATACAAGGTACAAAAAACTCGTCCAAGGGCTACTTTTGTCTACTCGTATTTGCGTTTGCATACAAAACAACAACAAAGCAAAATACGCTTACGTAAGTTGGCGTAAAAATAACAAATCCTTAGATCTAAACATCGCGAGTTCCGTCTTGTTGTAATCACTCACATAAACACTCAAAGAAATCATTGCAAAGTAACAGTTTCTCAATTTTTGTTTGGTTTTAAAAATTTTAGTGTGAGCAGTCGACGCACGGTGGGGCGAGCCCATACAAGGGGTTGGACATAGCATATTGCTTTAAATAATTGATTGTAACTCTGGAACAATTTGATGTATTTTGGCCAAATTTTAAACAAGTCTTCTTAAAAGAATTGCTCATGAAATCCTTTATCTTTTATAAGCAAAGCGGGTCTAGGAGACCCATAAAATTCATGGTAAAAAAAATCATTTTTATTTTGTGTTTAGCGATATTTCATACATGTATTTTATTACACAATGTGTTTTTAAACAAGAATTTATTAGCTTATTACATTTAAAAGATGTTTAAAGACAGCATACATCTCTAATTAAAACAAATAATATGTAATATTAAGAGCAAACAGTGATTTATTTATATCACACATATCTATACACATTATATTTTACACATTATCTGTAAAAGTTGTGTTTTCACTTTCCTCATCAAAAAGGAATTTTGCTACAATCAGGTAGCTTTTTGTTGATTTTTTATTAAAATCAAGGATTGAAAGTACTGGATCTGAATTGAGCAGAAGGGCATGCAAAAGATCTGAATTGCAAGCAGATCTTGAAAATTTTCTCGTGTTGTGAAGTCTGAAGAACCGAAATAGTTTGTGATTGGAATCTTGCGCATCCTCGAACAACTGACCTATGGGTACTATCGCTTTTTGAACTATATCCGCACTGTGAATTAATATTTTAAGTACAGTACCAGGCATGTAGTACTAATCATATAGTTCAACGTATTATTTTGTTGTTTCTAAACAAAAATTTTATAATTTTGTGATATTAATTTTAAGACCAGATGCTTTGACCTGAAATATATTAAAATTTTTACGCATTGATGTAAAACAAAATAATTTATGTATGTATATATTAAAATGTTTTACCTGCAATGTAACATACAATCGTTTAACTAAATTTTCGTCTACTCCAGTGATTTCTGAATTTTTTCTTGTTATTAGTAAAAAATCTGCGAGCAGTGTTACGGTCATGACTTTTACCAGAGCCTTGCAATGCCAAATCTATTAACAAACCTTAAACAATTTTAATTTCGTCGTCAGCAAAATATTATAGTGGTGTTGATTCAAATGCTTTTATAATAATCTTTACATTGTTAACTTAATTAATTTAGGTTCACTTTTGTTTCGTTTGTCATATAATGTGTTCATGGGGTAAATGTGTTTCTTATTCTATGGGTAGCACTTAGACAATCTGACAGCTCAAAATACCGGAATTTGGCAGTACTGTAAAAAATTGTTATTTCCGGTTAATTTCAATCTCTATGTTCAGACTGAAAAGACAAATAAATTGTAAGTCTATAAAATTTCAACCATCGTCTTTAAGTTTTTCAACATCAGCGATTTTAACAACATTTTTGTTATTATACACGCAGAAAAAAATGTTTACTGGAAACATAATATGAGATGATATTAATGTATGTATGTATTTAAAAACTTTTTTGTAGCAAACAATTTTATTTATTATTTTATTTATTGACGGTTAAAGATATAACAACTGTGTTTATTGGCAGATCACTTTTAAGCGGATTTCATACCCTTTATCTGTTCTGTACGAGTTTATGTAATTTTTTTTACTGAAATTCTTGAAAATATTGACATCGTGTCTAAAATATATCTCAAGAACCAGACGTCTCAGATAAATAAACAGTATACCAAAATATTTTCATTAAAATTGTCTACACTTTTTTAGTACAATAAATTTATGTAACTTTACTAGTAAGGATGCTATGCCGCAATCAAAGCAAAACACCTATTTTTCCGTTTACAAAAGGTCACGGAGCCAGGCCGGAATGGGTTAAAACAATAAATGTATCCCATACTTGTTTTTTTATCCATTCGCAAGTTTATATCGCTAATCAAACTGAATCAGTTCCTATAGTTATGCTGTAATAGGCAAACTTTGTGAGAAATGCTATAAAAAAAACCCGAGGAATACAATTTTGAAATTTAAATTCTCAGAAGGCGCTGGATGGCACACGCTAATTTTTTTTAAACATTTCTTACTATCATTATTTGTAATGTAAGGTACATTGATCCTGCACAACCCTGGCCATTTTTTTATTTTTCAAATTTAATAATTTTTTTTTAATTTTTATTCCTTATCGCAATAACAGGATAGCAAAAAACTTAAAAACAATATATCTGGTTTAAAAGTTTAGAGTATACCCTTTCATAAAATATAAAGTTTTGTTCAATCAAGCAGTTTAACAAGATGTTATAGGACTTAAAAAAAAGACTATATTTTTTTTATAATACAAAATATCAACTTTGAGGCTTTACAAAAACAAAAGTACGCACTTAAGAATAAAAAAACTGCCCAATTCAAATAGCCCAAATATATTTCTACCGAAATGTATCAAAATATTATAACAATTTGCAAGTTGCACTTTTTTCTGGATGTCCAACCCTTTGTATGGGATCGCCCCACCTTGCGACGTCGACTTTTGCTAAACAGAATAGGGCAGCCAACTGTTTTATGAGTAAAATAAATTTTGATTTGGAAATTTTGTACAACATAATTTAGTGCTTAAACAAACAAACTTTGTTACTTTGTTTGTAACGCCGATAAGGAAACCTGGCAGGTATAGAAAAGTTTATTTATTCGGGATCAGCATCACCTCCTGAGTCAATATAGCCATGTCCATCTGTCCGTCTCTGATCACGATTCTAGTCGTAATTTTAGGACTTTCGTAACGCAATTCAATAAATAAGCTTTGTATTAAAAATTACAGATCAAGTTCGAAAATGAGTCAAATCAGATGAAAACCACGCCTACCTGCCATACAAAGTGACTTTACGAAAACGGTATAGCCTTTAAAAGCTTTAACCCCAAATATGCACTATGAGTGTAAAATTTGTAAGAATCGAATGAAAATCACGGCTACTTCCCATACAAAGTGACTTTATGGAATCGGTAAAATCTCCTTAAAATTAAAAAATTTTAGTGCAATGGCTCCAAATTTGTCAAATTAGTTTCAATATTAACTATGCACTCGATGTTTGGAGTTTGTTAAAAAACTGAAAGCTCCGCCCAATTGCCATTCAAAGTGACGCAACCATAATAGTAAAACCTTTATAAATAAAAAAATTAATGTTTAAACTTGATATTGTTCACATAAGACTAAATAAATAAAAAAGACTCTGAGCTTAAATTTTTTTTTTAATTTTTGGTCAAAAACCATGCCCTATAAATGTGATGTCACCAAAATAATAAAACATTCAAGACTTACAGCCCTATTCTGGCAAATTAACAAATTGTTTACTAGTATTTTGAATATTTCTATGTGTTTGTTGTTTTCAAAACAAAATTTAAAGCTCAAAAAACAAAATTTGTTAATGAAATTGTCAATAACTGAAAAGCAGTTGACAATTTTTATCAAATTTTTTTTATTTTTAAGCTTCAAGTTTTGTTTTGAAATAAAAACATTACAACAAACACATAGAAATATTCAAAATACTGGTTAACAATTTGTTAATTTGCCAGAATAGGGCAGTTAGAATACGGTTGTGGGGGTATTTAACTTCGGTCCAGTCGAAGATAATTCCTTTCTAGTTTTACCTAACTTTAATTGTGACAAATTTTTGTGTGATACCGTTAGTTTTAAAACATCCAACTATGTAATATCATATGTCAACGTTGTCCTGAATGGGTTAAGCTCTGTAACATGCACAATTTTAATTTTTTCATAGTGTTCGAAAACCGAAATTAAGAAAAAAAAAATGATAATTCTAGCCTAGTCTGCTTTATGATTGACTCTTTGCAGAGTTTTTGTAGTTGTTACGAGTAATTGAATTCTCTATAACTTACTTTGACCTACAACTTGAAATAAACTTTTAATAATTGTAAAATTCAAAGGTTTCAATTTAATACACAATTACAATTTTCGGGTTAATAAGAAAATTTGAATAATTTGTGGACAATACAAAAATCGTTGTATTCTTCCAAACAACTTTCAAGTCGCCTGGTAACTTATGTATAAGCCAAATAAGCTGAAGCGAAGGAAGGATTGTGCAAAAGAACTACAAACCCATATACAAGTTCAACACTTTGTTCTGTGATCTAGAGCTCCAAATAAAGTCTCAAAAATTCTTTACGGCAATTGACAATTGATTGTCAATATTGAATGGTTACCGAATTTTTTAATGGCTGCTTTGTTTTCCTTGAGCATGGAAAAGTTTTTTTAGGATTTTGCTTGAAGTAAGGCTCTTCGCTAACTTCTCTCTGATACCTTTTGTTCTGGCTTGACAGTGATATTCTAAACTGTAACTGAACATATAACTGCTTCAATTTATCACTTCGCAGAACGGTTGACTATCACATAAATAACAAATATCTTACTTCATGCTTTTTTGTTTATTAAAATCATATTTTTATACCAAGTCTTTTATGATAAACGTTGTACGATTTATTTATTTTAACAATTGAATAATGCAAGCGCAATCAATTGTACAATAAACTAGTCACAAGCACTTAAAGTCTCATATCTCTAAGATGAACCAATACAAAAATCAAGTTTACATTGTCTTACCTACTTACAGACTAGTGAAAGAAGCCCGTTGGTGATAAAGAATGGTATAAGTATGAAATTAAATTGAGAGCAAAAGTGATTTTTATAGTCATTTTCTTAAACCATAAAGATTGATAATACTACATTTAGAATTCTTTTGTTTTTTAACGAATTTGGCTTTTAAATGTGCTTTTTAAAGTTTTTTTAAAACTACTGCTATGTTTTCTGTGTGTATTTACATGCTTTATTTTCTTATTTCTATGTCTTCAAATATTTTCTTTACCAAATATCTTAAATTTATCTGCTTCTAATAGTATATAGTATATGCAACATTCATAAGTTTTTAATAATTAATAATTTATTTAATACTTAAGAAATTTATGTTGAAAATTTTATTTTGTTTTGTGTACATGATTTGTATAGTTACATATTTCTTAGGTTTAAAGAAAAATTATGATTTCTTAACATATCTGTTTTATTTATATAATTCGTATAAAAACGTCGACTAGGAAATTAAAATACAGAACATAAATTTTGCAACTTTTTTAATAAGAAAAGTTATGAATTCGAACTCTTTATTGGCAAAATTTTGTCTTAAGAGATTATATCAATCTATTGAACTTTCCCAATGTTTTTATGATTATTTTTTAGCCCTTTGTATGAAAGTGTCCTCTGAATGCGACATACCGTATGTTCCTTTGGCAAAAGTCATCCAATGGTTTAATATGTTATCATGCATTTTTTTTCTCGGTTTACACTTCGACACGGTTAAATTGACATTGATAGTTCAACTGTCGGTGTTTTAAATTGCTGTGCTGTGCATCACAATTAAGCAAATATTTAGGGTTTTCACTAGCTCACGTTTTGTCGTATTGCGTTTTCACAAAAAAAATTTCAAAACTGTGAACACACTAGGGATGTCAATCGAAATACCGGGATCCCGATCTTTTTTAAGACCCGAAAATCCCGGGATTGTTGATTACAATTTTTTTAATATTTAATAAAATTTTTCAAACTACCATCACATATATCCCCCTTTCAACGATCAACGATCGAACTAACAAGCGTTGAGGCAGAGCGATGCTTCTTCTCTGCAGGTCTTATATGCAATAAATTAAGGTCTAAGTTAGGGGATAAAACCATTAATGCTTTAATTTTCATTTCTTACGAAAGATTTCTTTTCGCTTCTACAGCATACTAAGCTTAAACCAAAAATATGTATTTGTGCATGTATTACAAAAACTATTATAAATTACTGAAGATATATGATTGGTCAAATTTTATGATTGGTTTTTTTTTTTGTTGATTTGGTACAAATTGTGCTTCTTTGTTATAAATAAATGTATGAAATAAAAACATTTTGAATTTCGGGACGATCCCGGCATCCCGGGATTGTATTTTCAGATCCCGAAAATCCCGGGATCGAAAAAACTCCAAAAATTGCCATCCCTAGAACACACCCTAAGGATATATTTTGTTGTATGTCGTATTTATACAGCTGACTAAAGAAACAGACGGGTGACTAAAAAAATTCCTTTTTCAAAACTACTAATTCTTAAATTTATTCTTAAAAAGCTGTTATAGAAGTGATACTACTTATAAAATGTACGCGGTAATAACAAACTCGTAACAAGAACATCACTAGTGAAATACGACAAGCAGTAATCATACCAAACGCAATTGCATTGTCGTAAATTAGTTTTATGTGGAAGGAAACAACAAAACTTTTACCACTGTTGTGAAAAAATTCCATAATACAACAATACGACAGTTTGTGAAACCCTAATTTGTAATACAATATTCAATTGTATTGTAGAACGTTATATTTGAAAAATGTTAGCATTTGCGTGATTTTCTTCGTTTCCTTCGTTGCCTTTTGTTCTTCATTTTCCTAAGACAAATATATATAATTTTGTTATCTTATATAGTTATAATCCAAAAAGTTTAAAAAAATTGTGATTCAAAGAGAAAAATTAACGAACTGACTCTTTTAGCCTTTGAGCTTTAAATAGTAAGCATATTCTGCGCAAGCTAAAGTGGGCTACTCGATTCGTTGACATAAAAATAAATATCCACGTATCTTTACACATCCATACACGTTCTCCATAATAAAATTATGCACACTGTTAAGTAACCCAAAGTAAAATAAAATATATTCAAAATATTTTCCATACAAATTCAGATGTTTCTTTTTTTATAAAATCCGGATAATGCCAATAATTTTGTACTATTTTAACTGCAAAATTTCATTAGTGGCGCCCGTGGCATATTGGTTACCGTGCCTTGCTTAGGTAATGCTCCCTATTAATATGTAATCATTGTGTTGATATGAAGATGGGAGATGGTTATTTGGAGGGTGGATAGAAAGTTATAAAATTAAACTTTTTGTGTAGAATGTTATTAGTTTGGCAGAAAGCTTTCTATTGAATCTGAGGCAAAAGCATAACATTTGAGCATAACATCTGAGGCAAATTTTATGCTTTTGCCTCAGTAAAATCAAGTGCGATTTTCTCCACAAACTATTCAAACCACCAACAACTACAACTTTTTGTCGTAAATTGATGTATTTTAAAGTTCTTTTTGAGAAAGTTTATAGCGTAGGATTATAGCCCGACCAGAATTTGAAGGGCGCTACCACTAGACTATCGGGCTACCAAATCGATTATGCTTAAGAACTGCAGTATCCTTGGTTCAATTACCATCTAAGGCAGGATGCTTTGAAATTAAATTTATATTTCTTTTTCGCTGTTACCTCTCTGCAGAGAAAAGCGAATCAAATAAGAAAATATGCCATGTAATTCTTATTTATTTTTATTTTTATTAATTTAAAACTATTAAACTCGTAGGTCTAGTTTTCAATCATTTGTCTTCAAAAATTTAATAACATTAACAAGACAATTGATCAAAAGAGAATAAAAAAAGTTCACGAATTGGCATGAACAAAATAAATAATTCAATTGTCATAAATCAGAAAGAATTTTGTAAATACATAAATTAATAAAGAAATGCAAACAATGCGATGCAATTTATCACATTTTGAAAAAAATTTAAAAATTTTGAAAGTTTTTGGGATAGCTATTAGATTGTATCGAAAAACAGACCCCCACTTCCGGTACCAAAACTAAATAGTATAAAAAAATACATTGGATTGGTATACTTTTTTTTTTGTCTGAACAAATTTTGGTTTGACCCCCCCCCCCCAAATTGTATTTTTGTGCATTTTTGAGCAACTCCGGAGAACCGTTCCGCTAATGGTTGATTTAAAAAGAAAATCAAGCTTTTCAAGCAATTTCTTGGATACAAATCTATATCACTGTATTTTCATCCCTTTTAACAAATGCTTTTACGAGATTTAACGGTTTTGTTCCAAAAGAATCTAATTGTTGTTTAATTTTAATTATAATTTATTTGTCTTGTGTTTTACATGAAAGTATTTTAACTCTGTTCATTTTATCCTTGCTTAAGGGAGGTTTAAGGCAAACAAGTTGTACAACTAATCAAGAATATGTAAAAAATGCAGATTCCGACTGTGTAGCAGATTCTATAGCTCTTAAAGCCCAGTGCGCAAGAGCAGCTTTAACTGAGCACAGTAACTTTAAACGTGTTTTTCTCGGAACATACTTTTTCAAAACGGGCCACAATACTGCAAAAAAACTAATCGACCGATTTTAATATTTATTTTTTTTTAATTATTTATGATGTAATTCTACACATCATTTACCAAAATTAGCGTCTTTGAAAATTTGTCTAGTTTTTACACGCAACAATAAAGCCAAAAACAACGTAAATATTTTAATTTTTTTTTTCGAAGCTTCATAATTTTCTTAATTTTCCATATTTTCATTCCTTTTTGGTAAATGATGTGTATTCAAGGGTCTACTTTCGAAGCATTTTGTCAGAAGATCTGGAGCTGAACTGTGGTGTGGCCCGATTTCACCTTTTTTTAGCACATTAACTTCAGCGCCATCTTTATACATTTATAAAAACTATGTTTTTATATATATTTTGCTTAACCTTAATCGGTTCTTTGTGTTGATTTTACACACTTTTCAAGTTTTAAGTTGAGCTGATATTTCTTTAATATAAGTTCATCAAATAGAGCTAGAATTTTGGCTCAATGTAAAAATCGTAAGCAAAATTTATGTTTTCGACGCTTTTTCACGCATGATGTCGCTGCTACCCTACAGAAAAAAATTTCCCTAATAGGTTCTTATTTGTAAAATTTACACACCATAATCTTGGCGCGCCTGTCACTGTTTTACTGCAATTTTTCATTTTCTTAACTATCTGAAACCCGGCGCGTTACTACCACGCCCCCTTGTCCGACGCCCATAAAATGTTATGAGTGGAACGGCACGTGTAAATTGTGGTCGAATACCGAGCCTGTGCAATCTATAATCGCTAAGCTATTCTAAAAGTGGGCGTAGATATATTGGTAAGTAATCAGATAGATATATCTGATCAGTAAGATCAGTAATCAGATCAGTAAGAATATTAGTAATCATATGAACTAAACTACAAAATTTAAATTTTATTCGATCAAAACAGTTTTTTATATAGAAGTTTCATTGATTTGCTGGTGGAAGAAGTGGGCGTGGCAACATTTATATATAGTTAGTTCACTATCAAAATTTGTACAACTCAGGAATTGGCATGATTTCGAAAAACGATCGATAAAGTGCGACCACGCCCATTTTAAGTATAGTTGCCGACATTGGCGTCGGAAGCGGGGGGCAAGGGGGGCAGTTGCCCCCGCACTTTTTTAGCTAGACAAACAATTTAAAAGGAAAAGTTATTCAAAATATCAGTTTTTTTACAACGATAATATTTTTGTATTATATATTTTCCTCTTCTTTCTCTCTTCTTCATGTTTCATGTGAAGAAATTTTGGTGAACTTTTTTTGCACCACCATTTGTACTGCCCCCCCATTTGTACTGCCCCCCCAGATGAAATTCGCTTGCGACGCGCTTGGTTGCCGATAGTAACCATTTAAACAAAATATTAATTATTTACGATCAAAAACGTTCGACATAAATATATAATTTTTTATGTATTGAGGGTGATAGCGTAACTTTGGGTTCTATGGGAGGTACCACACCCCCTTGTTCAATCGACACCAAACTTCCCAGGAGCACTCTCAAGATATTGTTTCAATTTCCCTGTTGTTTCAAAATTTCATAAAGATCGGTTCAGTGGTTTTTTAATCTGTACGTGATATACATACATATATACCCACATACATACATCCACTTTTATATGTATAGATTTATTACTCGATTAATCAATTTGAAATTTTTTTTTAAATTGAAAAAAACAATGAATAATTAATTACTTTTAACGAGAAGATTGCATGCATTTCATTCACTTCATTACACACAAGGAACCTATTCGTTTCTAGACTTAAGGGGCCGATGAGGGTTAAACTGATGAAGTAACATAACCATGCAAATAAAATTGTTTGTCTATATTATATACTTTTTTTAGAAAACATTTTCTTAAGTATGCCTTAATTTCAATAGCTTTTGCCTACAATCTTCCTTAAACAAAAAGCAAAGTACATTTTAGAACTGCTAGTGTTAATAAAATAAGAAAAAGTATTTTCTAGTAAAGGACATCACTAGTTACATGATGGACGATGTCGAAATTTGACAGGCACCTAGCCACTTTCAGGACACTGAGAGTCATGTAAAGCTCGTCACGGAGGCTTCAATGGCTGCTGCTTCTGCAGATCGAAGAAAAGGAATAATGTTTTCATTTTTTTGAGGGCCGCTTAAAAAAGCTAAAACTCGAAACAAAAGGGCATTTTTAGTCGTTTACAGTGGCGGGAGGCCAAAGTCGCCCGTACTGACATATGCTGGATTAATGCGGGGGTAAAAGGAACGAGGGACATGTACGAAGAAAATGAGAAAGAACGTAAGAAAAAGCACCATTTATATCGTGAGCAGTGTTGCCAGAAAAATTAAGTCTGTAGCTAAAATTGCTAACAAATATAGCTAAAGAGAGTTAACCATTTTTTAAGCTAAAAAAAGGAAATAGTCCAAGAAAACATTACTGCTATATTTAATAAGTTTATCAATCATATTGATTGCTTCATAAAAAATTAATAAAAACTATATTTATTCAATTTTAAATACAAAAATTTTTAAAAAACATGATAAAATTTTATTTATATTAAATTGAATTAAGTTATTTTTGATAATTTTTTTAAAAAATTTTATATAAAGTTTAATATTGCGCTTTATAAACAAAAAAGGTAGTAGCTAAAAATAGCTAAGCTCTAAAAGAATAAAGTTAAAAAAGTAGCTAGGAGCTAAAACACACTTCTCGAAAAAAATAAACTGAATGTACCTATGAAATAGCTAAACTGGCAGCACTGATGGTTAGTGTGAGAGTCTGCTTTGCGAAAGTCATAATATATCTGATTAATGTATACAGGGTTACCACATCTTTGTTATAAAATACTTTATTAATTTAAGCTAAATATCTTTTAAAAGTTTTAAAAATATCTTGTAACTGACAGCTAGTGTGTAAAATCAAATTGAGTTTAATAATATTGTGGTTTTAGAATTACTTTTTTCACTACTTTAAAATTCTTAATTTACTTTAAGTAAAACCGCGTCTTCACAATAAATTTTTTTCGCAAGAAAAGTTGTGAGCTCGCCTTTAGACAGTAGATAGTATAGATATATATAAAGAAATTTAGTGTGAAAACGTGGCTTAAGAAATTAACCCTCTAACCGTTTAGAGTGCCTCAGGGCACTTATCATAAACAAACATTTTTACATATGAGAACGTCATATATCAAACTGCATATGAATTCAGTTATAACTGTCATGCAATTGTTTACATTTCGTTCTCAAAGTCTATTGCAATCAGACGCTTAATTCAGCTTCTATTTTGATTTTTAACCGAACAGTTAGTGCAAAATTATAAAAAATTTGTTTTTGAAATTGTGATTTTTCAACACCGAATTTTTCTTATTTGGAGCTAAATTTTCAGCATCAGAATTTTTATTTCGAAAAGGTACGTAATGTTTCTATTTATTTATACAAATATGTTTTAATATGTTCCCACATGTGTTTATGTTGAATTTGTTTATTTTAAATTTTTATTTGATTTATCACAATTCCATGCTTTATTTTCAACAATAGACGATAAAAAAATATCTCAAAAATCAAAGTGCGTAAACCTATCCAAAATTTATGAATTCAGTACATTCTGATGAAGAAGGTAGTGGTTTTAGTGGCGAAGATAAGGATTTTAGTAGCGACGATGATCTGCATGACCCCACATATGAGCCTGAAGAAATCAGTCCAGAAGATGAGCACGCCATCTCTCGATGCTTACGGGATCTTGAAACGAGTGATGTGTTTGTTGCTGAAGCGGACAATATGTCCGCGTTTGATGTACTTTCAGGCTCTGAAGAAAATTTTGAAACCCGAAAGCCAGTGGCATCTACATCCACCGCACCATTGAATTCTACTACAACATCGACGTCTATCATAACTTTGCCTTTCAAACGAGCCCGTTCGCCGTTGCCAGCGATAGAGTCCACTGGCCCAACATTTTTTCCTAGTTCTGGTGGCTTTATCGGCAAAAGTAAGAACTAGAAAAATTTTAACCCATTAGCAAAAAAACCTTAATCCAATATATTTTTTATTCTAACAGGTATTGCATCAATTGCCAAAGATAGCCCTGAATTTAGTAAAATAGTGTGGCACAAGAAGGCTATGAAATTGCACGTTAATGAGGTAGCTTTTCGTGGCACAACATCACTACCTGACCATATAAAAGATCTTTCAACACCAATGCAAATATTTTGTAATTTTTTTTTCAAAAGACAT
The DNA here is from genome assembly GCA_963920525.1 of Dichetophora obliterata. NCBI lineage: Eukaryota > Metazoa > Arthropoda > Insecta > Diptera > Sciomyzidae > Dichetophora > Dichetophora obliterata. The sequence goes on along the minus strand of OY986438.1, from coordinate 62,217,138 downwards.
AATGCATGTTGTAGTTCAAGAAACCAACAGGCGTGCTCTAATTGAGGATATCAACTCGAAGTTCACTGTTAGTATTGATGATGTATACAAATACATTGGTATTCATTTATACATGTCAATTTATCGCTTCCCAAACCTTGAGAGTTATTGGGGCAAGAACGCATTCGAACCCATTCGCAATGCAATGACATTTAAACGATTTCAAGCGATTAAAAGGTACCTTTCATTTCGAGATGAAAATGAGAGAGTGCAAAAAGGCAAACCGGGCTACGACCCATTGTTCCGCATTCGAAATTTCGCAAATATATTGAACGAAAGGTTTGACTCTATTCCGAAACAAGCCCGACTCTGGTAAGAAATCTAACACCAATTATTGGTCTTGTTGAATTTGTCCTGTTTTGTCTTTTTGTTCACTGCGAGCCGATGGTTTTGACTCCCGCGAATGTGTAGTCTTGTGATTCGTCATTGTCATTTATTTGTACATTATTGACCTTCTGAAAGGCAATTGTTTTTTATCTTCGATTTTCTTTATAGTGTCGACGAGCAAATGTGTAGCACCAAAATGAAGCATCATTTGCGACAGCAAGGAGCCAAGGCTAGACGATTTGATAGGAAAAGCAAAAAGCACGTTGAAGTTGATTGCCCACAGATAATTCGAGAATATAATAATCATATGGGCGGAGTTGATCTCATGGATGGTCTCATGGGACGTTATCATGTTAGAGCGAAAACCCGTGATGCAATGACTCGCATGTTCTACCACTTCATTGATATGGCTGCAACAAATGCCTATATTCTTTACCGAAGAATTAATACAGAAAAGCTTGAACATGCAAGTGATAACTCTGCCAAAGATGAAAAATTATGGCAACTACCACAATTTCGGGAGCAGATTGCTGCCGGCCTTATTCAATTTAGTGAAAAACGGTCGGTGGGTCGTCCAAAAAGTACGCCAACAACACCACAACATTCACCCCCTGTAATTCGATCATCTACTCCACAGTCTAGTACTTCCCATACTGGCAGAAAAGCGATCCATCCAGTCGATGACGTCCACTTTGGTGTTTTCAACCACTTTCCGAAGTGGTTAGAAAAAAAAGGTGGCAAGAAATGGTGTAAGCACTGTAAAACCTCACAAACTCAATGCATTTGTGAAGTATGCAATTTGCATTTATGTTGCTCAGCTGCTAAAAACTGTTTTTCAGAATACCACACCAAAAAATAATCAATCATATTCATTATCGTATCAATTTTTTCATTATTTTCAATAAAAACAATATATAAGTAATATACATACGAGTTACCTTTTTTTCGAACAAACAGATATAAGTGCCCTGAGGCACTCTTATTTCTTCTTCATCTATAGGCTAAACGAAACACCAAAATAACAATAGGACAACTCCATTGAGTTTATTATGCCTTAATTCAACTAGAAAAAAATTCCAGACTGATTTGGTGCGCTATTTCAATTTCAGCGGTTAGAGGGTTAAAATTATTTTGCTTGTTTTTAATTTAAGTAAAACAACATATTTGTATTGCTTTATTATATGACAATTTAAATAATTCGCGTATGAGCTACTCAGTGCAATAGTGGCCCAGCCCACAAAATTGAAATCAGGTATGCAAAACTGGTTAGCTTTCTTTTCGTACATTTAATTACACTAGTCAGCACAATAATAACTGCGTTCCATTCGCTTCAAAATAATTCAGATTATTTTTTTTACATGCAAAGAAAAAACAAAAATAATAATCCTGTGACAATTAGGATTATTTTTGCTATCCATATAAAATTGTGATATAGCCTTTAAAAAATTTGAAATAAAGGTGCTGCACCTGTATATTTTTATGAGTTGTCATTTCATTTTTTGAATTAATTGTTTGCAGGATACAATCACTATTAGGTAGCCTTGTCAGCTACCTATTTTCTCACGAGCCGCAACCATCGAATGTTAAATAAAAGAAAACAAAATAAACAGCGTGTGTCACACACATTGGCCGCATTCAGCGTAGCCAACAATTGCACTTAAATTATTTAAATAGTTGCATAGTAATAATAACTAAATTAAATAATTTACAATTTTTCTGACGTTTAGAGTAAGACACATTCAGAGAAAAACATCGTTCACTAAGATATCGCTACACAACACAACAGTTGTGAACGACACACGTTCTCATGACACCTAATAGTTATTGTATCATTATTGTTCGTTTGAAGTTAATTTTGACTGCAATGGTAGTACCCTCTATGAGTCGTTTTTCTTGCCGTTCCTTTGAGAAAATTTGTTATCGCGAATATATTAAGGCGAAAGGAACGCAGCTAATATTTTATTTGTGGCCGGAGTCACCATTGCGCCGACAAGCTCTTTAAAGAGTACTAAAAATATAAGCCAAATCTTGGATTACAAAATCAGTAAAAATTTTTTTAATATTTCGTTCAGTTCCGCAATGTGGAGGCAAGGCGCATTATTGATCCCAAGCTCATATCAGAATTTTGACTTCTCAAATGGGAGTTTTACATTTTATTGGCATTTTCATTATAGAAAACAGTTGCTCGCAGGGAAATGTGCTTCCAATCCTGCTATTATTTTGCAAAAAAACTTGCTAAAAATAAGCGAATACTATAAAATTTTTTTGAACATTTCAGGGAACCTTAGCTTAAGTTGATTTTCCAATGCAGTTATTTCAATATTTGAAACGTTCAAATCTATCGAGGCAAGAAAAACAATAAAAAATTTATCCTCCAAGTTAGCGATTCCAAAAAACTAATTTTTGACTGAACGCTTTAATTGAATTGTTCATTTCATATATTAAATTTTTTTTTCACATTAAGGTCAAGTTTAAAGAAGAAGTTTCCTATAATTTTAAATCGTAATATTATAAATAACAGTATAATATGTATTGTGTTTGATAGAAATAGTATTAATATATTGAATTGAACTAGCCTATATCGTTTGTATTCTAAAAAAAAAAAAAAAATAGTGGCGTGGTCTAGCCAGAGCGTCTGCATTGCAAAAATTATAATTGCGCTCATTGCGCTCAGAGCCGCCCAGAATCAATGTTGCATTCTCAGTGATATAAAAAACCGGGTGTTTTATAACTTAAATCGTAAATACTTTGCAATAATTCCAGTTACCGTATCGAGTATACATTTTGTTATAAAAAAAATTTTTACTTTGAAAATTTTGAGGAAAAAAATTTTTGTTTGTTTTATATCATTTAACGCCAAAATAAAAGTCAAAATTCGCCTGATATTCTTCAATGTGAGAGTTTCTAATGGTACCTGTAAAAAAAAAATGTATACACTTTGGTTAATATTCGCCACATAACTGATATTTTGGCATACAATTTATCTATGAACGTTCAATATTAAAGGCTGTACGTTTTCCCTAAAGTTTAAACAAAAACAAACAAACAAATACGTGCTGTAAGACGTATTTATACGTCACAGCAACATCACTTTTTGTAGCTATGTCAAATAATAAAACCCTTTTAAGGAAAAATCGTCTTTATATGCAAAATGTGCAACACAGCTTTTTCATTACAGCATGCTCTCGCTCTCACGGGTTCTGTGCATCAATGCTCTTCATCCTCTCAAAATTTTTCGCTCCTCTTTCCGCTTTACTCCCGAAATCATCCAGCAGACGACAAATTGCACTGCCGGCGCTCTGTCGACGCACGGACAAGAATTCTGGATGGCCCTACTTTACAGGATCTAAATAAGTAACTAAGATATATTTTATTTTACTGACAGAAACAGTTCACAAAATCTACTTAACTTTTGGACTAAGCTTAAATAAACCCAAAAGTGTTAAAAAGTTTCATATAAAAACAAAAGATTATAATTTTTTTTTTAAACATTTGTCAAATGGGAGTAAAATTTTTATACCCAAGGAATTGAATGATAATACTTGTTTTCTCTTTAAATAAACCATTAGTGGGTCTCCAGTACAAAAGTACTAAAAAAAATTCGGGGGACGACAAAACTGGTTTAGACCAAAAAAAGTATACCAATCGAAAGGATTTTTTATATGCAACTTAATTGTGAAACCGGATTCTCAGATTTGAAAAAAGCAAAATATAAAAATATTTTTAAGTTAATAGCTTTTCTTTATAAATAAGCATTAAAGCTCAAAAATAAGCAAACCTCAAGAGGAGATAAAAAATCAGTTCGTCGATTTTCATAACTTTTTACTGTCCTCTTTGACTAAGTATCTTCTCTTAGTTTCCGAAATTTTATTTGCTCATTTTAATAAACATGAAATTTATGACAGAATTGTTCGTTTTTGTGAAAATTTTTAAACTTTGTAGGAAAATATTAAAAAATACTTTTGATATAGAACATGTTCATTTCATCAAAGGATCAACAGGTTGCATGAAAATGGCACCAAAAACTCTTTTTTAGGAGCTAAGGTGTTAATTAGTATTTCACAAATTTTTATTCACATTATTGTTTTTAGCAGAAAAACAAACACACATAAAACTATCTTTGAGGATGACTTAATTTGAAAGGCAATAAAATCACCGTTCTAACGGTATAGCCTTGAGCGTCAACGACTTACCCGTTCCCGAGCTGTGCTGGTGGAAAGATGAAATCAATGGGTTAAAAGTACTAAATTTCAACTTTGAGTGCAATTTTCTCAGAATTTTGAGTAGGAAATAAAAGTTTTTTAGAATCGATTTCGTAATCCTTTCAATTTGTTTTTAGTGACACGAAAAACATAATCAGATCTTTAAAAATTAAAAAGTTGGTTATACTTAAAAAAATTTTACTTATTAGAAAACAATTACAAGCAATGATGCAGTACAGTTATACTTGCTTCAGTGTCGATCAGCTAGAAGCGATCTTATTCATTCCTTCCCGCTCTAGCTGCGTAGGGATAGACACTTTTTAAAAACCCTCCTTTTCGTTAAACCGGTTTTGTAAATTTCGTTTTTCCACCGAAACTAAAAACTGAAGAAAAACACCGGTTTATAAGAAAACCTTTTTTGCCTCTTTACCAAGTGATTATTTTGTAGATGTTGGCGCAAGTTTGAAGTGCTACCTCCTATTTTCAACATTTTTATGCGGAGGTTACTCTCTGCCAAACCATTCTCCACTTTTTTATCGCCACATTTCACTCTTCATTTACGTTTAAAATTTCTTATTTTGTTCTATTTTTTGCAAGTTTGCAATGTTCATTCACCATCGCTGCCTTATTGTCAGAGTTGCTGGTTGATAAATTCTCGTTGTCGGTTTTTTAGATTTTCCAGCGGTGTAACAATATTTTTCCTTCTCAAAAACACCGAAAAATACTGGTTTTTACAAAAAAAAAAAACCGGTCCACTATTGAACACCGACCGGTTTTGGTCATCCTAAAGCTGCGTGCTTATGTTTGTCCAGCTCCTTAGTAATTTTTTTGAATTTGTTATTCGCTTAAAAAATGGATGAGGAGTCTAAACTATTGCACAATAGTAAATGTATTAATCTACATAATGATCATAAATGCACCTATTAAGAAAATAGGATAAAAGTATGCGCACCTTGTAGAGAAAAAAATTGGTTTTGGTAAAAATCAATGTTCTAAGTTCGCAATTACTGATAAACTTAGTACTTTGATAAAAAAGCATATTAATAAAGAGTTCAATTTATCAAATGCTAAATTTCCCATTAGTATTTGTACTTCTTGTCGACATACTATTACTGAACATGTAAAAAATAATAAAAAAAGATCACTACCAGATATGCCAAACTACTGGAGATCTTAGAGATCTTAGTTTAATCTCTGTACTGCATCATTGCTTGTCATTGTTATGCAATAAGTATAATTTTTTTAAGTACAACCAACATTTTCATTTTTTGAGATCTGGCTATGTTTTTCATGTCATTAAAAAACAAATTGAACTAATTACGAAATTAATTCTAAAAAAATTTTAATTGCTACGCAAAATTCTGAGAAAATTTCACTCAATTAATCATGCATATACAAGTAGAGAAATAATTTTCCCGTATCGAGAAATTATTTTGCTTGATCGAACTGAAGCATTTTAAACTATTAATAAAATACAAATTCTTTTTCGTCAACTAGTGAACAATTTAGAAAAAAATTTTTGCGAGGCGAAAACGACATTGCTAATTCCGATTGAGTATTGCTTCTATACAATAAAAACTATTAAGACTTTTCCAGGTTGGTTCGGTTTGGTTTTTAAAAAAAAATTTCCATTTTTTTGAGTTTCAAAAAATTTTCCCCAGTTATGATTCTATAACTCCAAAAGTATTTATTTAAGTTATCATTTGTACTAATCGGTCGATTTTTGTAGAAATTTTCTGAATGCTACATTTGTGAAAAAGTTCAAAATATACCGTTTCTTTAACATTTCCACATTTTAAAGTACGCATAAATATAACTTTGATGTATATTATGGATTTATTTTTTCTATGTTAAGGAAAATATTTTTACAAAAATTTTAAGGTACAAATGTATGTTCGTAGCAGGGTTGAATACTTTACTTATTGTGGTTTTAGTGAAAATACTCAATATACCTGCACCAAAGTCGACTTGGTGAGTTCGTAAATTGAGTTCGAATACTGAACTTCGAGGCTGTACGACCTATAGCTCTAAAACTATTCGATATTGCAAATTTGGGTGGTGTGGGAGGTGCCTTTTCCCCGCGTCCAACGCCCATAAAATGTTATCAGTGAAACGGCGCGTGTAAACTTTGGTCGAATACCGAATTCCGGGGCTGTGCGGCCTATAACTGCAAAGCTATTCGATATTGCAAATTTGGGTAGTGTGGGGGGCGCCACGTCCCCTTGTCAAACGCCCATAAAATGTTATCAGGCAAACAGCATGTTTAAAATGTGGTCGAATACTGAATTCCGTTGCTGTACGACCTATAACTCCACAGCTACTCGATATCGTAAATTTGGGTTATGTGGAAGGGGCCACGCCCCCTTATATAACGCCCATAAAATGTTATCAGTGAAAAGGCACGTGTAAATTGTGGTCGAATACCGAATTACAAGGCTGTGCGGACTTCAACAACACAATAAAGAAATGAAAAAAGGGGAACCAAAGTTTGGGGCGTAATTGCATTGCAAAAAAAAAATAGAGTTTCATGAAATAAGACCCAAAAATAATGAACAATTACCCCAAAAAAAAAGTGAAATAACACCCCAAAATTGGTTTTATTTTTAATTTTTATTTATAAAAATGAAAAATCACAACAAAAATATTAAATAATGACCTTGCACAATTGCTCTTCAAACAGGACATGCATAATTTTGTGCACCATCAGCTAAAGATGCAGCTTGTAATTTAAGTGTTAACATGTTAAAAACAATACTTTTGTGGTTAATTGCTTGCATATTTCTCAGATGCAATCGTCTATAACCGTAGCTATAAACTCTGTCTCATTCCTTTAAATGATTTTAACTTGTACGAAAAGCTGCATGCACAACACGAAAATAAGCAATATTAAAATATGCCCCAAACCTTTTTTGGGACCTAATTTAATTTCTAATATATTGTTTTTGGGGCTTAATTTCTTTCTGAAAAATTACCCCAAATTAAATTAAATATGGCCCCAAAAAATGAAATATCACCCAAATTGTTTTGTTGTTGCTACCTGTATAATTTTTTGGGGCCTTTTTTTTTGCCATAACTTATTGGTGTATAATTGCATATCACTTTTGGTGAAATAAACCATTTATATAGGATTTTATTATATAGAAGTATATTGTGGTATAAAAAACATGGGTCTATAAATTTTTTTTTGCCAATTTCGGTTGAAGATGTACTTGGAAAAATATGAGATAAGATGAAAAAATTGATTTCATGAAATCTCATCTGTAGGATTCTATTCTATTAGGTATATTAAGGTATGAAAAAAAAAGACGCGATAAATTTTGTTTTGCCAAATTCAGTTTGCCAAGAGCATCAAAATATGTACTTGGAAAATGATGAGATAAGATGAAAAATACTTTCATTTCTATCATTATTGCTATCTTCTTCGAAAGCAGAAAACCTGAAAAATTTTTCCGTTTTGTATAACTAAGGATATGAACTTGGTTATGATCGCGGCAGGGCACAAAATTTATATGAAGGCTGCTACAGCTTCTCCAGTTCTGGAGAATCGAATACACCGGTTAATAGTTGGTGTAAATACACAATGTCTTCGTTTTTTCCATTTTGTTTTTAATGAAAACGCATTCATTGAATAAAATAAGAAGAAATTCATATATAGTAAATTAATGAAGGTTTTTCTTTCAATGAACCAATAAACTCCTACATTAAACCAATTTTATTGTATGAATATTCATTGGGACAAAGGACTTTTTCTTTGATTTTATGAACTTTTTGGATTTTTGTAGGGTGTGAGTTTCGATTTTCCAGCGGCTTTTTGGCATCCAGCCTCGAAATCTACTGTGAAGTCAATGAAATTGATTAAAAAAAAGTTTTTTCAAGGAATTTAAAAAATCAATAATATTGGAAAAGAATATCGGATCCATTACTCAACTGTTAATACTTTTCCTGTGTTGCATTTTTGATTTGGGCTTCTACAATATGTATATTTTTCTGTTTCATATAATTTATGGTTCTCATTGTTATTTTCCCTGAAGACCAAAACAAATTTAAAACATTATTATTAAAAATATTAACTTAAATAAAAGATAAATTATATAATTGATTAATGCTAATAGATTGGCATAAGTTTTAGTTTAGTGAATTCAATATGCATACAGTACTCTATTTGTGCTGAAACTTATTGAATTCAATTTTCATTAAACGGCGTCAATAAATACCTAGGTAGCTGTTTAAAGTATTCTTATACGTATTTTGTTTCATTTTTTTATATCTTAAAATTACAGAGATTTTTTACCTTAAATTATTGTACCAAAACAAGCCATCAACACTAATCATAAAACAACCTTAGGTAGTTTTTGCTATTCTAAAAAATTATAATATTTAAACACACAAAATTTAAAAGCATTCTTATAAATAAAAATATTGAATTCATACAAAAAATTTAATACAGCACTTTGCGCATTAATTACATAAATATTGCGCGTATTCCGTTGGGTTCTATTTAATCTTAAAGGATCTAATCAATAATTACCATATTTATTCTAAATTAATTGCTAATATGAAGTTTTAACAGATTGTCCATAAGGAGAAATTTATAACGATATCAAGAAGTTATACTGATTAAATATATGTACGTATGCACTTTCATACTTACGAATGAAATATTTTAAGTATAAGGCACATTTTTTAAATAAGTGATATTTAAACTATATAAGCTTTTGAAACATTAAAAGTAAACGCTCTTAATTTGAAGAGCAGTAATCCAAAAAACAAATATGATTGGAAAGCGGCAATTTACTTCAGCTCTCGAAGTTCCCATTTTGTATTCCATATCAATGTCAAGAAGCAAGTTATGATTCCGAGTGTAAAACTGGTGTATATCACTTATCTAGAACGAAATGAGAATTTTCTATATAAAACATTTTTAAAAAGTTTTTTGAAAGAAAACTGTAGGGACTTGTGCATTTGGCTTACTAGAGTCGTCAAAAAAAAACGAATCTTTATTCTTGCTGATCTTCGAATATATTCCCGAGCGGAAATTGGCCTAGGGAAAGAGTCAGAAAATCCTTTTTTAATAAGATTCTCATTTCTTACGAGACGCATTTTTTATATTAAGCCAGCTTAATCACAAACCACATTTAAGAAGCTTGTCTAGACTTTAAAAATAAAAACAGATTGCTTTTCTTTTATATACATCTGCTTTATTAAACCCAATAAAGAAATTCAAATTTTGGTTTGTAGTTATGTAAATGGAGCGTTTCACGTCATTTCGGCCACAATTCACACTTCATAGAGAAAAAAGACATTTTTCCTTTATCAATCATCTTAAAACTAAAAATTAAACATGGAAAACATTTGAAAAACACACATTGAAACGCAATGAAATATTTTCTTTGAAAATTCTATTTTTCAATCCTAAATTTTATTTCAAATTTTGAGTATACTGTTATAGAGGTTGTACTCTTGAAGTGTTTGAGTTTTTTAAAGAAAACAAAAAAGTGATAATTTTTTGTCCTCGAATTTTGTGTACGTACTTCAGGCCCGTAGCCAGGATTTACCCAAGAGGGGTTTTGATAACTAAAGAGTCCTTGAAGACTTTTAAATTATAAAAATAATTTTAAAAGTATTTGAAGACTTTTATTTAAAAAAGTTAATTTTAAGAGTGTTTTGAGACTTTTATTTGAAAAAGTCTTTTTAAAAGTATGTTTTAAAAAAAGTATTGCATTTTATTTATTTGTTTTTTCAATAATTAAAAAAATATTTCTGATTTTCGTTTTAAAAAATTTTCAGTATTAATATATATATAGCCCAATTCTGAATAAGTTTCCTAAAAATAAATATTTTAAAACAGCAACTCTACAACATAACCTAAGTGAAATATAACTGATAAACATTTCAATTGACGCTACTAAACTTGTGATTAGTGTCCGACCAAAACCGGAATTTTGGTCGAAACCAAAACCGAATATTCGGCCATTTTATAATATTCTGCCGAAACCGAAACTGTATACATATTGTCTAACAATATTGATCACGTTTTATCGACGAAAGGAATTTTTCCAGTGCATTATGCAAGATCCGTAGTGCAAACATTGACGCACATCACTATCTTGTCGCAGCCAAAATCCGTACTCGTTAGTGCGCAGCTAAGAACATACATTCTTCCTGCAAAGATGACACAGAGAAAGTTAGACGTTGACAAGCTGCTATGAAAACGAACAGTCGAAACCTTCGCCACTCAACTCTTACTCCTGCTTCAAAGCTCTCCTCTAATCGATCATATTTCCAGCAATAAAAGTGCTTACAAAAGAAGAGAGAGTGGAAGAGAAAGTCTTGAATTCCATCTCTTCCAATTTTATACCCAGAAGGCATACATGTAATCGGGAGGAAGCTTCTCTAGAAGTGCTTCCAGAATATTTTCAATAGAAAATGTCTTCAATGAAAGGATTAGAGAAGTTATTTTTCAGGAGAACTTTAGGAAGGAATTCCACGGAATGAAATGGTTTTTGCGGTTAGGACGAGTTTAAAAAATCCCACGGAAAATATCCCTTTTTTCCGATTTTTTCACGATTTTGCTATTGGAAATGAGAAGTGTTTGAGGTTTGTTGGGGGTTTAAAAATCCCACGTAAATACCCCTTTTCCTGATTTTCAGGGCATTTTGTTGTTGGAAGTAGAAAGTGGTTAGATTTTGAAAGGGGTTAAAAAAATATTAATATCGCCTTATATATTAATAGAAAGGCCCTAAGTGAACTTTTTAAAAATAGATTTTTTTTTTTGGTAAATTTTTGCAAAAAAATTGTTACAGAAAAGAAATTGCTACAAAAAAATTGCTATAGCATTAAATTGGCAAGAAACTTATATAAAAAACCCCACTTAAAAAAATTTGCAGCTGCAAAATTTTAATTTTTATCAAGTTTTTTCCTTCTCCTGCAAAGTACAAAAAAAAATTAGTTAGGGCCTTTCTATATTAAGGTAGCGATATACTTTTTTGTACTTTAATTGAATTTTAATGCTTTTTGAATGCCTTTCAGAAGTAGTTTATTAGAATGCCTCTGGAAAGCGCTTCACGATAAGGCTAAGAAGAAGCACATTTGGATCTATAGAATGTTTCCGGAAGCAGTGTTCCTAATAAGCATATCAAATTATATCAAAAATTTTGCTAGTATTGGATCATATTCGCGTAGAGAACAAACATTTTTATTCCATGCGTGCGAGTGCCATAGAAGTAAATAGCTGCCACAGCCCTCGCCGAAACAAATGGTAGGACCAGGAGTATTGCGACACCACTGCAGAGAAATACACCACCTAAAAGCCACCCTGCAATTGGATGCAATACGCGCTGCTAAGTAGAAGAAGAGAAAAGAGTGACGCATTTTCAGGCGGAAAAAAGATGCAGAAAAGCGCAAGAAAATTGAGATGCAAGGCGATAGGAATGAAGCTCGAAAATTTTAGAATCTTCGAAAATTTCAAGACAGATATCCAGAGTACAGTAACATAACATAAAACTCTTTTCTTAGCTTCTAAATTTTCGTCAAATAGGAATAAGTTTTATAGAAATAAAAAACAACATTTTCGTCAATAAGGATGATAGGATTAAAGTTTTAGAATTCATACTCAGGTTAAGAATTATATAATAAGTTCTTACCTCGTTCCATCCATAACGATTTTTAGCTTGGACAATAGCTTCATAAACTGCATTATGCTCCAAATTTTTAATCACATACGACATAATGAAATGCGAATTATCAATTCTTATCGGAGTAGGCTTAATATGGAATTCGTGCCATTTTCCAGGATGTTGATAAGTTTCGTTCATCTAGAATTAAATAAATTATTTCAAATATGGACTAATTAGCTAAAATACTATTTTTTTTTAATATTAGCATTTCCCAAAATGTCTTACTTCTTGTTTTCTCAAATTTTAATACAATTTTTAACTGATCCTTCATCTTTTATGTATTTGATGGACTCAATTCATTCATTTCATTTGTATGTTCCTATGTTGACAGACACTATAAGCGCATTTCTTAGAACAATTTAAATGAATTCAAATGAATGATTACGAAATAGATTTGAACAAGGATTTGGACACGGATTTGGGCAAGGATAAAGACAAATCATCTGGGCTTACAGCCATAGGAACATATATGGTAATAAAATGGTGGATGAACTAGTGTTGCATCCTCCCACCTGGATGCTCGTAGATTCTACCGCTCGTTTAAGGCCCTACTGGTCAGACCGGGAACTCGTCCCAAATCCTAGTTATGTTCGCTCACCTTATTTTGTTAGGCACGGTGCGCTATGCAGGTCAGTAGGCAGCCGTGAGGTTGTCCGAAAATGACCTTAGTTATACTCACTCATGTTGATGCAGCTTCGAGAGATTGAAAGGTCATCTGGCCCTTCTCTGGGTCCTTCGTTTTATTTAGAAAAAATAAACCTTTTGCTTGTAATTCTCCTGTTGGTCACACTAGTGACTGTATACTTTTATTTTCACAAAAAAACGACTCACAATTACTTATGTTCACAGTTAAAAATCAACTACCAATTCTCTTAAAAATAAAGGGTGGTTAAGTTTTAAGGGCCCATGTTGATTTTGAATAAAACACAAATTATTTAGGAAATTATTGTCATTTCTTTTTATTATGATAATATTGGTATAGTTCAATTATGTATGGAACAAAATATCGGCCAAATGGTCGCCGCGACCTTGGCGGCAAACCTCCATCCGATGGTCCAAATTTTCGATGACGCTGAGGCATAATTGAGGTTCTATGTCGTTAATGTGCCGAATTATCTCATCCTTTAGCTCTTAAATTGTTGCTGGTTTATCGACGTACACCTTTTCTTTATTGACGAATACACTGAGGTGAAAATGTGCCTCATCACTGAAGATGATTTCCTTCGAATTGGTCATCCACTGTTGCCATTTCTTGCCACCATTCTGACCGTTGACGACGCTTGAAATGGTCAAGAGGCTTTAGTTCTTGAGTCAATTGCACCTTGTTAGCGTGTAAATGCAAGTCTTTATGCTTAATGTTCATCAACGACGTGCGTGGGAGGTGCAATTGTTGGGCACGACGACGAGTTTTTGCACGATTTTTGCGATTGTACGCACATTTGGACGAAGTGCACGATATGCATTTTGATTTGAATGTCCATTTTCATAATAAGCCTGAATAGCTTTTACGCATTGCTCGATTGTGTATCTTTCCATGGTTCAAATTGACTTAGTCTGAAATTGAGAAATGCCAAATGAAATGCAGAAAAAACTTTACGTTTAGTTTACTTTACTTATGCATAACACCTTGGTTTTAATGATAATTAGCTGTACTCAGCATTTGTGCAAGATTGCCTTCCACATCTTGCACAATAATTAGTCTTAGTTTTTATCGTAATTATTAAGTTCTTAATCTAGTTTACAAAACAGTTCTTAATCTAGTTTACAAACGTACTCCAACATATACCTACATACTTATTTAACAACCAAGCATTAAACTGAACAAAAGTGCAAACATGTATAACATGTGTAATTGGGTCATATTGCCCAACGATAAATTATTATTCTACTTTCTTGGCATAGCCAAAATGTATGTACGCTAATTAAAACAATAAAATATTAAAATTAATTTACCTCTGGTTTTTGCTTTGTCAGCATATGACGCTGGCCGCACAGAAGTAAATTGTTGACTTTATTTTATTGTCTTTAAATAAAATTAAAACTGGGCGATCACCAGTTCTTGTTGCGGTAGGTCAGTGCTCACTTTATTGTATTATTTGTTTTACTTTCATTTGTTTGTTTACTTTACTGGCCTTGGCATTGAATTCATATAAAAGTGCCGCAATGCAATGAATGTTGATCGCTCGATTTGTTGTTGCGGTGGATCAACTTTCATTGTCAGCACTTGGCCACTAGTAGAAAGACAATATTCTGGGGAATGCCTCGTTGTGAGTCACAACATTCCTTCCCCCTTATACAAAGAAAATTTTTACGTTGAAGAGGTTCAAATTTTCGTTTATTGACTTTTAAATTATCTTGTTTTGCTTTTCTTACGATATTCTTCTCGTTGTATTAGTATGCGTTTCTTTTATGTAGATTTTTTGTTTTACTAGCTCTTTTCATAAGGTTTTTTCATTTATATATATAGTTTCTATATATATAATATTGTTCAACAACTTATTACATGCTTTTACATTTAGATATTAACAGTTCAAATTTTTTATTCATTTATTTATACTCTTTATATTTTTCTAATGGACCTTATGTCTTGCTCACATCTGGTGTAATCGTTTCCTATTTGTTGCTACAGCTTTCTTGTTTTCTTTTTTTTGTTTCAGTTTTATTTTTCTTATGCGTAGTCCATCAGTGCTCTGGAACACTGTCCCGGCGTCATCTTTCTTTACGTACAGGTTGTCGTTTATTTGTTGTAAAAATTGTAGTACGGCTTCGCCACCTCTGCTTGTCCAAATTTATCGTGTTAAGGCATAATATCGAATTACTGTTGTATTCAGCCTAATGTTATAATGTAATGCCAAAAAGTTTTACTCAGGTACTAAGCGACCAAGGTACAAAATAGCAACTTTATCTCCTTCTATATCCTTCTATACGCTATTTGCACTGCCTTATATATTTGAAAAATGTTAAAAAAAAACATAATTTCAAATTGTTGCGATACGTTTAACATCTTTACTTAA
Organism: Dichetophora obliterata; assembly: GCA_963920525.1. Taxonomy (NCBI): domain Eukaryota; kingdom Metazoa; phylum Arthropoda; class Insecta; order Diptera; family Sciomyzidae; genus Dichetophora; species Dichetophora obliterata. The sequence continues at coordinate 62,201,880 of OY986438.1, read as the reverse complement.
TTGTCGCATTATTGAAAGGAATATACTGCAAACCTGCACTTCCAATGTACTGTGTCTTCTTAACGTTGACCCAGAACTGTTCTAATGCCGTTTATTGTAGCATCTTCCTGCTGCATATCGGCTGTTCGATTAAAACTTCATTATATTTGCTTGTTGTACCAAATTGCCGCAAATGTTGTATTTCTTCCAAGACTCCTGTTGTATCTTTGAGCTATATTATCTCTACTCGTTGCGCTCCTGTTATGGTGATGCATACAAGACTATTAGTAACCCTCACATAAAATTTTTTTTTTCCTTATATAAAGCTATTGCTGTGTCACTACTCAATAGATTACTTATTCATTATTTTCAATATTTTTCATTTTCAATAATTTTGTCTACAACCAAGTGTAAATTTAAATGTTGCGCCGCAATGTTTTTGTATTGTTTTAAATTCTGCGCTAATTATCACAACTATTACAATATATACATGCTTTATTGGCTCTTTTTAGTGACCTTCATATATTATCATATATTCATATTCATATATTATAATTTGTTTCCACATTTTCTTTGTTATCAACTCAATGTATTATTTCAAAGGGTTTAACTTTATTTTACTCCTTTTAATTTCTAAGCATTTTAAATATCCTTTTAACTGATTTTTTTTTCTTATAAAGGGTGTTTTTTACAGAGTGCTACAACTTTGAGTTGACATCACTGCTTTATTTGACCACCCATTTAACAGTTGATAGTTGCTTTTTGTTTAATTAGCTTTGACATTTTATTATGGATCGACTTACACCAGAGCAACGCGTGCAAATTGTGGAAATTTTTAATCATAATAATGGTTCTGTTCGTCAAACTTATCGTGCACTTCGTCCATTTTATGACGTACATAATCGACCTTCAGAGCTGCTAATTCGAAGAACAATAGATCGTTTTCGGACCACATTTACTGTTACTGATAATGTGCATCCCGTGAGACGCCGAACAGTGCGCACTGAATAATCTGTAGCCACTGTACAGGAAAGCATTGAAGATGATCCTAATCAATCAATTCGTCGCCGTTCTCAGCAACTGGGGTTGTGTCCTTCCACTTTATGGAAGATTTTACGAAAAGATCTTGGCTTAAAACCTTCCAAGATTCAACTTGTGCAGGAATTAAAGCCAAACGACCATCGTATGCGCCGCCAATTCGGCGAATGGGCTGAAGCACAAATTGATATTGATTTTGAATTCCCATGGAAAATTTTATTTTCCGATGAAGCCCATTTTTGGTTGAATAAACAGAATTGTCGTATTTGGAGTGAGGAGAATCCACAAGGTGTCAAAACACCATTACATCCACAGAAAATTACTGTTTGGTGCGCTTTATGGGCTGGTGGAGTCATTGGCCCATATGTCTTCAAAAACGATGATGGTCAGAATGTTACTCTCAATGGTGAACAGTATAGGAACATGATTCGAAGTTTTTTCGTACCTCAAATCTTGCTGATATGTGGTTCCAACAGGATGGAGCCACATGCCACACAGCGGGCGCTACAATTGATTTACTCAAGGAAACTTTTGACGAAAAAATAATTTCACGAAATGGCCCCCAAGATCGTGTGTTTTAACCCCATTGGATTATTTTCTTTGGAGTTATGTAAAGTCACTTGTCTACGTCGATAAACCACAAACAATTTAACACCTGGAAATCAACATTCGAAGAGTTATCGGCGAGATACGGCCGCAAATGCTGCGTAAAGTTTGTGAAAAAAGGTGTTCCAGATTGCGCCTTGTACGCGCCAGCCGTGGCGGCCACATCATATTAAAACATTAATGTCATAAAATTTCTATCCAATAAAGTCCATTTTATTGATATTAAAAATATATTACTATGTTTTATTATGATTTAAACTTGTATCACTCTATAAAAAACACCCGTTATTTTCATGTATCCTATAATCAGCTTATTCAAATATTCTTTTGTAACAGTTTGCTTTTATATAAACTTATTCATATCTTAACATAATTTGTTTTGCTTAGTTCCTTTATTTTTCAATGGTTAATTTTTAAATATGTTCATCCATATTTCGACATGTTTCAATTATGTATTTACTTATATTAAAAAACATTTTATTCTGCTTTGTAAACCTTTAGCTATCTTCTTTTTTTTCTCTAAAAATACTACTTAATTTAATCTGAATGCTTTAATTCGACAGTGTTTATTTATATATTTATCGAATCTCAATATTTCCGCATAGTGAGAATTTTTATTTTGCCTATCGAATTTTTCGATATTTTTATGCGAATTTGTATTCTTCTTTTTAATCTTTCAAAGCTTAAGCGCATTTTATTTATTTTAAATTCATTTAAATTTAGGTATTTACTATCCAAAAAAAATACTTTCTTTTTATCTTTAAAAAAAACTTATTTTTTCTCAAATCGTAAAATCAAATTTTCTTTTATTATTTATTCTGTATTTTACTCTTCCATTTTACGTATTATGTTTTACTGCGTTTTCATTGGACGTTGTCAATTGTCTTCATTTTTAACTAATTTATTAATTTTTTTTTAATACTTCAACGACTAATTTAAATCCAAACCAAAACTTACAGAATTATTTTAAATAAAGTGGCACTATTTTGGGATCTACAAGTAGAATGCGTTGTACTAGAATTTAATCCTTGCGAGGGATTTATGTAACAACGTCATTCACTTTCAAGATACCAACACGTTTGTCTTTTACCTTAGATTTTCTTCGTTTCTTATTTTTTCCTCCTGCCATATTTTGGCTCTCTAATTATTTCATTTATATGCCAAATTTTTTTCCAAAAATTGGAAAAAGTCGAAATAAAAAAAATTAAAAACCGCCGACATTTTTTCTGGGTACGCGCCTGCACAGGATTATAAGGTATCAAAACGGTTCAACTAGAGCTACTTGGATTTTTCTTGTACTTGAATCATCACCATTTAAACCAACCAACCAAAGCCAATTTTAAACACATTAAAAATCTCGAAAAATCGTTAAAATATGCTCGATATTACTATTAAAGGGTGTTTTTTTTAGAGGTTTGTTTTTCGAATAGAGATAAAACTGGCATTTTGTGGTCAAATCTGGCAACTCTAATGTCATTTATGTTCAGTTTGGTTTGCCATTTCATCATGAACAGGTTGACAAAAGAACAACGCTTGTAAATCGTGCAAATTTATTTCGAAAATAATGGTTCAGTTCGCGAAGTTTACCGCAAGCTCCGTCCATTTTATGGTCGACATAATCGTCCATCAGAGCAATTAATTCGGTTAACCATGGGTCGTTTTCGCACTACGTTTACTCTATGTGATAATACGCATCCGCAGAGACGTCGAACAGTACGCACCGAAGAAACAATTGCCGTTGTAGACCAAAATGTTGAAGAGGACCCGAATGAATCGATTCGCCACCGTGCACAGCAATTGGAGCTTTGTCCATCAACTTTATGGAAGATTTTGCGCAAAGATCTTGGCTTGCGACCTTACAAGATCCAGCTTGTGCAAGAATTAAGGCCGCGAGACCATGCAATGCGTCGTGATTTTGGTGTATGGGCCGAAAATGAGATTGATCTCGATGCAGATTTTCATCACAAAATTTTGTTCAGTGATGAGGCTCATTTTTGGTTGAATGGCTACGTCAACAAGCAAAATTGCCGCATTTGGAGTGAAGAGAATCCACATGAGACCCTTGAGACGCCATTACATCCACAAAAACTGACTGTTTGGTGTGCTCTATGGGCTGGTGGAGTCATTGGGCCATACTTCTTCCGAAATAATGCTGGAGAGTCAGTTACCGTTACTGGAGACCGGTATAGAGCCATGATAACCGACTATTTTGTTCCCGAATCGGATGGCATGAATGTGGATGAGTTGTGGTTCCAACAAGACGGCGCTACATGCCACACAGCGCACGTCACAATCGATTTATTGAAGGAAACATTCGATGAGCGCATAATTTCGCGGAATGGACCTGTCAATTGACCACCAAGATCGTGTGATTTGACACCATTGGATTATTTTCTTTGGGGATATGTGAAGTCGCTCGTCTACGCAAACAAACCAGAAACGTTAGGGGACTTGGAAGCCAACATTCGTGGCGTTATTGCCGACATTATCGAAAAAGTGGTTGAAAATTGGATCTGCAGAATTGACTTTATTCGAGCCAGCCGTGGCGGCCACATGCCCGAAATCATATTTAAACATAAATGGCATAAAATTATCCTTCCAATAAAGCCAAACTGATGGACATTAAAACGATTTTCTTGTGATTTATTTCAATTTGAAGTTCTATACCTCTAAAAAAAATAAGCTATATTAAGTACACAAAACAATACTTTAAAAAAATTAATATTACAAACTAGTTAAAAGCTATATTAATTTATACTGAGGAACTACACTTTTCAATCACACAAGTCACAATATAAAACACAAACTCTTAAAAACTTGAAAAAAATCAAAAAGTATATATTAGAGAAGTCTTTATGAAATGCTTTTATGGACTATTATTAATTGCCTTGAGTGTTTAAATTAATCTTAGGTCTCTATTAACTACTTTAATAAATACTATTTAAAGAAACAAAGCAAACAAATGGAGTTAATCATCGCTTACTGATTTATTTACACAGCTACAATGAACAATAAAGTTGAAGAGTTGAATACACTCAGGAACTTTTTTAATTCATTTTTTTCGGAGTTTTTAACATCTTTAACCACTTTAAGGCTAGACTGAAGCGACAAAACCTTTTGTTTCTAAAGTGTTTAGTGAGCAATGAATTATCGAAAAATCAGATTTAATAAAAGCCAAATGGTTTTCATGTCATATTTCACAGATTAGAAAATAGGTTGCCAGATATACTTTTCGAATGTAATTGTAATATTTTTAGCCAATCCACAGATTGTTGTAAATTGGACTGATTGCATCATTGCGTAATTTTTGTTTTTTTACAAGTCTGATTAATTTGTTGTTTTTGTTTTAAATGCAAGCACAAGTTACTCAGGTCTGATTAATTTGTACATACCCTTAGGCATGTTATTGCTGCGTGTAAACAGCATTCTTTAAACTGCGTCTATAATTACGCAAATAAGACACAACCCGGACAAGAACTTTTCTTTTTCACTCATACTCAGATTCAAGCTTTATTTTTGTTGATTCCAACACAAAAAAAAAAAGTCAAACTTGTTATCTTCTTCTTGTTTCTTTCATGAAAATACCTGCATCAACACCAAAAATTACAACGTCCTAGAATGTCACGCTCACTGTTATCAAATTACCCACATTACAATATTAACAGATTACAATATTATATTGAACTGTGAATTGCCTATTTATATATTTAATTTTTATTACGCGTCAAATTTGCTTATATAAGCACGAAGGTAGTAAAAATGCAAAAATGGCTTAAAAGTTTAAAAATATGCAAAAGCATATGCAATATGTATTTTCATATTTTAATCTTCTCTACTTAAAAAGAATATGCAATATGCATTTTCATATTTTTATCTTCTCTACTTGAAAAGAAAGTCACACGCAAGCAAAATCCAACGAGGTAAGACAAAATATATTTTAGAGTAAGTTTTTTTCTCTAAGGGCCATTTTGTTCACAGAGAGATAAATTTATCCCCGAGTTAATTCCATGATTTTTCCAGTTTTTCATTTGTTCACAGTGAGTTAAGCATTTAACTCTTCAAGCTGGAGATAAAAATGGTGGCGAGATAGCTTAACCCCAGAAATATTTAACTCGTGAAAATTGGTGAGTTAAGATTTTTAATTCGCTCTCCTCACTCTCATTTTAATATTTTTTATTTACTTGGTGTCAAAATATTGAAAATACAGATTTTTAAACATAGGGAAACAGTATTTGGGGTTACTGATTTCGAATCTGGTGTCAGAATTTTAAAATTTGGATTAATTTTTTATTTTTACGAATTCGGGGCTGGCGCGAACTAAAGGGTAAAAATGGGTCGCTGAATCCGAATCCGTTGTCAGAATTTCAAAATTCGAAAATTTTTCTACACATAGGGCTGCCACCTAAAAATGTTTTATTTTAAGAATTTTAAACATGAGGGAACAGTATTGGGAGGTTACTGATTTCAAATCTGAACTCAAAATTTTTAAATTCAAGATGGTGGATAGGGTTGCCACCTTAATATTCTACATTTTTACGAATTCGGGGCTGCCAAAAAAAAAAATGGTACACCAAAAATGGGTCGCTGAATCCGAATCCGTGGCCAGAATTTCAAAATTATAAAGTTTTGAAATAATAGGGTTGCCACCTAATAATAAGTCATTTTAAGAATTTTAAACATTATTTAACAGTATTAGGGAGTCACTGATTTCGAATCTGAAGTCAGAATTTTAAAATTCAAAATGGTGGATAGGGTTGCCACCTTAGTTTTTTGTATTTTTATGAATTCGGGGCTGGCAAAAAAAAATGGTACACCAAAAATGGGTCGCTGAATATGAACCCATGGTCAGAATTTCAAAATTATAAAGTTTTGAAATAATAGGGTTGCTTTTACTTTTGAAAATGCATATTATTCGGTGGCAGCCCCATTATTATAAAATTTTATAATATTTAAATTCTGACCACGGATTCGGACTCAGCGACCCATTTTTGGCATACCATTTTTTTGCCAGCCCCGAATTCATAAAAATACAAAAAATTAAGGTGGCAACCCTATCCACCATTTTAAATTTTAAAATTCTGACTTCAGATTCGAAATCAGTGACTCCTTAACACCGTTAAATAATGTTTAAAATTCTTAAAAATACTTATTATTAGGTGGCAACCCTATTATTTCAAAACTTTATAATTTTGAAATTCTGACCATGGATTCATATTCAGCGACCCATTTTTGGTGTACCATTTTTTTTTGCCAGCCCCGAATTCATAAAAATACAAAAAATTAAGGTGGCAACCCTATCCACCATTTTGAATTTTAAAATTCTGACTTCAGATTCGAAATCAGTGACTCCCTAATACTGTTAAATAATGTTTAAAATTCTTAAAATGACTTATTATTAGGTGGCAACCCTATTATTTCAAAACTTTATAATTTTGAAATTCTGGCCACGGATTCGGATTCAGCGACCCATTTTTGGTGTACCATTTTTTTTTTTGGCAGCCCCGAATTCGTAAAAATGTAGAATATTAAGGTGGCAACCCTATCCACCATCTTGAATTTAAAAATTTTGAGTTCAGATTTGAAATCAGTAACCTCCCAATACTGTTCCCTCATGTTTAAAATTCTTAAAATAAAACATTTTTAGGTGGCACCCCTACGTGTAGAAAAATTTTCGAGTTTTGAAATTCTGACAACAGATTCGGAATCAGCGACCCAATTTTACATAGTGTTTCTCCCAGAGTTGAATTCGCATAAATAAACAAGAAATTAGGAGGCAACTTTATCCGCCATCTTGAATTTTAAAATTCTGACACCAGATTCAGAAGAAGTAGCCCCCAATACTGTTTCTTCATGATTAAAATTCTTAAAAAAATGTTTAGTTGGCAGCCCTGTGTAGAAAAATGTTAGAATTTTGAAATTCTGACATCAGATGCAAAATCAGCGATCCATTTTTACCTAGTGTTCACTCTAACCCTCAAATTCGCAAAAATAAACCAAAAATCCCCACACATTTTTTAATTAATGAGCAACACTCTAACATTCCAATGGAAATCGATATAAACTGAGAGCGAATTTATGCTCTAAGCATAAAGCTGGGATAAAATGTGAACAAAACCACTTTTTTATCTCCCGATTTATACGCTTGGTATAAAATTAACCTAGAGATAGTTATCCCCGAATTAAATCATATTTATGCCCTTTGTGAACAAAATGGCCCTAAGTGTGCTTATATTATATGACATCATCTTTATCCTTTATCCCTGTCATGACACCATACCTATGCGTCGTCGTCCTTTCAGATCATTCAAATTTTACTTGTTTTGCGTTCTAAACGTCTTTCAAAACGTTTCTCTCGATCTTTCGGGTAGTCATCCACTCGCGGAGGTTAAATCCCCTGGCAGCACAAAGGGTTTCTACAAAACGCATTGGAACAGTCAAGTGGAAGTGCACAGCTTCGTCACAATAGCTTTTTCCGGCTCGCCATGTCACAAGCACTGCAAAACTACCAACGGACTCAGTGGGATGGCAGAGTCCTCAACCCTTGCCAACCTCATCGTCTCTCCACTACTAATTATGCGACGCAATTTTGGTTCCTTCAAAACTGGCGTTTCTCTTTGTACATAATATCCGAAGGCAATGCGTTTGATATTTCGTTATACAACCGTATCGCGTTGTCGCATCGTTCTCTCGCTCTATTGTACTTCAGGCTTTACTATACCCTCACAGAATTCTGTGCATGTAGCATGAGCGCGACGAGTTAAGGTTTTACCAAAATAGATTATTCCATAAGAACCGAACTTTTAGTATCTGAACTCCTCAACAACAGCTGTTCAAAGTGTGCGACATTTTTTCACTCGTAGTTCACAAATGTTTGTTTAATGATTAAAAATTATAATTGCACATCAATTGATAGCTTAAAGACACTCTGTTTGCAATTGATCAGCTGTTTCAGACGAGTTGAGCAAATCGTTTCATTTAGGTTAAATGTCAAAACAGACGAAATGAGTGCAGCCATTCGGCAAGTTGCAACCGTCTCGTTTCGTCTAATTTGGTCGGGCCTTTACTCTGTGCAATCATATTTACGCTCCAAAAAGAATAATCAGTCCTATTCCAGAATCCGTCGTAATGAATTTCCGAACGTAAAGCTACGCTACGAATACGACAAATTTTCTAATCCAAATTCCGAACGAAACTTCCCCTTTTCGAACTTACTTTTGGGAGTTCGAAAACGAACACAGCTGATTTCAACAGCAGATTTCAAAAGCAGTTTGCGCATCATGATTCATTTCCGAACAGACATAACAATTTTTACAGCTGGAATTATATTGGTGGGTTCCAAATGAGTTTCCACGGCAAAATGTTAGTGGCTGTATTAGAGTTGGTGACTGAAACTTCACATGAAAAAACTATCCATTAAGGGAGCAATAGACCAGATTTAGCTTCTATTTAAGTTTCAGGAATGTTATCTAGAAATACTACGCGTTTTTCTCGATCAATTCTCACTTTTTTCCAATTAGAAGTATCCTTAGTTTGTGGTCCTAGACTATTGAGCTGCGCACTGGCATCGTTCCAAAACGCCATAACATTTTCCTTGGACTCCTTTGTGAAGCCTCTAGCTATATCTGGCCTTTCAGTCATCAATCCAACCAAACGCGTGTATTGGTTTCTGTTTGTTGTTTTACCTACATTAACCGAAAATTAGTCTTTTTTGCTGGAACAATTGGTAAATACTTACATATTTATGTTTTTGTGGCCAAATTTCATAAAAATGCAATTATATTATTTTTTCGTAAAGAATTCCGGCGCGGCAAAGCTTTCGTGAAAAAATCCGCTGAAAACAGCTGTCAAAAGTTGATACGTTCGGAATGTGTAGTTGCAATACTACGAATGTAAGAATGTTCGAATTCGATTCGGATTGTAGAATACTTCATTACGAATCGGAAAGAAAATTTACGCTACTACGGATTCTGGAATAGGGCTGAATATTCAAAATCAACCCGCAATGATTTCAATGCATATGATTAATCAGCCCTATTCCAGAATCCGTCGAAGCGTAAATTTTCTTTCGGATTCGTAATGAAGTATTCTACAATCCGAATCGAATTCGAACATTCTTACATTCGTAGCATTGCAACTACACATTCCGAACGTATCAACTTTTGACAGCTGTTTCTCGGATTTTTTCACGAAAGCCTTTCCTCGAGGGATTTGTTTACTACAAAAGAAAACAATTAAATTTTTATAGAATTAGGTCGTAAAATAAAACTTATAATTAATTTTTGGTTAATAAAGTTAAATTATTTTTATTTAAACCTGTGAATATGTTAGTTGAAATTTATTTAGTGCATTTCCTACGTTTCGTAATCCATTTCCAAAGGGTTGATGGAATCTCGCAATATTCTTCGACGAATTTTCATAGATTCTCTATGTTAGAAATCTTCTTTTTATTGTGCGAAAATTGCAATTGCAATGAAATCCATTAAAAATCACAGCTTAAAAAATACAATGTTGATCAAAAACACTTCAGTTTTTCAATTTTTCATTTTATTTATTTGTCTGCTGTTGAAACCAGTTGTTTTCGAACTCTCGAAAGTAAGTTCGAAAAGAGGAAGTTTCGTTCGGATTTTGGACTAGCAAATTTGTCGTATTCGTAGCTTAGCTTTACGTTCGGAAATTCATTACGACGGATTCTGGAATAGGGCTGAATATCTTAAAAATAAGCAACTTAAGAATGGATTTAACGTAAAAATAAATAATATACACTAAAGATTTATTTAAGAATTCAGCATTAACTCTATAAAATTCGATCGTTCAAATAACTTCAGACAGTTTGAAAATTGTTAGGTACACAGAATTCCTTTCGAAAATGAAAAAATCGTTGAATACAGAATTATAGCTATAAAATAATTACGTACCAAAAGTCTCCTGTATAACAGCTTTATTTCATCTAAAGATGGAATGGATTCAATTGTCCAAGTTAAATTATAGTGATCTAATGCTCCACTAAGTGCAGGTGATATAAAATCTGCAGGTCCAGGTCGTCCTGAAACTTCAATATACTTTTTAGTTCTTCCTAATGCGTTATCTGCGACGCAGCTATAGTTTCCAAAATCTGATGTTTGAAAGTTTCGAATAATTAGGCTGTACCGATCATCTTTAGGGTGCATAGATCGTCTGTCGGTTGGATCCAGCAAGAAAGAATTTTGATACCAAAGCATCTAATAATATAATCATCACGATTTTAAAATATTTATATAATATTTGGTGCAAAATATACATACCTCAGAGTTAACATCACCGTGAACGATACAAACTAATTCCACATCGTAGCTCTCTGCAGCATGAACCCACGATTTTTCCACAGTAATTTCTGGAGGAGCTAGTAAAATAATAAGAACATGTATTTTAATTTAAAGCACTTGCCAGAAAATTGGACAGTAGCACACATACAGGGTAAGTCGGAAAAAAAGGTCGATACAAAAGCAAGTGGTTTAGAGAAAAAAAAATCATATTTGGTTATTAAAATCGTGGTTAATTTTCACCCCCTCCTAGTCAGAAGCCTCATAAAAAGTCGCTTTTCAATGACTAGAATGCATAAAAAGTGAGCTTTTGCTCCGACTCGATTTCTCAAGTAAAACATTAATTTTATGCATAAAAAGTACATTTGCTCCGACTCGATTTTTCTAGTAAAAAATTAATAAACTCTCTTGATTTTACTTAAAAAAATCGAGCCGGGCAAATTCTCACTTTTTATACATTCTAGCCAATGTAATATCGCTTTAAACAATTGGACAATTCACAGTTCATGCTAATTAAGGTTTAATGTGCTAATTCCGAAATGTGGCATACTTTTGTGGAGTGTTAATGGGTTGTTTCGTGAACAGCTGTTTTACGTGAATCAAAAAAGAACTGGCTGGTAAGTAATTTTGATGAAGTTTTCAATAAAACTGCATTTTAAATTGAATTGTTTAACTTTTAATAGAATCCAAAACATTGGAGTTCATATTAAAAATTCCAGCGCTGTTAAAAAATATTTTTCACTTATGTAATTTGTGCTCACAGTTGTTAAAAATTAGTACATTATAAACTGTGGATTGCCCAAATATTACTTCGAAAGTACGATAGCAACTTTAGATTGTGCTGTAATTAAAATCAATCTTTTAATTACTCTATTTTATACTTTAAAGTGTTCTGTAACTAAGTGTAGTGTAGTGGTGGCGAAAAAACCAACTGCTAATGAGCCTAATGATTATAGGCTTATCAGCATCCTATCTCGTCTTGCCAAAGAGTCTTATGGCATGCCAAATTGAATCGTACATTAATGTAAACAACTTATTGCCCCCAAAGTAATCCGGTCATTGGGCTTTTTCCAATTGTGCCACTGCCACTTCCACTGTCAAAATACTAGATGACATAAGATCATCTTATGATGGAGGACATATAACACTTCTTTGCCTCCTTGACTTCTCGAAAGCATTCGAAACAACTAATCATTCTTTATTGTGTCAGAAACTAAAGTGTTTGTATGGTTCTAGTGATAGCGCTATACGGCTCTTTGGATTCGGATTCGCCCGGAGGTATGAAATCTACCAAAGATACGCACACTCGTCCTATACGCATGCACGATTTACATTCTAGATCCTGCACGGATCAGCCGGGACAGTCACAATGCACCTACGTACTAAAACATACCCCCTATTAGCAATTAGGATTTTCCACTAAGCACATTAATTGGCTTTTCAGTGGAATTTAAAAATTGAATATATATAAAACTCGTATTTAAGTATATTTGATTCTATATAAATAAGCAACATTGAATTAAATAATAGTGATTAGTAATTTGTGGCGGCCGTAGCCTAGTGGGTAAAGTGCGTGGCCTCTAAGCTTAACAACCACAGTAGCCCGGGTTCAATTCCAGCTCAGACAGAAAGTTTTTTCAATTGAATTAATTTTTCTGTTGGGTCGTCACCTCTCTGCAGACAATGGCAAACCTCAGAGAGTAAAAATTGCCATGTAAAGCTTCTTGAGAACATAAGCCGTTCGGAGGCGGCATAAACACGTAGGTCCAGTTCTCGGTCATTTGTGATAAAACATTTAATAACACGCACAACACAATTGATCAATAGAAGCTAGGTCAAAGTACTTCCAAGGGCTGAAATGGCCAATTTAAAAAAAATTATTAATTTAAGGTACTCGAAATAACAATCCTGAGTTCAAAAGCAATCCCAAACTCATTTTAACTGGTTTGCGGCCATTGTCCAACCCAAGGACCTACGTGGAAATGAGATAAATCTCATATCCGCCAAATCAAAATCCCAATTAATTGGATATGCCATTTGGGCCAACGCAAGCTTAAACTTCAATTTCAAATCAGGAAGCCACGTAAGCACGTAAATCACAATTAGATTTAAAAATAAAATATTTAATAATTAAAAAGCAACTTTTGAAAAACGATTCATATTTGATGGTGTTAACTTTATAAAACATAATATCGAGACAAAAAGGAGAAACAGAACAATCTCAATTACCGATATTACATTGTTATAAAACTGCGCTAGGTATAATAGGATGAAGTAAAATTGATTTAATTATTTAAATGTAATATAATTTTCCGTTTTAAGACGTCTACCGAATCAGAAAAATTAATCATGTTGAAGTTATTATTGAAATCACTGCGCATACATCGTAAAGGTTCATGAAGAGTGTAATTAGAATTGCACTGACTCAACTTGAAAAACAGAAAATAAATAGTTAAAAGGTAACTTAAATAGTTACCTGACAAATCGAGTTCAGCGAGTCAGGGTTGTTAATAAATATTCTGAGTACGAAATTCTGAGTAGTGATGTACCCCAAGATTTACTTCTTGGTTCCCTGCTTTTTGTAATTTTCATAAATGGCATATTTAGAGTCTGCAAATATTAAACAATGCATTCACTAGCATATGCACTTTTCGCCTTGCCTCGAGCTCATCTGTTTTTTGTTGCGATGTGCTAGCTGAGCGTAATAAAAACAGAAAACAGAGCAACATGGAGTTAAATGAAACTCTCGTAACAAAACAACGTGAAAAGATAATGCGTGGCAGCTGGGATGATTTCTTAAAAATATTAATATTTTAATTAAATATACTTGGTACTAGAACAAAAGTTACACCTAAATAAATCTGTAACACAAATATGATATTTGAAAAATTGTAAATTGTAATGTAAATTATATTCTAATCAATTTAAGAGTGACAATTTATTTATTTCCATAATTACTTATTATGGAATATAGTCTATTTTATTAATTATAGGAGATAGTCTACAGTAAGCTGCAATCTTGTTCCCAACTAAAGCTTCAACTGGCAATCTATCATGCTTTCCGATAAGTATTTGACATTCGCAAGTTTGATCATATATCTCAGTACAATAAAAGCATCCTTGGTTGTGATATAATAAACTACCTAAGTTTCAGAAACTGCAAGTTCTTACACAAGCTGATTCATTCGATAGCACCATCTTATCTATATGAGAAATTACAACTTGGTCAACTACAAAGAAGTCGTATGCTTAGGTTAGGTTAGGTTAAAGTGGCTGCCGGTTAAAGACCGGCCCACATAGACCAGATATTTGGTCCGTTGTGGTACCACAGGGGATCTTCTCCTTCTCTCCTAATTGCTGTCGTGAAACCACCCTGAACTAATAATAAAAAGCAGTAGACGCTTAACGTCTACCTCCTCAAGAGCCCTAATATCATAAAAAAAGAGGCTTCCTAGATGCTTCTGTCTTCTGCGGGCTAAAGCGGGGCATGAACTGAGGAGATGCGATACCGACTCTTCCTCATACCTGCACCTCCTGCAGAAGTCATTCGCATGAACCCCCATTCTAAGGGCATGCCTACCTATAATACAGTGTCCTGTTATAACAAAATGGAGAGATCTTTCCTCGTTCGTTTTTCAGTAAAACTAGGCCACATCTGTCTAGCTGTGTTAGACGTGGTGCTATGTTTCAACCTGAAATTAGCCAATTCTGTGGCATGTTGCCTTAGAGCCAGCTTGCAAGATGCAAGTGGCATGTCTAATGTTTCCATGTCTGACAGCAGCGTTACCGCTGTACCTTCCCTAGCGAGCTCAGCCGCTCTACAATTTCCCGGAATGTCCCTATGCCCTAGTACCCAGACCAGATGGATGTCGAACTTATCAACCATCTCATTAAGAGACGAGCGACATTTAAGGGCTGTTAATGATGTTATGATCATGGAGGGGATCCTACGAAAGGCCGGTGTGCATCGCAATGGCACCATTTTTTACAAAGGTGTTCAGCTCCTTGCGTATGCTGATGATATTGATATCATCGGTAGAACCAAGAGAGATGTCACTGCTGCTTTCACCGCTATCGAAAAAGAATCAGCCAAGGTGGGTTTGACGGTAAACGAGGGTAAAACGAAGTATATGCTGCCTGCTGGCAGGGGAGCGGGGCGGCTAGGCTCTCACGTTTCAACAGGCAACTATAACTTTGAAGTGGTCAAGGAATTTACCTACCTTGGCACCGCCATTAACAGCAATAATGATGTCAGCCTGGAGATAAAGCGAAGAATAACAATTGCTAATAGGTGCTACTACGGGCTTAGTAAGCAATTACGTTGCAGAGCCCTCTCTCGATCGACAAAACTGACACTCTACAAGACGCCCATTATACCTGTGCTTCTTTATGGCGCTGAAGCATGGGTTGTCTCGCAAGTAGACGCAGCCGCTCTTGGGGTGTTTGAGAGAAAAGTTCTTCGCAAAATCTTCGGCCCTATTCGAGTTGGCGACGACTATCGCATACGAATGAACCACGAGCTGTATGAGCTATACGACGACATTGAAGTAGTTCAGCGTATCGCAATCCAGCGATTACGCTGGCTAGGTCATGTCCATCGTATGAATGACGATGCTCCAGCGAAAAAGGTGTTCGAGGCGAAGGCCGAAGGCCGACGACGAAGAGGGAGACCATGCCTCCGATGGATTGACCAGGTCGAGGAAGCCCTAACCGCGCTTGGTGAAACCAATTGGAGAAGGCGCGCGCGAAGCAGAGGCGCCTGGCGAGAGCTGATGAGATCGGCCGAAACCCGACGACGGGTTGCTATGGCCACCTAAGTAAGTAAGTAAGTAAGTAAGTAATGATGTTAGGAACACACCTGCAAGAGATTTAATCGCTGCTTGGCTGTCTGTAAAAATGTAGATATCTTTAGTTGACATCTCACTATACCTCAGCCATTCCACAGCACTATAGATAGCCATTATTTCAGCTTAGAAGACGCTTCAATGATCTGGCAGTCTAAATGTGGTTCTGATGTCCAGATCCGTTGAGGAGACGCCTCCCCCAAATTTGCTGTCAAGTTTTAAGCCGTCAGTAAAAAAAGTCGTATGCTTAGTATCCCTAAATTTAACTTTCTGAATTCCTCAATATTATTCTTCGATTATTATTCTTAGACAAGCCATTGTCTCTTACTTTTCAAGTTAATCAGCCCTATTCCAGAGTCCGTCGTAATGAATTTCCGAACGTAAAGCTACGCTACGAATACGACAAATTTGCTAGTCCAAAATCCAAACGAAACTTCCCCTTTTCGAACCTACTTTCGGGAGTTCGAAAACAACTGGTTTCAACAGCAGACAAATAAATAAAATGAAAAATTGAAAAACTGAAGTGTTTTTGATCAACATTGTATTTTTGAGCTGTGATTTTTAATGGATTTCATTGCAATTGCAATTTTCGCACAATAAAAAGAAGATTTCTAACATAGAGAATCTATGAAAATTCGTCGAAGAATATTGCGAGATTCCATCAACCCTTTGAAAATGGATTACGAAACGTAGGAAATGCACTAAATAAATTTCAACTAACATATTCACAGGTTTAAATAAAAATAATTTAACTTTATTAACCAAAAATTAATTATAAGTTTCATTTTACGACCTAATTCTATAAAAATTTAATTGTTTTCTTTTGTAGTAAACAAATCCGTCGAGGAAAGGCTTTCGCGAAAAAATCCGAGAAACAGCTGTCAAAAGTTGATACGTTCGGAATGTGTAATTGCAATGCTACGAATGTAAGAATGCTCGAATTCGATTCGGATTGTAGAATACTTCATTACGAATCTGAAAGAAAATTTACGCTACGACGGATTCTGGAATAGGGCTGAATATACATAAATTGCCTTCCTCTGCTTCCCTATACTTATTTTCTAGCATTTTATTTATTTTTTAGGCTTATATTGTGACATTACCAACTTTGATGTATTATAAAAGTGCTTGTTTCTTATTATACAAATAAAGTTTAAAAACGAATCGAATAAATTGAATTGAATTACATTGAATAAAATTGACTCATACCAAATTTTTACCTGTAATCAACAGATTATATGACTGTGAGCTTTAAATAATGTTCAAAATAACTATCACAAAAGCTTACATTGCACTACACGGAGAGCATTACTTTTCTTATACTAAAGCATTGTACTATGTTTGCTTGCGTGAAATTTCGCTGACAACATTCATTTATTTGTTGCGTGAAATTTCTGACTTAAAGTTTGTTGCGAGGAATTCCTATGGCAACGTTTCTCAGAGAGACTCAGAGATTTCAAATGATCTCTCTCTTTTCACTTCCAAATAAATAAGCAGTACAATTAAATTGTCGTGAAAAAATGGTGCTCAGAAACATGTTGCGATAATTTCCCACAGTGGAATAGAGTACTGCTCTGACGAACATGTTGTAAACATTTCCATGCTTGTTTCACAGCTGTCACTTTTAGTATGGAGATTTGAGTGGAATTTCACATGAAACTGAACAGAATACTATGATTAAGTGAGCAATTTGCTTGATTCAAAAATATGTCAAATCGATTCAAATTTACTTGAATTAACCATTAAAAACTAATTATAAGAAAATAAGACTTATTATGAGTATACCCTTTTAATAATTAGCTCCTTTGATGACATTTCTTGATTAGATGCAACTAAACTTGACAATCAACAAAACTGAAACAATAAATAAACAAGCATACACTGATAATGCCTTCTTCTCTGCTCGATGTATTTACGATTTAGGTTATGTATAGTGTAGACTGCAGGGAATTTTCAAAAAATATTCAATCAAATATTCATCTAGCATTTCAGTTTTTATAAAACAAATCATTTTATCCAGATATTGAAAATATTCAATCAAATATTCATCTAGCATTTCAGTTTTTATAAAACTAATCATTCTACCAGATATTGAATTAAATTTTAGACATTTTTTAAAATTGCAAATTTTTGCAGCTCACAATTGGCACAGCACAAAATATGATATGTCAAAATTATTTTATTTTGTTTCTATGTTGGTGTTACCAGAGGGCCGTCGAATTTTACTGGCCAGAAAAAGCTACATTTGTTATACTTTTGCAGTCAACATTTTCGAGTAAAGAACACGATTTATTTTGAGGTCAGGATTTTTTTTTTATAAGAGCAGAAAAAATGCAGAACTCTTGAAGACGGCAGAAAAAATGCAGAACTTTTTTCCAGAAAAGAAGCCGCCATGAGATACTTGTATTAGGAGTACAAGTTTTAGTACTAATATAAAAATAAGGAATTATCAACCCTGCATTTATTGATGTTCGGCCAAATGCACAAATTGCTGTTTACACCGACTGAACATATTAGATGGCGGCCAATGTTTGTTCGCGATTGATGTTCGTGCGGACTAAACAGTACTCCGAACAGAATTTATTGCAATAAATTGCTCGCGATGAATGTTTCGTTCGTTCAGGTGGTCTTAACCATACATGGGCACACTGCAGTAAATATTTACTGCATTACTAAAAGCAGTAATCAGTAAACTTTTACTGATAATGAAATTCAATTTGCATTACCAGTAAATTTTTACTGATTACTGGAGAAAATTGCAGTAAAAATAAATTTTTACTGATTACTGGGAAAAAATTGCAGTACAAATAAATTTTTACTGATAATGAAATTCAATTTGCATTACCAGTAAATTTTTACTGATTACTGGAAAAAATTGCAGTAAAAATAAATTTTTACTGATAATGAAATTTAATTTGCATTACCAGTAAATTTTTACTGATTACTGAAAAAATTTGCAGTAAAAATAAATTTTTACTGATTACTGAAAAAAATTGCAGTAAAAATAAATTTTTACTGATTACTGAAAAAAATTGCAGTAAAAATAAATTTTTACTGCTTACTGAATAAAATTGCAAAAATAAATTTTTACTGCAATATTTTTCAGTAATCAGTAAAAATTTATTTTTACTGCAAATTTTTTCAGTAATCAGTAAAAATTTACTGGTAATGCAAATTAAATTTCATTATCAGTAAAAATTTATTTTTACTGCAATTTTTTCCAGTAATCAGTAAAAATTTACTGGTAATGCAAATTGAATTTCATTATCAGTAAAAATTTATTTGTACTGCAATTTTTTCCCAGTAATCAGTAAAAATTTATTTTTACTGCAATTTTTTTCAGTAATCAGTAAAATTTTACTGGTAATGCAAATTGAATTTCATTATCAGTAAAAATGTATTTTTACTGCAATTTTACTGGTACTGCAAAGTGCCCATCTATGGTCTTAACCCACAGTTAGACAAGTGCGTTGTATATAATAAGCAACAAAATTAAAATTATAAATATACATTAGGGTGTCCCAAAAAAAATCGTGTCTGTTGTCCGCGGCTTTTCCACTTCCATTTGATCTAAGAAACACCCTCTATGAAGCGCACCTCAATTGGTAAAGGTTTAGAGGTCGCGAAGTCATTTTCTAATTTTCCCATACGATTTGTATGGGAAAAAATCAGTTTTGCTGGTAAATTAAATTTAGAGCCATTATTTTAAGCAATATGGCTAACAAAACGTGTTCCCTTAAATTTTGTCTGTTATGATATATCCAAATATAATTTCTATCTGGTCATTATTTGGTGGTCTGTAGCTCACTTCTTAGAGCTACCTATATAAATGAATACTTTTACTTAGAATTATTTCATTACAAATCAATATCTCTTAGAGTACTCCATTTTCATTTTTGTTATTGGTCTTAAATTTTAGATAATGATAGTTGGAATGCACAATGAAGAAAAAATGCTATAAAGGGTTGTTATATGTTTTTGTATTAAAAGTTACAACTAGTAGTTGTTTTTTTATTTATATTTTTATTTTTTAATATGTCATATATAAATCCTTAAATAGGTTTGCATTTGGTTTTAACTGACCTTTTTTAAAATGAGTGATGCAAGCAGTATCTTTTCATTGCTTTTATTTTCTATGAAATTATTAAAATTAAATATAAAAATTATTATCAGCCGTATTCATAAAAATATTTTAAAACAGCTTTCAAACGTTTTTTAGTTAAAATGCTTTTTAAAGTTAAAATACTCTTTAAAAGCGTTGTATTCATAAACGAGTTTTAAGAATCTTATAGTTGAATTGAGAATACTGATGCTTTAAAGTAGGAACAGTTGTAATTTTCGTTTGTGACTTTGATAAATAGAATGATATTTGCTTAAAAATTTAAAAATGAAAAAAATAGGTTTGTGAATTTGATATATTGACATGCATTTGTTTAAAATTTTGTTTACCTTTAAATTAAAAACAGAGTTCCCATACTTTTTCTAAACTCTAATTTTCAGGAAAAAACTTATTTTTTTGTGAAAAAACAGGAACTAAAAAAAATAACTAAAACATATATTTTTAAAATGTGTTCTTTAAAAGTTTTATTATTGTATTCGAAATAAAGTATTTAAATTAAATTAATAATTAAACAAAACAAAAACAATCGCATTCATTAACTAAAATCATTTAAATTAGCAATTTATTAAGACACCTAAAAAATTAAATAAATAAACATTTGATATTTATATGAATGTAAATGTCATCGTAAATTTTTGAGAGCATAGTAAATTACATCCTTAATAAAATAGCTTTACACATTAATTTTAGTGGATTAATTTAAGAAATGTGGAGATAATTTAAGTCTTTTTATTACAAAAGAAAGTTGTGTATGCTGTTTTATTGATTCCTGAAGCACCAGCAAATGCATAAAGCATTTTTTTCTCAAATCTGTAGTAATAAACCCAAAATTAGAAATACATTTTGTATCAAACTTTTGTGAAATTTTGCAATGGAAAGACTGTTTAAGAAAACTCAAACAGTCACAAATGATGAAATCTAAAAAATTAAATTATTTTTTAAACATATTTTGATCAAACTTTTTTATAATTTCTGATGACTGTTTGAATTTGTGCAGTTCCAATCGCTTTTCCTTAAAAAATTTTTAGTTCAAAAATTCCCACATAAGGTGGGAATTTCTAATTTATTTCTGATTTGAGTTTTATTAATATTTATTTGTGAAAAAATACGTTCTACTTTTGGTGTTGCTACAGGTATCGTTAAAACAACATAAACTAGTTTTGTAAGTAATGGAAAGACTTCGGAATTATCTCCACGTTACTGATCAAAAATTGCTTTCCAAAAAGTTTCAATATTATTTTCGTTAAGTAAATTTAAATCACTGAAATTAATGTGGCGCAACTCATCGTCACTTTCTTGTAATTTTTCTGATGACATTAGGTAGAAAAATGCGCAAATTGAAAATAGTGAAATCTTGCCTTTTTAAAATTTTTGTTGGTGCTAAAAGTTCGACACATTTTAGAAAATCATTCCCAAAATCAAACTTTTGTAATAAAAAATTGCATAGCTCAACATAAAATTTTAAGCAATGTTCTCTAAAATCCATTTCATCTGATTCGAATAAATTATGCGTAGAGCTTAAAGACGAATATACCTCGACTCCTTAATAAATGTCTTTAGGACTTTTTAAGAATGTTCTAAAGACCTAAAAGTCCTAAAGACATTTATTTAGGAGTCGAAGTAGGAGTATATATATATATATGCTTTGAAAACTACAAAGAAATTGATGTAAATGATTTCAAGTTCTTAAAAAGTCCTAAAGACATTTATTTAGGAGATATATATATATATATATATATATATATCTCCTAAATAAATGTCTTTAGGACTTTTTAAGAACTTGAAATCATTTACATCAATTTCTTTGTAGTTTTCAAAGCATATATATATATATACTCCTACTATATATATATATATATATATATATATATATATATATATATATAAATATATTAGGGCGGGTCAAATTCTGGCTCAGCGAAATTCGTAAAATACATGTAATTTCAAGACTTTTTCTCCACTACAGCATATACAAATTCTGAAAAAAAGCTGTGCGGACTTTCGTAAATAGATTCATACACATACATTCATACATTCATATTTTATAATTGAGAACAAAATCTATTTACGAAAGTCCGCACAGCTTTTTTTCAGAATTTGTATATGCTGTAGTGGAGAAAAAGTCTTGAAATTACATGTATTTTACGAATTTCGCTGAGCCAGACCTCCAAAAAATTCGTCCATACAAATTGACCCGCCCTAATATATATATTGACCGTCAAAACTTGACGAATGAAAATCGAGACAAAAGAACAGAAACAACGAAAGCAACACAAACAATAATAGCAACTGCGCTACCACTTCATAAATAAATTTTTAAAAAGGCGTGAAAAGTAGTATTAAATGAATAGCAGCTTCAAATGTTACTTTTATTTTTGTAGTAACATACAATTTGTTTTATTTATTGTATTTGATTCATTAAACTAGTAAGCATTGCTTTAATCGTAAAAACTTGAAAAGCTGTTTAAAATCAAAAACTCTTTTTTAGGCAAAAACTGAAAAACTGTCTACCCAAAAAACTGTCAAAAAAAGTTTTATCTACCCATATGGTAACACTGGTTACAAAACACAATTATTTTCATTTATTTATTTGTTTGTTGACATTTTAGTTTGTCACAAAATGAGAAGATTGTTCTCAACATTAAAATTTAAAATAGCTTTGTAGGAGGTTTACACAAGGTTTGTTACTATTTTAAAATTCTCTTATTTATGAAGCTGTTACAAAAGGTTTTTTTCGTTATTGAACGTTTATGAATAACGTTTTTAGGGATGTGTCTTACAAAGGCTTTACAAGAGGTTTGTAACTTTTTATGAATACGGCTGTATGAATATAAATACAACGAACTGTGTAAAGCAGTTTTGTTACAGCCTGGATACTTCTTTTTATGTGACGCTACCACTTTTTTATCTTAAATCATTGGTTCACAGCAACATGTGCTATTGAAGCACCTTCTCTGAATTTATGCCTGTTAAAAGAATTAAAACTATTCGAAAAAGTAAACAGTCGCATCTCAAAAGCAGCATCTTCAAAATTTGCAAAACATTTAAGGTATTTATAGGAACATTTAGGGCTCTAGCATTTTTCGGCGACACTGTTACAGTTGAAACGAAATTAAAAATACAATTAGCTACTTTCAATCAGGAAAGTTTTAATATGAACTATCGACGTGCTTCCGTTAATCTGAGCATAATACACACTCAAAACATAAGTGATTTTGAAACAAAAGAGTCTTTTAATTAATTCACACAATTAAAATAACCGTACGATTTTGTACAAAAGGCACTAAAACTCTGGATAAGCAAAAAATCGTACAAGAATTGCCTGTGTATGCTAAAAACTCTTAAAGTTGTCTAAGAAAACGCACTAATAGAAAAATACAACCAAAGCCTAACTACCCACCAGGAAATGTGAGCATTCCCGGATGTTACCAGGGAACATTCCATGGAATGTAGGAAGCATCCCCTTTTGTTGCACACTCCATTGCTTTTTTAACATAGCATGTCATTAGAGGGAAACATTCCTCCCCGCTGTGTTAAAAAGTCATGTGGAAACATTCCTCTCCCTTGTTATGAAAATGGATTCGGCCAGGATTCGAACCCGGGACCCCTGAGCGACAGTCGAGCGCGCTACCACTAGACTATCGAATTCTACAATAAGCGGCTAGAAAACAATGATATTAATATTTTCTATTGTCATTGCTTGACAATAAATAAAAGTTTCCACATGCATTCTTAAAGAAGCGGTTTGGAAACAATATAAATACAAAACTACCCTTAAGCTTTCAAAAGATGCGGTGGGGAAACAATATATATACAAAACTTCCCTTAAGCTATCAAAAGATACGGTGGGGAATGTTTCTTTATCACTTTTAGATGGAAGCCTTCTGATTTTTCCTGGAGGGTAATGATGAACAGCTGAAGCAATATTTGTTTCAAGTGGTAGCGTCGCACAGAAAACAGTATCCAAGTAGTTACTAAACTGCTTTGTTAAACAATTAGTTTATACGGTTCGTTGTATTTATATTCATAATTTCTATATTTAATTGGAATTAATTCATAGAAAATAATAACAATGAAAAATTACTGGTTGCACCACTCATTTAAAAAAAGGTCAGTTAATACCAAATGCACTCCTATTTAAGGAATTATGTATGTGGGATTGGGAAGACACCACGGGCTGGACGAAACTATCGACTCCCTGCTCTGACTGACCGTTTACGATTACGACATTGACACCCCTGAAAAGAAGGAATATAAAGAAAAGAACGTTGATCTTATTTGAATACAGAAAAAACAGACAGTAAATCAGAACTCGCCAAACAAAACTAACGCTCTTCCGCGCAGTTAAAATATAAATTAGTTAATGTAAGCTTTGTCAACTTAAATAAAAGAAAACGATGTCAACTTAAATAAAATTAAATAAAATGTAATAAAATTAAGTGTTTTAACTAGAATCCCACAAAATTTGGTGTCAGAAGTGGGATGAGTGAAAAATAACTGAAAAGTATTTTCGCGTTTGTTAATTTTGATTTAAATGTTCTAATAAGAACAATTAATAAAAACCAATAAAACATCTATATATATAAAAATGAATGTACGTTTGTTTGTTTGTTTGTGTGTCCTGAATACATTTCTACACCGTTCATCCGATCATGATGAAACTTTCCAAATTGGTTGTTCGCATTCATGCGCAGGTTTTAGTCGTAATACGAACAGGGGCGGACAAGGGGGCGTGGCACCTCCCGTACAACCCAAATTTGAGATATCGAATAGCTTTTGAGTTATAGTTCGCACAGAGATGGAATTTGGTATTCGACCACAATTTACACGTGTCGTTTTTCTGATAACATTTTATGGGCGTTGGGAAAAGGGGCGTGGTTCCATACAACCCAAATTTGATATTTTGATTAGCTTTTGCGCTATAATTCGCACAGTCTCAGAATTCAGTATTTGACGACAATTTACGCGTGCTGTTTTACTTGGTATTCCTGCAAAACTAATACGACTTTGCAGGATGACACTGAGCAACACCAGCAGCGCAGTTTAAATCGAGAAGGACCTTTCCCCACCATTTTTTACCAAACGAGGTTTCAGACAAAGTGATTCCTTATCGTGAGACTTTTTCAACCTAATAGTGGAGAAGATCATCCGAGCTGCTGATCTGAGACGTAGTGGCACAATATTCTACAAGAGTGTTATGCTGCTTGCGTATGCTGATGACATCGATATCATTGGCCATAATACGCGAAAGAGAGTCAAGTCGAATGGAAAATGAAATGAAATTTATTCATTTGTCAAAATAAAAAAAAAAAATATTTTTTTGGGACACCTACATTGGGATACATACATTTGAAAAATACCGCTTTTACAAAGTTATAACCGCACTTCATAAAAAAGTTTTTTTTAGAAATTGTTTTATTGTTAATTTTAGTAATGGGTTATTTTTCCGTTTGTTTTTTTCTTTAACTTAAAAAATTCGATTCGGCATTGAGTCAAATAAATTCTATAGTTGTTGCTAAACTACGCGAACTAAAACACCCCAGATTTTCTATGATATTGAGATTAGGAGAAAGTGATGACCACTCAAGAACGGGAATTATATGACTTCGAAACTAACGTAAATGGTAAATGGAAACCATAATGCTTTGTCTTGTTAAAATTCAAGAATTTTGTCTGCATGTTCATTCAATGTGGCAATAATTTGTTAGTTAGCACACCAATATACTCTTCTCAGCTTATAAGAGCGGTTGGAAAATGGAAATTGACCTTTTCAAGGGCACTTACTGCACCCCACACCATAAGTGACCCGCCACCGAAATTTATTTTTGAAAAATATGGGGGTTCACGTGGTATTTCCCGCCAATTTCTGTTATATCTATATAGTCCATCCAAGTTAAACTTCTTTTACATCAGAAAATATAATCTTAAAAGAAAATTTCGAGAAATCATGAATATGGAAGAAGCTAAATTTTAATGAAAACAATACTTAAAACAAAAATCAGCCACAAAAGCCTCTTTTGTTATTAATTACTAAAATAATAATAACTAGTGAAGTGAACACATTTTAACAAAAACTCAAACCGTATTTTAATATCTGAAATGATTTGAGATCATTTGATGCGAAAAATGGATTTTTGTTATAAATTTCGGGTCCTGAAAAAGCTTGAAGGAACAGAAAATATTAAAATTTAGCCATCGAATATGTTTTGATATCATAAAGAGACCATTTATATCAAAAATTGTAAAAAATTACTCACTAATTCTTCAGACGTCAGGTCTAAAATTGATGAAGATAAATTAAATAAATACTTGTTCAAAAGTGTATTTATTTTACATATATCACATAAATATAGGTAATTTGAGTCTCAATGTGCATCATGTTCGAAAATTGTATTAATAAGTCAAAAAACAAAATTGTACAAAATTTCATTGAAATCTGTTGGTGTTTGAATGTTATTAAATTTCGAGTTGTACGGGTGGGGCAGGGGAAGGGGGTGTCAGTGAAGCGATGTACACCATGATTTAATTATTATAGGTTGTCCATTCGTTTGACAACACCCGTAAATATGTAAATTAAAATATATTCTCTCTCAAATGATGAATTTCATTTAAAAATCGAGATAAAACTGAAATTTTGAACCCGACCACCTCAGATATCGATGAAATTTTGTTCATAGCTAAATTTGATCAATACAAACAAACTCTCATTTTTAGAAATGACTGTTTTGCGATTTTTTGGGTGTGGCACAGTGGGAAAGTTTTCGAAAAAACGCGAAAATGGTCACAAAGAGCTCCATTTAAACTACAATAACTCAGAATCGGCTGAACCGATTTCCATGATCTTGGTATCATTAAAAAGATATTTTAACAGGCTTTATGACACGTTTTATGACACAAAAAAAATTACACTGTAAAAAATTTATAAAAAAAAGAAAATTTTAACTAACGAAAACTTCAAAAAGATCAAGGGTTTTTTTACAGTGTATTACTTTTTTAGAAAGGTTTATCCTTCACCTATACCATATAAAAAAATAAAAATGGGTTCTTTTTTAGTTATTTTTTATATAATTTTTTAAGTAGTGTCACTTCTAGTAATTGCCCTTATATTATATATTTACAGGTAAAATAACACAGTACAACACATGATTTGCCAACTCAATTCTGAGAACTGTATGTGAAATTAGACCCAAAAAGAAGAATTTCTGCATCATTCGTTTTGTCTTCTTATCTGCCAAAATATTTTTAATATCGATTTGAAGTTAGTACTATCGTATTGGGGAATTTATCACGTTTTAGGCCCTGTTGTTTGACATAGCTCGACAACCACTAGCCCGATTTAGTTGAAATAAATTTTAAAAAATTAAAAATTACAATTTCCTTAATCTGTTCATATATTGTTTTCCTATAGAAGCCACAGTTTCCAAGTTAAAAATAAGCGCATGAAGAAAAAAAAAAATTTTTTTTTAAAAAATTCATAAAAAATATAAAACGGAAATAAGTTTCAAGTCTAGTTACTTTTTCGCAAAGTCACATAACCTATGAGCAAAATGAGACAAAGATCATGAAAATCGATGCACGAGTTTCGCTTTTATTCGCAATTGAGTAAAGGTATGAATTTCAAAAATCAGTTGTAGCCACCACCCTTAAAATAAAAAAATTTTGAATTGCTCAGTAAACAAATTTTTTCGATCTTTTTTCTGTATTTTTCGGACGATATGACCACAAACGTAACAAAATTCATCCAAATTTGGGCACTTGTTGTTTTCCATATTGATATATTTCATGTTTTGTTGTTATTCACTTTTAAAAAACTGGAGAAAAATCACTTTCACTGTTCGCGTTCGTCGGCACTGCCTGAATGACAAAAATCGATCAATGCACACCTATAAATACTACGTATTTTTCAATATTTTACGGCCAGGTACTTATATTTATAAGTAAGGGCGCATATTTTAAGAGTGGCTGGCTATATACCTGATTCAGCACTTGTACGTTTCAAATTGTGCAAAACTTTCCAAATAATCAGCACCCTTAAATGTGGGTTTATTTATTATTTTGTTTATTCCTTTTTTTTAATTCTCAGAATCATAAAAAAGGTGTCAATGTTTTCTCCAAATATTGTTGTGCATAAAACGTGAAAAATTCCCCTATACGATAGTTACTAACTTCAAATCGATATTAAAAATATTTTGGCAGGTAAGAAGACAAAACGAATGATGCAGAAATTCTTCTTTTTGGGTCTAATTTTACGTACAGTTCTCAGAATTGAGTTGGCAATCAATGAACTGAAAAATGTTGTACTGTGTAAATAAACATTGTCCCAGGAAAATTATGAGTATATTTTAACCCCAAAAAGTTCTTGCTTGCCTTAAAAATTGCTATATAAATGCACCTGATGAAAGTACCGAAATTCATAATTATAAACAGTTTCGAGAAGCCAAGATATCCCATTACAATTTTTACGCGTATATTTTAAAAATTTGAGTGAATATGAATTCAAACAATAAGTACAGATGCATAAAAATATCTAATAAGTGTTGCGCTTCGCTTCGTAAAATAAGTGAAAACGAGGCTGCAAATATAATTGAATATTTTCCAGCTGTCGCCAGCATTCATTGTAGCCGTATTTGCGAAACTTGCCGGAATACACTGAGAAAAGCGCGCAGTCGTAATGAATCCAACGTGGAGCAGAATGAAGTCTCAAATTATTTACCAACAACGCCCAGCGATGAAATTAGGGAAGAATTGAATGAACTTCCAACTTGTACCAGCCGTAATGCAAACATCGAAAGCAACGAACTCATTGAAAATATAAATGATCATATTATTCCTCATCTACCAAACCACATGTCGCCTCTTAAGAGGAAATATATCAAACGAGATGCATACAGAAATAGAAAATCACTGCAAATTTTGGAAAATGTAGCAGATTCACTTGGAGCTGATCCATTGTCTGATTTGTCAGCGCAACTTGAAAACGTCAAAGCCATTTGCGAAGAAATTTTGTAAAACATCAAATATCAAATAGAGAACAGCTCAAATCTTTTGGAAAAGCAAAAACTTTTATCTCTCTTACCAATCAATATGAGTCACGCAGAAATTAAAGATCGTTTTGGGGATGATATATCTCACGATTGTATCAAAAAAAGTAAAGATATCCAAAGGAATAAAACGAAGTTTGCAGATATCAATCTTTTAAAAATGAGCACACGTAGTTTACCAACCGAAACTCTAAGCACAGTCAAGTTATTTTATGAAGATGATGAAATTAGCCGAATGATGCCAGGATCGCAAGATTCAATTACTGTTAAACAAGGAAACTTACGTGAAAAAGTTCAAAAAAGACTGATGTTATCTTCACTACGCAAATCTTACTACGAATTAAAAAAAAAACATCCCTTGGCCAAAGTGGGTTTTACAAAATTTACAATGTTAAGGTCTCTATCCAGCTCTCAAGTAATTACTCAAGAAAAAAGTTACTTAAGTTTCTTGAGTGTAAAAAAGTAGTAGACAAGTAATTTTGACGGCGAGAGTTTAGACAGTTCCAGCATTGTATCACTTTGTATTGAAAATGTAGGCTGATTTGTTTTCATCAAACATTGAAATAAATTTGTTGCAATAAATATTGAAATAATTCATTAAATGAGTAATGGCTGAATTGCAAAGGTAAGTAATAGAGAAAAGCGTTTGTTTACATTTTATTTGTTTACATGTTGGCAGACCGCTTCTTCCGGACAGCATTCGACCGCTTCTCGGAAGACATCTGCCCCTCAAAATTGACTGCCTCTTCTTCTCCCTCCGTAGAAATGTTCATGTGCATGTCTAAAATATTATTTTATTAATTTTAAATCAATTAATCAATGATATCAATAAAATTATTTACCTTTGAATGTTGGTTGCCAAAATTTTACTTGAAGTAATAATATAACTTGCATATATTTCTTGACATTCACAGTGTTACCGTTGTCACTTTTCAATGAAAAAAAAGTAGTAAGAACAGAAAATTTTTCTTACGAGCTGGATTCTCTTTCAAGTAATTTTGACAAGGAAAAATTACTTTTCGATTACTTTTCAGATTTATGTATGAAAATAAGCTTTACTTGAGACAGGCCTTTAAGGCCAAAAAATTGTATGAAACTTGGAGTTTGAAACCAGCAAAATATCTGTGTATGCACATTGCATCAGGATATGAAATTGATGTTTGAAAAAAGTGGCTTAAAATCAATTTGTATTGAAAGAGAATGCACATTTACCGACTACAAAGATGTTCTCAAATTCATTGTTTGTGATGGTGACATAGAAAAAAGCGAGTATTGCGTTTCAATGTGTGGTCACTGCTTCAAAAATTTAAATAATCTAAAAACGCATATGATAACACATTTTGAAAATAACCAAACTGAAGAAATAATATACAAAAAGTGGAATACAACGATTAGATGTGTTCTGGAAACGTTAACCACCAACCCAGAATCATTTGTCAGCGATTTTACTAAACACATCAAAGTTCTGATTCCGCATCATTTCATAGCAAAGCGACAATCTGAATTTATCAGCAATAAAAGAGCGGCGCTGTTATCAGGAGAAATGTTAATTCAAATGGACTTTGCTGAAAATTATGCATTTCTTGTACAAGATGCCGTGCAAGGATACCATTGGAATAATGATCAGGCTACAATACATCCGTTCGTTATTTATTACAAAGGTAATTATTTTAATATTTTGGTATTAGTAAACACATCCATCCACACTCATCAAAATATTTAATATTTTTTATTTATTTGTTTTTTTCCTTTGTTTGTTTATTTTCAGATAACGATAAATTAACTCATAAAAGCTTCGCCATAATATCTGATTGCAATACCCATGATAGTATAGCAGTTCATCTATATATTTCAAAAATGATACAGTTCGTGAAGGCCAATATAGCCAACAATATTAATAAAATCATTTACGTATCAGATGGTGCAGGAGCACAATATAAAAATAAATATAACTTCATTAATTTATGCCATCACAAATCTGATTTTGGTATTGACGCTGAATGGCACTTTTATGCTACCAGTCACGGAAAATCTGCATGTGATGGAGACGGAGGAACATTGAAGAGAGGTGCTCGAAATTATAGTATTGCAAATAAAAATTAAATCCAGACAACGAGGCAACTCTATCACTGGGCATCAGAAACATATAAGACTACCATACAAGTTGCTTACGCAGATGCTGACGAATACAACAACGTTAAAGAAAAGCTATTTTCAAGATATAAAGAAGCTCAAACTATAACAGGAACTCAAGGCTTTCATTCATTCATTCCGATAAATGAAACTTTTGTACATGTGCGCAGATATTCTGACTGTGCCAAATTTGAGCAGCGCAAAATTTCTTACAAATAATTAACTTAAAAAAAAATGTAAATAAAATAAAACACAAATTAATAAAAACATGGCAAATAATATAAACAATTGTTGATGGTTTTTTATTTGTAAACATTTAAAAAATGTTATAATTGTTGAACTATTTTGTAAATGTGTAAGAATGTGACCTGATATTTTCGCTGTTATTCGAATTATTTCGAAAACTTTCGGTACGTATTACTAGAAGTGACACTACTTAAAAAATTGGGGTTAAAACATATTCATAATTTTCCTAGGACTATGTTTATTTATTTCACCTGTAAATATAAAATATAAGGGCAATTACTAGAAGTGACACTACTTAAAAAATTATATAAAAAAACTAAAAAAGAACCCATTTTTATTTTTTGATATGGTATAGGTGAAGGATAAACCTTTCTAAAAAAGTAATACACTGTAAAAAAAACCCTTGAACTTTTTGGATTTTTCGTTAGTTAAAATTTTCTTTTTTTTATAAATTTTTTACAGTGTAATTTTTTTTGTGTCATAAAACGTGTCATAAAGCCTGTTAAAATATCTTTTTAATGATACCAAGATCATGGAAATCGGTTCAGCCGATTCTGAGTTATTGTAGTTTAAATGGAGCTCTTTTTGACCATTTTCGCGTTTTTTCGAAAACTTTCCCACTGTGCCACGCCCAAAAAATCGCAAAACAGTCATTTCTAAAAATGAGAGTTTGTTTGTATTAATCAAATTTAGCTATGAACAAAATTTCATCGATATCTGAGGGGGTCGGGTTCAATGCATCTCGATTTTTACATGAAATTCATCAAATATAAGTGACAACCAGGGTTTTGTAGTCTTCTATGAAAAAAGTCATGTTTCAGTGTTTTGTTGTGTATTTTTTTTTTTAGAAGTAGTTATTCTATATTTTGCTGTTAGCAGGAAAAAAAGAAATAGTGTAAATTGCGTTTATAATAATTATTGCTTTTATAATTATTATTGAACATTGTTTTAAAATTTTGTTGCGAGCCGTTTTTTTTCAATTTAATTATAAATCGCTATTATTAAGTTGTAATTATTAAAATAATAATGCCTTAAACGTGCGGTATTTGCAAAACAGTTTATTCTGGTGATAAAATTCGAAAATATAATGTGCCAGTGGATCCAATAAGCCGTCAGCGATGGGAATACATTTGCACAACAAAACATTGAAATTAGCTTTTTAAAAACTCACTTAAATTTTTTATCAAAACAAACAAGTAGTACAGAACGTAGTATAAAAAGTAGCAGTGAAATGTACCCTTGGGTATTTAGTACTGCGAAAAAGTATGAAATTCCTGTAACTGATTACTTTGATGGCATTACAAATTACTCTTTTGCTCTCCTCTTCAATTTTACGGGTGTATATCTTCATTCTTATGAGTAAACGTCAAATGAATGGACAACCTATAGTAATTGAGTCACGGATGTACACTATGTTTAAAAACATACACAAAAGACGACATCGTATTTAATTTCGTTGAAATATATCGACATTTGCTGTTTCCCAGTTTGGGTTTGTACCGGAGGAGCACAATATAAAAATAAATATAACTTCATTAATTTATGCCATCACAAATCTGATTTTGGTATTGACGCTGAATGGCACTTTTATGCTACCAGTCACGGAAAATCTGCATGTGATGGAGACGGAGGAACATTGAAGAGAGGTGCTCGAAATTATAGTATTGCAAATAAAAATTAAATCCAGACAACGAGGCAACTCTATCACTGGGCATCAGAAACATATAAGACTACCATACAAGTTGCTTACGCAGATGCTGACGAATACAACAACGTTAAAGAAAAGCTATTTTCAAGATATAAAGAAGCTCAAACTATAACAGGAACTCAAGGCTTTCATTCATTCATTCCGATAAATGAAACTTTTGTACATGTGCGCAGATATTCTGACTGTGCCAAATTTGAGCAGCGCAAAATTTCTTACAAATAATTAACTTAAAAAAAAATGTAAATAAAATAAAACACAAATTAATAAAAACATGGCAAATAATATAAACAATTGTTGATGGTTTTTTATTTGTAAACATTTAAAAAATGTTATAATTGTTGAACTATTTTGTAAATGTGTAAGAATGTGACCTGATATTTTCGCTGTTATTCGAATTATTTCGAAAACTTTCGGTACGTGTTACTAGAAGTGACACTACTAAAAAAATTGGGGTTAAAACATATTCATAATTTTCCTAGGACTATGTTTATTTATTTCACCTGTAAATATAAAATATAAGGGCAATTACTAGAAGTGACACTACTTAAAAAATTATATAAAAAAACTAAAAAAGAACCCATTTTTATTTTTTGATATGGTATAGGTGAAGGATAAACCTTTCTAAAAAAGTAATACACTGTAAAAAAAACCCTTGAACTTTTTGGATTTTTCGTTAGTTAAAATTTTCTTTTTTTTATAAATTTTTTACAGTGTAATTTTTTTTGTGTCATAAAACGTGTCATAAAGCCTGTTAAAATATCTTTTTAATGATACCAAGATCATGGAAATCGGTTCAGCCGATTCTGAGTTATTGTAGTTTAAATGGAGCTCTTTTTGACCATTTTCGCGTTTTTTCGAAAACTTTCCCACTGTGCCACGCCCAAAAAATCGCAAAACAGTCATTTCTAAAAATGAGAGTTTGTTTGTATTAATCAAATTTAGCTATGAACAAAATTTCATCGATATCTGAGGGGGTCGGGCTCAATGCATCTCGATTTTTACATGAAATTCATCAAATATAAGTGACAACCAGGGTTTTGTAGTCTTCTATGAAAAAAGTCATGTTTCAGTGTTTTGTTGTGTATTTTTTTTTTAAAGTAGTTATTCTATATTTTGCTGTTAGCAGGAAAAAAAGAAATAGTGTAAATTGCGTTTATAATAATTATTGCTTTTATAATTATTATTGAACATTGTTTTAAAATTTTGTTGCGAGCCGTTTTTTTTCAATTTAATTATAAATCGCTATTATTAAGTTGTAATTATTAAAATAATAATGCCTTAAACGTGCGGTATTTGCAAAACAGTTTATTCTGGTGATAAAATTCGAAAATATAATGTGCCAGTGGATCCAATAAGCCGTCAGCGATGGGAATACATTTGCACAACAAAACATTGAAATTAGCTTTTTAAAAACTCACTTAAATTTTTTATCAAAACAAACAAGTAGTACAGAACGTAGTATAAAAAGTAGCAGTGAAATGTACCCTTGGGTATTTAGTACTGCGAAAAAGTATGAAATTCCTGTAACTGATTACTTTGATGGCATTACAAATTACTCTTTTGCTCTCCTCTTCAATTTTACGGGTGTATATCTTCATTCTTATGAGTAAACGTCAAATGAATGGACAACCTATAGTAATTGAGTCACGGATGTACACTATGTTTAGAAACATACACAAAAGACGACATCGTATTAAATTTCGTTGAAATATATCGACATTTGCTGTTTCCCAGTTTGGGTTTGTACCGGAGGGAAGAGTTGTATTCATCCGATGTGCACCATTTTTTGGAATTTTCTTGAGAGGACTAAAAAACGACCCAAATTTTATCAAAATGCGTCTATGTTTAATCTCTGAATAATCATGTTCTATTCTATTAGCTGTAGATTGAAATGTGGAAGGATTAAAGCATTGCTCACATATGTAAGGCTAGACGGACGGGGCCGAGCTCCTACATATGTCAGGCGAGACTTATGATTCATTTTAACGATAGCTACAATTTATGTCTAGAACGACGGTAAATCCAGTCTTTTCAGGCGTGTGGTATTTGTGGTTTGAGCCAGATTTTTTTCCAAAAAAATTCGGATGGTGTTGAATTCGCTCTTTGTATTTTTGATTGAGTGCGAAAAGACTGCTTTTAACTAAATTAACATGTAGGTCTTTGAGGATATTTTGATTCTTTACAAACTATGGTGCATTCGTAATAGCTCGTACAATTTTAGATTGTAAACGCTATAACAGCTCAACATTAGAAGAACTGGATTTTCCCCAAAGTTGCCTAATTGGTGCCTGGAACTCCTGTAAGTAGCCCTTTTAACTTAAGAGCCTTA